>VZRX01021482.1:57137-146062 GCA_013398075.1 Notiomystis cincta | reverse complement strand
GGGTCAAAGGGGAGAAAAGCCACTGCAATCTTGCCCCACCGGCCAGAGACAAAGCAAGGCTGGTTTGCTCTGAAAACACTTGTGGCTGCAGGTCCTCAGTGTCCAGGCAGCAGTGCTGTGACGAAATCCACCCCGGTTGCCTGGTAGCAAACTTTTCCAGTCATGTTTTTTTCACTTTTGAAGGAATAGGGAGCTGTGAATCTGCTTCTGAAGAAATGGTGTTTTCCTGTGTCTGTGTGGACCACAGTTTTATACTTCACTGGGAGTGAAGAAGCAGAAAGCAGCAAAGTTTTCTTTGGTGATGCAGAGATAACCAAGTAGATGCATTTATCTGCATATTCATGAAGAACTCTGATACAGGGAGCAGGGAAACCAGCACGGTGCGGGGCTGGCTGTTGGAGCTGATTCCTGCGAGGAACAATTCCTTGCCTGTTAAAGAGGCAGGGCAGAAACTCATGTGAACCTGAGGAGAGCGGAATTAGGAGTGTCTGGATTTGATCATTGACATCTGTGCAGTCATTTCAGTCCAACAGTGTCCATCTGCAAAGGAATGTGCAGTGTTCTGGTGCTTCAGAGCACTGAACTGACTCACCCCTTTCCTGGCCCTCCTGCCAGCCCCCACCCCGACACATTGGGCAGCTCCCCACTGACTCCTGCAGTGCAAGGTCAATGCTGGACAGGGTTAAAAGTTACCAAGACGCTTTTAGCAGGTTTAGATCCTTTGTCTACAGGCTCTGAGCAGCCAGGAGGGGGAACAGAACCATTCTGTGTGGGAAGGTCTTGGACTTTATACTGAACCTTCTAGGAAAGTACAGGGAGGAGTCCTGGGTGCCAATGACCCAACTGCACTGGTACTGGGAGGGACATCAAGAGTGGTCTTGGGGAAATACATGCACCAGCATGTGATGCATGTTGCAGCACCCTGACCATGCTGCTAGCTCTTGGACTGACTGAAGTTCATGGCCACTCTGTCCTTGGGAAAATTTGGCTTTGGATTTATCTTAGAATTGATCCTGGTGGCCCTTTTGGGACAGTTTGTGCCGAATCTGTCTGTAGTGCGAGTCTGACTGCTTGCACATAGTGTAGGACAGCATCTGTGCTCGGTTTCCTCCCCTTCCAGGAGGCCACAGAACTCAGACTGGAGACAGCAATATTCTGTGAGGGTTACTGGGGTTACAGCCTACACCTGCCTGGAGAGGGATGCTGTGCTCCTGAGGGGCTGTACAGCCATCCCACTGCTCCTCTGTCCCTGAGGGTGCTGCACTGGGCAGTGCTGCTGGGTGACAGAGTGGCCTTGGGTCAAACAAAGCCAGTGAAGGCAACAAGGACACACAGCCATGTGCTCTCAGACCTCCCAGAGTCCTCACAGGCTGCAGCACAAGTTGCCAGTTTGTCTTTGACCTCTGAACATCCCTGACAATCTGTACAGAGAGTTTACACAGTCCCCTCATGCACAGTGCCAGCCTCGTGAACACGTGAAATTTGTATTTTGCTTTCTAGGGACAATTTGAGGCTGATACTTTTTATGCACGTTTCATGAAAGATTTCAAAACCCAGAAACTATTTCTGTGGAACCATCACAAGGAATTTACATAGCAAGATAAACACTGAAACTCCACTTTTCCCCTCATCACTCATCAATGTTCTCAGTGCTGTGGAATTTGCAGTGGATTTCACAGTATCCCTAAGAGCACCTAGTCTCCTCTTCTGAACTTCCTTCCTTTCTTTGAGATATGAAATATCTTATTTCTTTTCTTGGATGATTTTCTGCTCTGCTTCAACAGGGCAAAATAAAACCTCTTTTTACTCCATAATCACAGTTTTTCCTCCTCTGCCTGAGGTTCTTTTGGTTGTTTTTTTTTTTTTTTTTTCCCTTGGGGTTTTTTTGGTTTTTTTTTTTTTTTTTTTTTTCTCCATTAAAAGTACCAAGGAGTTTTCACTCTATTTTCACCTCTATTTTCACGTACTTCTTACACCTGACTTTTGGGAAATAGCATTCCTTCAGATCATTAATCTCAGCTGAAAGACCTGGGTTTATCCAAGATGTTGCAATCTCCTCTGTATTCTTTAGGCTAAAGGTACTCCCTAGTGACAGTCCTTAGCCATTGGCCTGCTCTTAAGTAAACATGAGAGCTGAATTTTTTCTCCTTTACAATAGCACGACCAAGGGAGAGGAGGCTGTGTACAGACAGTCCCTGAAATCAGACGGGGATGTTTCTGTCTGCAGGTAGGCAAACTGCTCCAATTGTTCAAAGAGTTTGCCCTCGTGTGCCACAGCCCGGGCTGCACAGGCCAAGGGCTCAACACCTTGGTCGTGTCACTCCCCTGGGGGCTGTGAGTCAGAGAGCAGCCTCAGCGCTGTACTCAGCAGAGATCTCAGCTCTGTGGGTAGTAAACGATACCTGTTTCCTTTCCTGGCAAAAACAAGCTTTAACACTTGCCAGGACTTGCAGGTGAGCAGCCTGGTTTCCTCTTCTCTCAGACATTTCTTGGGAAAGGTCTCACTGTGCATGCCTGTGTTTGGGAAGCACAGGCTCACATGTGGTTCTCTGTCCTTGTGCACACTAAAGCTGGCCCCCAGACTGCCCTGAATTCATCCTTCAGCTAAAACTCATGTATAAGGGTGAACACCTGATTATAAGTTATTATAAGTATGGGCAGGTGCGTAGAGCAGCAGGTGTGCAGAGCAGGCACAGCTGCATTATTCTGGTTTCACAGTGAAGGCACAAGCTCCACAGCTGGACCAGAAAATGGGAATGGCCAGACAACATCAACCCAGCCCATGTTTCTGGTGGCAGCTGGCTTAAGAGCCAGGAAATAATGCAAGCACAGTGACCCTTCCCCAAAATGTGTTACAGCCCTCCCCGATCCATGTCTGGATAAATCTCAAGCCAGTGCCAGTACTTTTAATTTTGTTCACTCCATTTTCCCTCCATAAATTCAGCTGTTGATTTTTCAAAACTTCTGGTGCTTGCAACATTCTGCAGGAAGGAGTTTTGCAGGTTTACTCTGTGCTTCACAGGAAAGTGCAACACCTTATTTCTTTTGAACCCTGTGACTTGCTGTTTCATCTGAAGTCCCCAAGGTTCTGGAGGAAAAGGGCAGACTGGAAGGACCTCCTGCATTTAGCTCAGGTTTACATTGTCTAGAAAAACCTTAAAAAGACTTCACTGTTTATCTGCAGGCTGCTTTTTCTTCTCTCTCTCTCTCCCACTTACTCCTCCATCCGTCCAGGAGAAACACCCCTGCTGAACCTTAGCTCCAAGCACTGTTCTGCAGGCAGCGCCCAGATGTCTTTGCCCAGATGTCAGGAGGATCCAAGACCTCTGCAAATCTTCCCTGGGATTAGCCAGGATTGTGTCCAGCCTGGTCTGCAGTGAGGGGCAGGCTGTGTTTGACCGTGGTAGCAGCTGAAGCAGCCAAGGATCACAGCTTGCAGGGCTGGAGAGGGCAGCAGCACGAGAAAAGCTTAACCCTTCATCTGCTGCTCACTCCTGCAGGGCTCCTGCTCAGTACAAATTTACAAAAAAGTTGTTGGAGAAGACTTCCTTCAAATTACTCCTATTGCCTAAAAACCACACCAAAACCAGAGCTTTTACTCACAGAGATGAATTGAAATCATCATCTCCAGGAGCAAAGCTCAGATTTCCTCCTTGGTATTGAAATTTGTTGTTGATGGAGGCAGCATCCTTTGGAGGGACTGACAGGACTTATTTGATATTGGTTACACACAGGGAGTATATTCTGAAAATATTATTTAACATAGGCGGTATTAATTCTTCATTCTCAAGTACTGGAGACAGAAACAGCATAAACCTATCTGTGTTTGGTCAGCAGACATGACCTGGAATTCCTAATCAGCTGGAGATAAACCAAGCTAATAATCAACCTTCTTCTTGCAGTCATTCAAACATTCATATTTTCCCACTGGTTGTAATAAGGTTACAGTTTTGGGAGTAGTTTAATTCCACTCTTCACATGATGGATTTCATCTGGCTGTAGCTAAAATGTGCTTATATGTAACACACTAAAGCTGTGTGAGGCTGGCTGAACTCCTGACTTCTCCTCCAATCCTCTCTCTAGTGAGAGCTCTGAAAGGAATTGTGTCTCCTCCTCAGCTTCTCATTTTTCACCTGTTACCGTTGTTTTTTCTTCTCTTCTGAATCAGCAACCAAAAAATTACTACAGGGCCCAAAACTGTGCCTCAGAATGCCCCCAAAAGAGTGGAATCTTTCTCATCTGTAAATAAGTGGTTTTGGCATGTGTGAAGCTGTACTTTGTGTGTCATTACCCACAGCTCTCAGATCTCAGGGCTTGCCCGTGCAAGGCAGTGAGCTGCTGAGGAATAGAGGTGGTCCTGCACTTGGTTGCTCATGTGTTGTTTCCCAAAGCAATACTGGAAGCTCTGACAGAGATTCCATGGCACGAAACCCAACCCTTGGAGGCCAAGGGATCTGACCCGTATGGTAGGATTTATTTTGTTTTCAGCTTTTCTATTTTAGTATTGTTCTTTCACTGGACATTCTGTACCACAGGCCAGATAGAAAACAAAAGTCAGACACAATCAAATTCCTGGAAACAATGAGTTTCATAGTACTAGAGAGGTAATGGTGGGAAAAGCAGGGAGTTAAGTGTTGTAGATAAATGGCAGCTTTACATCATATAAACAACAAATGTCGTTTTCAAAAGGTGTGAAACTACTCGTGGTGTCATGATGGGACAGGTGTGGTGAGGCTGCTGTGGGGAAGAGGTTCAGCAGTGAGGTGGCACATGGAAAGTGCCCTGCCAAAAGCATCAGCCACAAAGTGTGGCCACTTTCCCCACCATGGGCCACTAGGAACACGTGGGGCACAGCAGTCCCTGGTGTCACAGTCCCAGGGCAGAGGAGGGGCAGCAAGGAGAGTAAGTGAGAGCCAGGCCAGACTGAGAGGGAGGCAGACCCATGTGTGTGTGAGTGTCATGCACGAGCCATGAGATACGTGCACAAGGGCCTGACAAAATAAAAATCATCCCTGGTACCATCCATGGAAGAGATTTCTAAGTGCTTTTCCAGGAAATGGGCTCTGTAAAGACCTAGTCCTTGCCATCTACCCATCCTGTTAGGTCTCATCACCTTCCTGATGCCTCCAAGGTCTTGGTCATGATCCTCCAAGACCAGTTATAGCAAGAATCACTTTTCTACCCAAATCTCACCAAGTATCCACCAGGAACTCAGTCATGAGTGGTGCCCATGCTCATTTATGATCTTGATGCCCTAGTAATGCAATTCTTTTCCTGAGACTGGAAAGAATCTGATTACCTTCAGAATCACCACTGAAAAATTTTCCTCTTTGGAATAACCCCAGGTTGTTGTTCCTGAAATCAGATGAAGGAAGGAAGGAAGGGGCATTGGAATGATGTTACAAAGAGATAGGGAGGGGAGAAGATGCCTCATGACTACATCTGAGGTCCTCAGCAGGAGCTGCTGTTCAGACAGTCCTGAAGACAGAGTTACCCCTGTGAAGTCAGTTACCACCATGAACATTGCTCAACCACTGACCAAGTGAGCCATCAAGATCAAGTACCTGTGAGTCTGGTTTTGGGGACAACCTCACACCAAGGAAAAGCCCAAGCTGTACTCAGCACTTTAGAAACCACTCAAAGATTCTCATCTCAGGGTATGGCTTTTGTGCCTGGACCACAACCTCTGCCCTTTTCCTAAGCCCTTATGACATGTCAGGTAATTGGTGCTGGGAAGATAAACTGATCCAGTGTCCTTCCTAGAAAGGCTCTGCCATAAACTCTTGCCAGATTTCTAGATCAGACTGTTAGGGACAATGCAAAGATTAGGAGATGAAGTTTCATGTCTTTTTCAGGTTGCTGAACTTAGTCCCTTTCACAGGTTGCTAGGAATTCCTCTGGGGATCAGTAAGACCAAACCTATTTGTGCTGTCCTTGGACATTGGAAGGATTCAAGATACACAGATTACTGTGCTCTAGGAAATCTCATGGCATGCCAGAAAGAGAACAACTGCTCAGCATCCTCAGAGGTACACCAGCCCTCTGGAAGGTACAACTTCCAACACGTTGTTGTCTCTGGAAACTGAGAGGAGCAGAAGGATGGGATTTGTAAGTACTGATGTTCAACGTGCTTCAGTCCTCTTTAGGACACCAAAATCAGAGCCAGGTATTTCTGAAGCACTCCACAGCCCCTGCCATGACACACGTGGCTGGATTTTTCAGTGAGGAGCACGGTTAAACACTTGAAGAGTATTTAAATGTGGCCACTTATTCTAATGCCTACATGGAAATGAAACTCTTGAAAAGCCTTGGCTAAGTGCAAGACCCATCTGCACTGCGAGCAGAGCTGTGTGTTGGCAGAGGAGGAGGGAAGGAGTTTCTTCCCTGGACTTTCCAACACACCCTTTATCTCTAGGACTGGGAGAGCACATCGGAAACCCAAGGTCATATTTCGTTGCCTGGAGGGAGTTTTACACCCCACTTATCTGGCTGGAGGTCTGAGGCTGGGGGTGTTTCTCTCACAGCTGTGCCTCTGCTCGTGAAACTCTCCCTTAAGCCCGATGTACACAGAGGCTTTGCCGATGGGTATTTCGGGAGCTCTGGGAGCCCACACCCTGTGCTGTTGACAAAGAAGGTGCAAATGAAGCTTTAAACCTGAAAAGGGGCGAGGGATGATCTGCTTTGGGAAAGCGTGGGTGAGGAGCAACACATTTTCATAAAGAACAGAAACCTACATGACCCAGGACCAGCAGGGCAGAATAGGGGCAGGATAAAACAAAGAGGGAAAGGACATAAGCTGTGCTTTCTTCTCTTGGTGTGCAGAGAGACTCCGATGTGGGGGAGAGGACAGGACAGTGAGCGTGTAGGTGGGGACAGATGCCAGGCAGGTGGGCAGACACTGATTTTATGAGAGTCCCAGCCCCAGAGCTCTGCAGGGAAACTCCTTGCAGATCCTGTACCCAAACCTGGCCCCCACCCATCTAACCAGATCTCAAAACTCTGCCGTGCTCACGGTCTGTGAATCACAGCAGCAACTGTTCTCTCCGAGCCTCAGCTCTTGTCCTCTTAGGCTTTTTATAGCAGACCAAACATCCTGTTACCGAACTGTGCATTTCTGACCCCGCAGTTACTTTCATCCCTTTCTCGATGAGACTCCTAGAGGGTCTTTCGTCACTCTGATAAGCAGGCTGGTGAGTATCAGCGAGAGGCGCAGAGGTCTGAAGCGGAGGTTTCTTGTGCAGTGAGTCACGGGGGGGCTGGGTTGCAGCCAGGAGAGCGCTGCAGGTGAAGCGCTCCTACGGCCCTCCCAGTGCGCTAAGGGGTCCCCAGGAGGAGCAGCCTCCGAGCAGGGACACCAAACACCCCCTTCCACCGCGGCTCCTTCCTTCTGTGCTTCTCTCTGGCGCTCTGGAGAGTGCTGAACGCCCTCGCTGCTCTCCCCTCCCTTCCCGCACGACTGCAAGCAGCGGCACGGAGCTTGTGCTTCACTTGCATTCAATATCGGCGCTCGGGAAAGTTCAGGCTCATGCTGGGAAAGACACGCTCGGATGAGGATGACGCCGCAGGGACGTGGCAGGGCATCAACAGCCCGCGGGGTGCTTGGGGACGAGGGCTGCGGACTGGAACTTGTGACATGCCGAGAAAAGGTGTGTCCCATCCCCTGGCAGCACACCCCTGTGCAGAGCTGGTATGCGGTGACGGCACCGCGCGTCTCTGGCGGCTTTCAGGAAAGCCGAGTGGTCACACACGTTTTCACTGATACCATCTCACCACGCCCGGCAGAGAGTCCTGCCCCGCTGCTGAAGAGGAGCGGGGCTGTGACTCCTCGCTCTCCATCTCTTACTCAGGGTCTCGTTTTCCCCTGCTCTGAAACGGGGTTAGTAATACATCACTGAGATTATGTGTTCCTCAGATGTGGGATTTCATAGGCAGCCATAAAACTAAATTTATTGTACTGAAGAGCACATGGTACTTTGAGAACCTGCAAAGACTGTAATGAAATGCTTGTTTCAGCATTTATTGCTTTGGAGTGACTGAAAAAGCTGGTTTTTTTAAAGGAGTGTGTGCAAGCATCATATCTGTGTGTATAATATACACAGACACAGACACACGTACAAACACAGTTTTTACTTCCCAATCCTTTAAGCTCTCATCTACCAGAACATGCCTTTGCTTTCCTATTTTCCTTTAATCTTATGTATTGCCTGCTTGAAAAATCACAGGTTGCTCAGAAATCTTACTCTTGTCCTTGGGGTTACTGAGCTAAGGCCAAGCTAAATCCCAGGGTTTTGTGACCGTCTGAGTGTGGCTGAAGGGTGCATTACACACTGCTCTGTAATTTGTGTGTGTACACAAGGAGCACTGCTCTGCAGGTGAACACACTTAGAGGCCACAGATGTGGTGTGTGAGGCAGGAAAATGGAGGGGGTACAACCAGGAGAGAGGGGTGGGAAGGGTTGGGCAGACAACCCCGTGGAGCAGAAGAGCTCTTAGGGAATCCCTTTCCAAAGCTCTCCATCCTCTCTGACTGCTGAGCCCTTCCTGCTGGGCAAGCTGCTGGCCCTGACCACGAGCCACCTCAGGGGCTGCTTGCCTGTTTGCACAGAGGTCTGTATTTCATGCATGAATGACACAGCAGCACCACTTCCTTCTCGCTCCAGGCCCTCTGCTACACTCTATATTAGACACAGAGGAAGTAAAGGCAGAACACCACCTTTCTGTGCTCCTGGGACGGCAGCCTCAGCAGGGTGTTGCTGTAAAAATGGTTTTGTTGCTAGACTGGTGACAACAGCTCCCAAGACTGGCAGTATCTTCCCTCTCTGAGACAAATAGCTTGGCTTTAACGGAGAGCACAGACCACCTTGTGTTAATGAGTAATAAAAGCAATCGACCCATGGTGTGTTTGTCCCTGAGCTGGGGCTGAGTGTAGCCAAGGTGATAAAACTCTTACATTAGCAAAGTTCTGCTGCATCGATACCACACAGAGTAAGAGCCCGACAAGGCCAAGCTCTGACAATCAAGTATTAGGATACCCTAAAGCTTTTGTCAGTGTCAAAGCACAGCTAGCATATGTAGAACAGCCTACAAATTCACTGGAAAGCTACTCTGAGTCATGTCAGCCAGGTTTTGGGCTATACAAAGACATCTTGGGAGGTTATTTTGGGAGAGCTGTTTTCTGAAGCTGAGGGGACATCTGTCATGCAAGTTAGAAAAGCAGACCATGATAAGAAACTGCTACAGACTTTGCTTCAAGAAGATGCTGACTTGTTTTAAATATAGAGTATTAAACATGCATCTTGCCATTTTCTACTAAATAAAGAATATTGTATTTGTTTTAGTAACTCCAGCAGATTCCATGAGACTGTTTGGAGACACAAAGAAGGACCAGATATTGGATTGGTCTCTCCACTAGGTGGAAAGTCACAAACCATCTTCATTGTGTTGGACACTCTGGATAAGTCTTACACCAGGGAAAAGTGGAGGATCCTGACCTGCTCTGCTGTCCTGGCCAGGATGCTCCAGAGCCCCAAGCTAGATGCAAATGGCTGGAGCCATTTCCTGTCCCCTGTGACTCATGGCCAGGGAAGCACAGGCATCCTGCCCTAGCAAGGGTCACTCACCTGCCCTGCCCTGCAGGGAAGGTGAACATGGGCAGGTGGAAGGAGCTGGGACACAACACATGGCTGGGCATGCAGAAAATAAACAAGACATCACCAGGGCTACAATAACAGCTGTGCAGAGAAGCACAGGCAGCACTGGTGCCCCACATGCTGCCTCCACCCCTCAGTGGGGTTTGCCTCTGGGTCTGACATCCATGGACATTTGATGGGCTGTGCTGGAAGAGCAGAGTATGATGTGCCCAGCACCTTTCTGGCTGTTGCCATGGGAGATTTTCACTTTCCAGCCCTGTCAGGCTTGTATCAATACACTGTCACAAATAAGAGAAAATGTCCCCTTTCTTTCCACTGGGCTTATCCTCTCTGACAGTGCCTTGTATTTGGGTACAGGACAGAAGGAGGAGCCAAGGAGATTCATATGGCTGTAATACACTTCCTGGTTAATCCAGGCTCTGTTGCTGTTCAGCTCCGGTCTTGACACTGCTTAGGACTTAATGTTGATTGTGGGAAGGTTGTCTCAGATTTTTCAGGCCTTTCCTGAGCTCACACCACCACTTTTTCTGAGTTGCCACTAAAAACAACTGACTAGGATGCTTTTAAAAATGGGTAGACAGAGGTTATGAACACAGTACAAGACAAGTGTAGGAAGATGATGTGTATTTTCAGTACCTGTGTCACATAAATGTAATCTATCTATCTATCTATCTATCTATCTATCTATCTATCTATCTATCTATCAATATAGATGTGCTAATGAAAGTTATTATCTTTATGGGACCTGTGTGGCCACTGCCATGACCCCGTGGGTCAGAACTGCTGAAAACACAAATCTACCCTTGCCATGAAGTGAAAATCATGAAGTTTTCTTAGACTTATACAGACATTTGGATAGCAGAAAACTCAGCAGAAAGCATCATATCCCCATAACCATATCAAACCTGCATCTGAGAAAGCTGCAAGAAGAAAAGTTCCTCACTCGTCAGCTTCTACAAGTGGAATTGGGAAATAGAAAGCAGAAAGCTGAGCAGCAGAGCCTCCTGCATACCTTGGCTTTATGAACTGGGACATTCATGTGCTGAGGACCTGTTCCACAGAGTGACCTCTGAGGAGTGGAGTAAGCCTGGCATCGAGGGTAAGAATCGTGATCTCTGACAGTAAAACCTCCTGAGGAGGTTATGCTAGGAATTATACGGGTTATCTGTTGTAAGAATAAACTCGTCATTGCCGAGGCATTTGCAGGGAAATCCCGGAGAGGCGGAAGCTCTGAGCGGCTCTGTAAAGGCACCGCTTGGCTCCATCTGGAGGTGACAGCAGAGATGACACCGCCAGCTTGGGCGAGCGGCTGGGGCAAGGCTGAACGCGGACAGGAGCCTGCTCCTCTGCCCGTGCGGAGTATTTCCCGTTCCAGGCACGTCTTCAGCCTGTTACTGCGTCTCCTTATATTCAGAAATAAGGATCATTGAGGAGGCGATGGTTTCTGTGCATTTGTACCTTTGGGGCGGGAGGAATTCCTAGTCGCACTCTCCTGAAAGGTGCTCTGGAGCCCTGGTGGCTTTCTCAGCACTGCATGAGAGCAGACATTGAGAAGCTTCTTACAGAGGCCCCAGCTTTCTGCCCCTGGCAGCCTGAGTGACCCCTGCTCAGCTGGGGAGCCCTGCAGGAAGACAGGAAATTTGCAATCAGAGTAAGCAAGCAGGGAAATTCCAGCCAACTGAAATCCTCCAGACTGGCACTGGTTTGGAAACTTCAAGGTTTCCACATGGGAGTTGTACTCATGCCATGAGCAAATTGAGGCCCAGGGCATGAGTGGTATAGAGGTTTGACTTAAATTCAGAATATAGAGTTCCATATCTGAGCAGGGATGGGGGTGGATATTTGCTCTGAAGGCCCATGGCTGCCACCTTCCCCTTCCCCTCCCTAGAGACATTCCTGCTTTGAACTAGATCATCACTGCACCAGAGACCAACAGGGTAACAACCAAGGGGCCTCTACACCAAGATACTTTATAATTGCTCCCTGCTAATGCATGAGCCACTGAACAGGAATAAATCTGTGCATGCACATGAGGGTTCCTCATGTGTCCCTCAGCAGTGCTCAAAACATCTGCCCTGGAGAACAAGTTTTGATTCTTGTTTCTAATCCCCCTTTTGACAAAACCTAGCCTGGTAGCTGCCTGCCCTGCCAGCCCAGGCTCCAGTTGCCTGCACACCTGTTGAGCACAGCCCCCCTTCTCCTCAGTCAGGCATGACCAGGCTGCAGCGGCGCGGGGCGGATTGGCTGCAGCAGCTCCTGTGGGAGCTCTCAGCCTCCCCTGAGCCCTGGCAGGTGAGCACTGCTCCTGCACCATCACTGCCAGATGGCATCTGCACAAGGGAGGAGGTCCTGCTCTCCATGGTCACTGGCAGAGGGTGCTGGTCACTGGGACTCTGAGGCTCTTAGGAGCAAGGCTGGGCACTGCTGTTCTCGCTCCCCTGGATGTGCTGAGCACCTGCTGGCATGAAGTTTCTCCTCCAGTATGTGGGCTGCTTCTTTGCTTTCTTCTCTGCTGGGTTTTTGATAACATCTACCTGGACAGACTGCTGGATGGTGAATGCTGATGACTCCCTGGAGGTAAGACTGGGGTGAGGAGAGCCTGGTCACCAAAATCAATGTGTCCTAGAGAGAGTTTGCTTCCTGGTGTCATTGCTCCAGTCTCATGTTCTTTCTTCCTGTTTTGCTGGATGAAAGTGGATGAAAATGAAATTAATTACTGTGGCAAGAGCAGGGGAAAAGTGTAATTCTCTTTGCCAGGCTTTATTATCCAGACTGTGCTCTCACTTAGTAAGTTCAGGAAAGATCTACAGGCTCTAGTTTTAAATGTGTATGAACGTGAGTGAATTTACCCTGTACCTCCAGCCTGCATAGATATTTTGGAGATGTTTCTAGTTCTGTAGTTCAGCCTTCTTGGTGGAGACATCCAGCATGTACAACTGTGCTCTTCAAGTCTTTTTCTGTACAGCCATTGAGCTACAGGGCTACCAGAGGTTTAAGGGGAGCATGGGGACTCAATATCTCCTGGAACTTGAGTGGACAGTAGCACTCTCATATTAGAGAGAGGCATTGGCAAAAGTTAATTGCAAACTAGGGAGCAGATTGCTGCTTATAGGCAAAGTGTGCTCCAAAGACTCCAGACCCCAAATCATCACTGTTTCTCCAGCACTCAATATTGCAAATTTGTCATTTTCTTCCCAGCACAGCCATTCATTTCTGTACATTTAAGAGCTGCAGGTCCACAGTGTAGGAATCTGCTGGTGATGTGGATACTTTAGGCAGTGAAGGTGAATTCAACACCTTCCAAGACAGAAAGTTTGGAGGAGTGTATCAGGAGAAAACTTTCTATCTGCTGTCCAGCATATGAAACCACAAGAGCTCCTCTGCACTCAGTGATTGCAATGCAGCACTTAGCTGCAGCACGGGAAGGGGTGAATTATCCAAGGAAAGAAGGATAAAAATAATTACAAGAAAAGCACTTTTTTTTTTCTCTATGCCACAAGAAATCCTGACAATCTGACTATGAGAAACACTGAAAGTGGATGTAAGTGCTGAGGTGATCACAGATCCAGTGCAGTGCAGCTGCTGGTGGTCAGGGTGTCTGCTCAGTGAGCCTCTTTACAGGGCAAATCGAGGGTGCCCAGTGATGCTGGTTGGGATATGACTCTTCATTTGGGAGATATTTAATTCCTTCCATATGAAGGTATCAGTATACTCAGAAAAGCCAAGTCAATCCAATTGTGGGGAATACCAGGAGAGAGAAACAGAGCTCCTGAGCAGTGAGCCCAGTAAAGAACCAGTCCACTCCCCCGAGGCTGTGTAACCTTGTCTTCTTGGTGCAAAGGCACCTGTGATGGGCTGTCCCAAGTGCTCCATTAACACCCACTTGGGTTATTAGCAACCACTATTCTCACATTCCGGCTCTGAGTGTGAATACTAAATAATGGAGAAAAACGCCCCCAGCCTTAATACCTGACCACTGATCTCCTTAATGACCCTAATGACTCACTGCCTCTCTAAACACGGGAATGTCCATGGCCAGAAAGGCCTGGAGTCCTCAATGACTCCTGTTTTCAGCTGGGAAAAGGGTAAGTTAGGCAACTTTGAACTCCATCCTTCAGCAGCTGTAGCTGCTGGCTCTTGGCTGGTTGCTTGGCTTTGACCCTGGCCCCCAGCAGCTGGGGAGGATGAAGCCCTCACTGTGGTCCCACTGGAGAGGAACATCCCAGGAAGAAGAGGCCAGGGAGTGCCAGGAGCAGCCACCTCCAGAGAGGCAGCAGGGGCCCTGACTCAGCTTTCACAGCCCCTCACCTCCCTTCAGAAACAACAGGTTACAGCTACACAGAAAGTTGTTTAAGTTGGTGACTCCCTGTGAAGCATCAAGACAGGGCTGGGTCAATTTTTGCTGTAGTTTGTAGTGGAAAAAGCCCATAATTTGCTTCTCAACGAGTGCTGTATTGTGTAGACAGTCCCTCCCTGTTGCAGGTGGATTATAAATACCACCACTACTGTTAAACACTGCCTGTTTTACTCTCGAGCTGGGCTTGTAATCATCGTCTGCTGGCACCTCCTCGGAGTGCGGTGAAACACTGTGACTAACATCGCTTACGTGTTTGTCTTCCCCGCTTTCCCCAGAAGGAGAAGTGTGTGCTTGTTCTGTAATTTTCTCTTCTTTTTTTCTCTATGAGAATTATTTTAATATTAATTATACATTATGAATAGGATATAATTATATCTATTACAGTCATTATGCAGTTCATGTTTTACATGCATACTTGTGTTAGGGAAAGCAGGTCGTGGCAATGTTTCGTAATCGAACTGGGAGATGAGGAGCAGGGCTGTGATGTTTGGCTGCTCAGGGGGTCCTCAGCTGGGCCTGGGGAAGCTGGAGCAGATTTGCTCTGGGGGGAGAGAGGTGATAGGGAATTAGTGCTACCAACATGGTGCAGGGGTGCAGCCATGGGATGGGGAAATCCGTGATGCCCGTGCCCTGCCCCCTGTCCCCTCTCCAGCAGCGAGTTCCCGTGTGCCTGAAGGTCTGTGCTGTCAGTGCAAGGGAAGGTGCCCAAAGGTGGCTTGGGAGCAGATTAACAAGCAGAAGGAGCAGCAGTGCACAGAGCAGAGGGCAGCAAGGGCTGGCCCTTGGCAGCAGAAACCAGAGTAGCTCAGCAGCGGCTCAGGACAGCCACAGGTCCCCACAGTCACACCTGTTCCTACCCCTTCTGCACCAGGCAGTGGGACACTGATCCCTGGCTGTGCACAGGCTGTGTGGAGATGGGCTGGACCCTGCTTTGCTCATGCTTGGCACTGGCTCGAGCAGGAGTAGTGACAACTGAAATATCCCAAGAAACACAAAACATTAATCAAGTTTTTGTTAGTCTGGGAAGAGGGTTATTTCACAAGCTAGACCATAACTGTTGTGCTTGAGACCTCTGTTTTCCTTGGAGGGTGACAAAGCCTGGAATCCTGTTAGTCTCTTTATAAATAATTTAGATGTAGACGCTGCTTGTAAGATTTAAAAAAGAGTAATAATGTCAGCAAGTGAGGAAGTAACTGACATTATTAGCTGAGTGCAGAGGAGTATAAATAAGCCTATGATGGTTTGGGAGGAAATAGAAATTATATAAATACAAGTGGAACAAAATGTAATTTAATAAAAATATGCTAATTTCAAGCAAAGCTGGAACAGTGTTGAGTTAGGACAGAAGAGGATCTGCAACTTTATTAAGAGGGCCATGGTAAAAATACACTGAACATAAACATGGCAAATTGTTTTACAAGACTCTGTTCTCTTAAAAATCACAGAATCAATGAAATCAGTTTTTTCCATCACTGCTTCTCATTTCTCATCATATTTTTCACGTTTCATATTTATAAACATGCCCTGAAATTCTCAGAAATGTTACACACTTCTCATCTTCATGAAACAAAACATGTAGATTATTTTCATTCAAATATAAATAGTGTCTCTTCTGCCAGTCTGAAGTAGCCAGTGATTTTCCCTCACCTTTGATCCACAGAGCAGCATCACAGAGGAGGTGCACAGACGTTGGATGGTGCAGAAAATACTGCGGTTGGCTACAGACTTCAACACATCCTGAATAAGAGTTTATTACGTGGCTGAGATATGTTATTATCTGCTTTGTGATTTACACAGTGCAAGAAAAATGAATTTATTGCATCATCCAAGCAAGCCTGGTCCCCTTCCCTGCGTGAAACCCATTTGCTGGAAGAGTTTCTCCTTCCATTAACTGCAGCGGGTGTCGCTGGCAGCAGCGGGCGGGCTGGAGTCCAAAGCTGCTCTGACATCAACTCTGTTCCTTGTATGAGCAATTCCAGGAATATTTTAGAGGTGCTTGTTGCCATATTTGCATTGGTAATGAAAACACCTCCCCTATTAAAGCGATTTATGGGAGGCTGGGCTGGGAATGGTACCTACGGCTTGAGGACAGCAGAGACGATTAACCAGGATGCTGCTGCATCGCCTGCCCCGGTCTGCATGTCTCAGTGGTGACTGTGGCTTGGGCACGCGTGGTCCCAGGGCTGGCAGCACACAGGGAGCCCCAGGGCCAGGATCAGCACTGCCTGCCTCTCACTGTCCAGCCAGTGTTTACAGCTGAGTCATTTGTGGGCAGCCCTCCCCAGGTATCTGCAGAGGGGCTCACATCCAGACTCCTCTGCACTCCGGTCCCGCTCTCTGAGCTGCTCCTCCACCATCAGGAGGATGATGCAAGGAAGGGGAGCATGGCAGCAAAGTCTCAGGTTGTCTGGTCCATAGCCCTGCCCAGCTCAGTCCTAGACAAGCATTTGGCAATGAGTAAGCAAACCTGCTCTTAGATCTTTCTGGTCAGCCACCTCCAGCTCCTCCAAGAAATTCCCTTCAAAATTTTTACCCCTACTAGTAGGCAAGGTTTTTCTCCTAATGTCTAGCCTTATTTTTTTTTCTATAATTTAAAAGCATTGGCAGGGACACAGAAGACATTGTCCTTTTCCTCCATCCTGCTGCTTTTTCTCTTCTTCCAGTTAAACACCCTGGTTTACCATCATTGTAACTGGACCAGGATTTCTGTTGAAGGGCTGCTGTGTTGGTGGATATTTTAACTTATGGTCTTTTTTGCCTTCTCAATCCACAGGTGAGTACAAAATGCCGTGGCCTGTGGTGGGAATGTGTCACAAACGTTTTTGATGGGATCCAAACTTGTGATGAGTACGACTCCATCTACGCCAAGCATCCTGGTATGTAAGAGTCAGAGATGTTTCTACAAGTGGTGGAGACACTTGAGTGTGGACTAAAAGAGTATCTGTTCTACTCAGGGACAGATAATTAGAGGCATGTTTCTTTTCTCAGTCAGGTGTTACTCCCAGAGGAAGCTGAAAAAAGCTGAATGCCAGGAAAAAATGTTCCTATGGGATCTAACCCCATTACCTGCCCACATTTCCATTCTTTGTGCACTAGAATGATCTGCTTTTGCCCTGCAGTGAAGCTGGTGCTGACCCGAGCCATGATGATCACAGCAGATATCCTGTCAGGATTTGGATTTCTCTTCCTGGTGCTGGGACTGGACTGTGTGAAATTCCTTCCCGATGAGCCGCTCATCAAGCTGCGCATCTGCCTGGTGTCTGGGGTTATGTTGCTCATTGCAGGTATTTCCCCACTGTGTCCCCATTCTGGGGACTTTTAGCAAAGTGGGGAGGTGTTAAAAGCCTTCTTTTATTTTGGTTGGTGATTTTCTGTAGGAGGAAGGCTCTTTATTTGATTTATTTGCGCAATGCAGCTTCTTCTGTTCACCACCTGCCTCTAGCAGCACGTAGTTGAGTTTATCTGCTTTCAGTTCATGTTTTGGCCAGGTGACTTGGCTTTGAGTTGACTGATTTCCACTTATTGCTGTCTCACTGTGGAGCAGTTGAGGTGTTGATTCAGGACCTTGCCTTAGATCTCTAGACCAATTGCTGAAGGACTAGAAAATCCTGGCACCCTGGTTTGGTTCCTGGCTCTGCCACAGATTGTGTGACCTTGGGCAAGTCACTTAGCCCAAAATCTCTGCAGCTGATCTCTACTAAAAGGATAATAACATGTCTGTCCCTTCTAGGTGATAAATAACCTACTGGCTGAGGTGCTTTGCTGTTGCAGCCAGTGGGAGAATTTTAAATACAAAAATAAATAGCCAAGTAGGTACCAAATAATATCATTTGACTTTATGCCAGTATCAAGCAGCTACTTCTTCTTCAGCCTAAGAAGGTTTAATACATAACACACCACTGGGAGCACACGTAAAACACTTTGAGAGGATCTTTTAAACATCTTCCATTCACTTTCTCAAAGTTTGTCTGAAAAACATCGTCAAAGTTATGAAAGTCAAAACAGATCATAAAATTAAATTCTGGGGACAACTTTACAAGTAGCTGAGAAGGGAGGAGCTTTCTGCCTTTTGCTGCAGGAACCTGAGTGCTGCCAGGTGCTGGTGGTGTGTGTGAGTGCCAAGCCACGAGGTGCAGCCTCTGCCTGGCAGCACAGGATATCAGCAGGAGCCAGGGTGATCCACCACCGGCTGAGCATGGACAGGGCCCAAAACCTGCTGCCCGAGGAAGGTCTTCCCACCCCGAAGTCTGACCCAGCAGACAGCAGCCACAGCTTTGGCTGATGTGTGGCAGATTTGGTCCCTCGTGGTTCTGTTGTGGCCCCTCTCTCCGGCCCGCAGGTCTCCCCGGCATCACGGGCTCCATGTGGTACGCTGTGGACGTGTACATGGAGCGCTCCTCTCTGCTCCTCCACAACGTCTTCCTGGGCATCCAGTACAAGTTTGGCTGGTCCTGCTGGCTTGGCATGGCAGGGTCACTCGGCTGCTTCTTGTCTGGGTCCCTGCTCACCTGCTGCATGTATCTCTTCAGAGGTGAGGAAGCACGGCCGAAGCGCAGCTGAGGGATAGAGCCGCGCTCGGGGTGTGCTACAGGTGCAAAGGGTGGGCAAAGTCCTCTGAGCACATCCTTTGGGATGGTTGGTCATCTCCAGGGGTGATATTTTCAGCTGTAAAATGGGAACAGACTTAGGCAGCTCTAGAAAACACCTCAAGGTCTTCATGTGGGAGCTGAGGTGTAAGGATGACGTAAAATGTGTTGTTATTATGTCACACCTTGGAGTGCTGCTTTCCCTGAATAGTGACACTTTGCAGCTGAAGTCACCAAGCACTCACTAGCAGTTCCTATTTCTCTCCCTGTGCCTCACAGAGACCAGCTCTGGAAGACTCCATTCTGCTTACTCCTTGAGGAAAGGCTATTCCTCAGCTGCCACCATTGTCACAAACGTGCATTTGCCATCCTCACAAACAGCCACCTCCAAAATGTATGCGGTGGACACAAGGGTGTGAGGAGCAGGTAAGTGCTCCAGAAAGAGCTCTGCTTTTATTTCTAGTGGATTGCACAGAGACTCAAGCTCTTGTGGTTGTGATACAGATGCAGTTGTATTTCAAGGACCTACTGTATGCTACAATGTTTGCATCATGAGAGCTTCAAAACACTTTTCCTTCAGGAAAGTAAAGGTCCTGCTTTATGGAATCCTCTTGTCTTGAGTGCTGAGGCCACTTGCATAAGCATGGACTGAAATAACCAACACAAACTCTTTCAGCATTTGTCTCAACACTACTGGTAGAAGTGAGATAAATCAGCCATTCCCGAATCAGACTGCAGTGTTCTGCATGAAGATCCCCAAACTGCAAGATGGATCTGTTACGTGCCTGTACAAAGGAGAAAATCCTGGCAAAGGGAGGCACTGACTGTCTGACCAACACCTGGACCCTGTGCACTCAGCATGGGGGTCTGCCCATCTTACAGGCAGCTGGGGAGCTTTTCAGGAGATAAGAGCTCTGTTAAATGTCTGACCCTCTCTTTGGTCCATGAACTTCTGCACTGAGAAAACATTGTAAATCCAGCTGCATTCTGCCCTGAAAAATACAGTCCTCCTCAGTCAGTGTTAAAATGTACTCTACAGATTCTCCAGACTCACTGAAATCTGGAAATTGCCAGCTTCTTCTGCTTAATAAAAATGTTGCTTGGACAAAGTGGGTGAAGATCCAAGATCTGAACTTGTGCATGACAGTGTATCTATATTAGCTAAAAACTAGGATAAATGATAGTAAATGATAGTAAAATCTATCATCCCTTTCCATCAAGAGGTGTTTAAACCCAGTTCAGTCCCCTGCTGCAATCCAGGCTGGATGAGGTTAGAGCATCAGCCACTAGAGTGGGGGAGGAAAACCCCCTTATGGTTTAACATGTTCCCTAAGGATGGATGTGAACATTCTTTCATGCCTTTAACACAGAGAGAAGCTGAGACAGAGTTTTCTTAGGGTTGGTAGGAACTGTCCAAATTCAGTCATTTCTGACTGTGGGCACCACATCATATCATGGACACTGGGGGCTGAGAAAAGGCTCCCAGCACAGAGATTTGTCTGCTTAGGGCCAGTGGAGAGCCAAAAGTGGAGTCTCAGCTGGGTGTGCACAGCCATGGGTGCTGAAGCACCACCAGAGGTAGGCTTCCTCCATGGACTGCTCGTGGGGATGCTGGATCTCCTTCTCCCAGACAGTATGAAGTGAACCCTTATGTTACGTGGGCCAGAGGGAGGTGGGGTGGCTGAGGATGGAGGGGGCTGTATCCCAAGCAGCACTCCTGATAACTCCTGTGGTGGGTTATCCTGGAAGCAGCACCTTGTGCTGCAGCACAGAACTGACCAGCAAGGCCAAAACAACCCAGCCCTGACAGGGCTCCAAGTCGAGGAGCACACAGAGCCTGGAACAGACAGGACAAGAGCAGGTCCATATGGCTCTGGACAGGCCCAGGCAGCTCCACAGGGCTCAGGCCACAGCAGAGCCACCTCAGCCAGAGCCCCAGTGGCAGCTCTGCCCGGGCGAGGGAGGCTTGTGCCTGCAGAGTTCAGGCTGCTTGGGCTGGCAGACATTCATGTCAGCCCAACTGAGAGCAGACTACTGCCAACAGATGAGCTCTGTGGAACAGATGTAAACACAGTAGGAGAGGTGATGGAGGCTTTTTTACAAGGTCCCGAGAGACAACAAGTACAAGAGTTATGAGCGATGTGATGAATTCACAGATTATACCAAGAATGCACAAAGAGATCTGGAGGTGACAGGAATTTTGGTCTGTTATTTCAGGAAGCTGCATTCAGAGCTTGCTGTTTGGTTTTTTTTAAAAAAAAAAACATTTTCACAGCCGCATCAGAAATGTGTTTTCTGTGGGGCTTTGGTGCAGGAGAGCTGACTCTGCTGATCCTCTCTGCCAGGCCAGGGAAACCCTGGGAACATTTCTGGGTCTGCTTCCTGGGCTGTGTCCCTGCTCCTTCAGAGACAAACTGAGAAGGAGATGGAGGGTGAACATACCCCAGAGGCAGAGCTGTGTTCAGTGACTGCTCCACTGCCCACATCCCCGCTCCTGCCCAGAGAGGAAAATGCTCCCTCAGCCTCCCCGAGGGAGGAGAGAAGCTGCAGGCAGCCTCACTCACCCAGCTCAGAGATGCTGCTGGGGAGGAGGTACCCAGCAAAGACATCAACTCTGAATCAAAATCTCCCCAGCCTATAGAGCCAGCACATTTTCCCTCCCCACAAACACTCAGGGATGCATGCCAGCCTCTTGTCGCTGTTTTCTGCAGATTTTTCTGAGCACAAAGGTTATTTCTTGCCATGAAGATTTATTTCTTGTTTAGCAGAGGAGAAATGCAGGTGTAATTACAAATCTCCTGTTCAATGCTTGAGGAGAATTCTGGGCCTTTGTCCTAATAGTCTTCAGCTTGTTTTAAGGTGGTGGGAGCTGTTTTGTGACTTGCAACACATGGGTCATACCAAGCAGTGGGTCAGTGGGTACTCAATGTCTGTGCCCTCATCAGGGTTGAATACAAAGGATTAATTTCTTTAGTCCCTCCAGCCCTGTGTTCCTCCTTGGGGTACAGAAACAGAGTACATATAATACCCCAAATACTACCTTAACTCATCCTCCTCAAATACTTCACATACAAAGGATTTATGTACAAATATTCTTTGCATATGAAGAAGAATATTGCATCAACACTTGTGAGCCTCTCTTCTCTGGTATCTATACAGAATAAGAGTTAATTCTTTAATCATACTTATATTGCAGCCAAACTCATGAGAGTTTTTGAGGATCTATCTCCTGCACAAGAGGACCAGGAAAAGGTCATAGCAACTCTTAGTTTTGCCAGGTTAATGTTTTGTAACCAGTCCAGTACTGCATTGCTTCATTATTCAAATTCTGCTGACAGCCTATCTGATGTTTTGATCAGCTGTTAATATTTAGTTGTTAATCCCTGTTTGATTTAATACTGACACTGGTTTCATGACTGCAGGATTCACTCCTCATTAGCTCATTAGCAGGTCACAATGCACATCTATTCTAGTTTAATTGTATAGTCATTAGCAAGAAACCTCCCAGAAAGTAAACAGGACTTATTTTTTTCTTTCAAAATCACAACCAGTCCCTAAGGCAAAAGATGTATCAGGTGAGCTCAGTTATTAAGGTATTTCCTTAATACCTACCTGCATTCCATTCAGTAGCAGCTCACTAGGAATGACAATAGACTGATATTCCCCTCCTGATGGCCACTAATGGCTTACCAAGGCTTTTTGCTCAATTGCTATTTCCAGCTGAGCTGAGGCCCAACATTTAATCCATCAGTCCCAACAGCTTTTTAAGTTTCTCCATATTTTCCCTTGCTTCGAAGGGGTATTTTTCTATGTTTGGACACCTCAGTCTGTTTCCCAGGGCATAGGGAGAGCCAGGGATTTAGCTGAGAGCTGGGAGCAGCACCTTTCCTCCCTGTGTGCCTGCCCCAGGGTGCTTCCTTGGACTGGGGCTCCCCATTGTCCTCTGCACTCTGCCAGGGCTGTGGCTGGCTGCAGGTTATGGAACAGAGTGCAGTGTTTAGGTGAGATCTTTGCTAAGTTGATTCCATGCCTTACAGATAGGTATTGATTTCCCATTTTGATACAGGCAAGCGAGGGAGATAATAAAAAATGACATCTGCAATGGTTGTCCTTTCCTGCCTGCAGCACCTCGTCCTCTCCCTGCCTGGGTCAGCCCTGCTCATGAGGCTTTTAACATCTCCAGCTGTAATTAGAGCTCACTCCTACTGTGACCTGGGGGACTGGGCTACCTCCTATTGCAGCTGCAGCAGTGTTTCCCAAGATACGGATTTCCTGCCTTTTCACATGTGATTTTGGTGTGAATTCAGGAGATCTGAACGATTATTTCCAGCAGACAGGAGCAGCAGTGCAGAAGGGCCTTTTTCTTACATGTGGAGACATCAGTGGGGTGTAATAAACACCTTTGAGTGTCGTGTCCCCTGTCCGCAGCCAGGTTTTGTTCAGGAAGGTGTTTTGCCAAGTGACCTGCTCTGACTCCTGTGAGGGGAATCACTGCTCTCCTGCAAGGGCACACAAAAGGCAGCAGCACAAGCAGGACCAGCCCTCGGGCATGGGGGAGTGATTTTGGAGGCTGCCTAGACCTTTGCTGGTAGCTACAAAATTCAGTCCCCAGAGTGCCCCTGCAGAAATGCATCTTCAGCAGCTGTAGACTTTATCCCAGCTTAGACACATCAACTTGGAGTCATTTCTTAAACTTTGCAAGAGAGAACAGTAAAATTCCACCAAGAATCCAAGGTTTTCTCTCTCAACTGGGGCTCGACTCCCACAGCTTGCTCTTCTGCATCTGTTAAATATTGTGGGCAAGTGATTAATGACTGAAATACTCTGTCCAGCCGCCGTTACAGGGAGCGAGAACAATTTTCTCCCTGCAGCTCCTGGTTTCCTGCTGTAAAATGCCTTTGAGCGAGGAAGGAAAGAGCCAGAATTGTGCCATCTAGTGACCCAAAGAGAGCGGGCACCTGTCCCCAGCCCCGTCCTCGTCCTTCCCACACAGAAGTTTTCAGCCCATAGTGCAGAATTTTGAATGACAATTAAAAAAAAAAATCTTTTATTTTCCCGTCTTTCATTCCAACCCTCCTGGCATTTCAAACCAATGCCCTGTTACGGCTCAGCTACCTCTGGTTTTGCTCTATTTTGCCTGAGAGCCACTTTATGACTTTATTACTCAGCTCTTAGTCTGCAGAGGTGAAAGTCCAGCCGTGTGCCTCACCACGTTCCCTTTGTCTTTTGCTTCCAGATGGTCACCAAGCAATTAGCTCCTCTGCACTGCTCCTGCCCCCCCCACAAGTCTTGCTGATGACAAGTTCCCCCACAAACACATCTGCCTTCTAGTGTTTTCTGCTTTTTTCTAGAGCCCTTTGCCATCTCTTCTCAAAGTCAGCAGAAGTGTAAGTCAGAGGATGAGTGGCAGCCAGAGAGTCACAGCAGGACAAGTGCTTTTCCAAGGGGAACCCTATTCCTAAGGTGATGAATTATAAGGAAATGGTTCTTCTCTCCTTGCAATTCTGGAAACATCAGCCAAACTGCATTAACTGCCCTCATTAAGAGCTGAGTGCTTATAAAAATATCAATTACCCAGCAAAATCTCTGCTTGTGTAAGAATGGGAACACGGGTTTGGAGAAACCTTGTCCATTCTGCTGGAGCACATGGCAGTGAGGTGGCAAGCTGGGAGAAGCAGCTTCCATAGGGAATAAGTTGGTGGGGCCACCCAAAATGCTTTTGTAGAAGGAAAAAACCCATCCTCTTCTCCATTCCAGTGATCAGGAAGCCAAGGACCAGGGCCCTTCCTTCTCTACCCCAAGCCAGCAGCAATATTAGTTTATGTCTCCCCCCAGCAACCCTACAAGAGCTGTTTTTTTGCAGATACCTCCTGGCTTCCAGCAGTTTTTGGAAGCTCCTGTGGCTCCTGTCACGTTGCACAGGTACCACAGCACGCAGGTTCTCCCACGCTGGTGACTCCAGCTGGAGCCTGATTTGTGACAGGCACTGGATTACTTCACTACGAGCCACTTGTCACAAATCTGATGGGATAATTTGATTCCTTTTGTGCAGGAATAAAGCACCTCAAACATGAAACCGAGTGCACTTGAATGCACACAAGTGGCAGGGGAACAAACCCGTCCCCTCGAATGTTTCTTGGGCTGAAAGCCTTGCTTGCCCTCTGTTGGGCGGCTGGGGAAGGATTTACCACGTCTGCTCCTTGAGAAAGAGGATGCAGAGGGCTTGGAGGCATTGAAACCCGAGCAGTCCTTGCTTGTTAGCCTCTCCAGCCACCTGATTAGAAGGTGACATTCAGTGAAATTAAAGGCAGCAATTTATTTAGAGGCAAGCCATTAATAAGCAGGAGGCAGTAATGTTTTATGCAGCACATAATGCAGACAACCTGTGGAGTTCTCTGCCACGAAGGGGTCACTGAAGCAAACACAGTGTGTAGGTGGGAATCAAGTGACAGCTGATTTAATGCCCACTAACAGGCTATGCAAGCTGCAGTGACAAACATAATCAAATCTCATGCTTCAGGGCATAAATTGAAGGGGTTGAGTGGTGGAAGCAGTTATGTACATGAAAGATCTGATCCTGAGAGGTGCTGATTACCTGCAATTCTTACTAAAGTTCAGCCAGCAAAAGGACACTCAGAAGTTGCTCCATTTCTCCCCTGGCTGAGTCTGTACTTGCTAATTTTCCTTATTAATAAACCCAGTAATATTTTAGCCTGCTGGCACAAACATTCATTTGGCTACAAGTAACATTTATTTCCTTTCACACAAGAGTCAAACATTAAAGATGCTTCTAAAATAAGATTTTAGGGAGCTAATTTGCAGTGGTTCTGGCAAATAATTTTCTCTCAAAATATGCTGCAATTCTTTATCTAGCAAATGTACTTACATAGAATCATTATGAGAATCTTATAACCATTAGTGGATTTATCTTCCCAATTTCCTTCCTGAGCAACTGATGCTAACCTCACTCCACAGGTGGGGAGGTGGTCCATGAGGAAGGCTGTGGGCTTCCATTAATATTTTGGGATTCTAATCCCAGATGGACTGAGCTATCCAAATTGGGCTCATGCTCCATGGGAGTACAGAGCATGGGACCAGGTGAGACATTACCTTCTGCAGCAAGAGAGTGACTGCACCCCCAGCCCTTGCCACTGAGAGAGCAGAGGCAGAGAGCTCAGGCAGGCTGAATTCAGCCTTCAGTGACCTGCCCAGGACAAACAAAAGGGAATCTTTGCTTTCATCTGGAATCTAGCTAAGGGGGGAATTCAGCATCTTTCTTCAGTAATTTGAGAACTAGTTAGGCTAATACCTCCAAGGAATGACTGGTTGAGCTGATCCTGCTTGAGCACAAGGCAGTCTGGTCTGCTTCTTAAAGTATTTTTCCATCCTGGCTGCAGTGATCACCTCATAGAAAATGGCATTCTTTACCCTAATAGATTTCTGTAAGTACTAAGTATCTAACCCCTAATTCATGTCTGTGGGGAACTTCCATGTGGGTCCTGGGCCATTCAAAGCCTGCTGGTGTGCAATGCAAGAGTAGCTGAGGACAGTCACCATGAAATTAAGAACAGCTCAAATGAGCAAATTCACTTCTTTTTAATGCTCTGTAACCAGCTCCTACCACTGCTACTCCTCCATAATCCCTGTCTCTTGTTTTCTCTTCCCTGGCCATAAATTTGCTGCCTTTTGCACTAGACAAATCTGATATGCTGTGCTAAATATTTTAAATGTGGCAAACGATCCTTCATCACAGAGTGGCATGATTGCATTACAATGTATTAGAACAACATGCCTTTGCCAGAGGGTGTTTCTTGGCACAGCGCCGAGTGAAGGAGGCAGCCCAAGTCTGAGGAGTAACTATCAAGTCATTTATCAACATTTGGTCCTAAAACACATGGGGTTGCACCAGCTCAAGCAGCCTTAGAGAGATAAATCTAGAGGCTGAGCCAGAAACCCCAAATGCAGACAGGCCTTTGAGGAAGGTTCTTGAAATCCAGACATCAAAACGTCGAGCTGAGCTCCTGTGACAGATTCAACACATACTTTTGGCATTTATTCTGTTGCATTTAGTCTTGTCTTTCAGGTTCAGATGAAATATGTGCTGCTTTTCAGTCTCTCAGCCAACCTGTGGAAAGGGCTCATTTGATCTCACACTCCTTTAGCATGATGGAAGATCCCTGATGAACCAAGCAGGACCACTGAAAGCCAACATGTGGTGTCTAGAGCTTGTTTTCCTTCATAACATCCTCATAAGACGGAGGCAATTCACTTCCCCCAAGGCTGAAGTGTGGGGCAGGAGAAGAGGAAATCTCTGCAGCCATGCAGGGCCTCAGGGATCCAGAGAATGGGCACGGAGGTGCTTCAGTAGCTGGGGAAAGAGCAAAGTCACAACTGTGCAGCAGACAGGCGTGAAGAGCAAGTGTGGGAGTGAGGGGTGAGCCCAGGAGGAGCTGCCAAACCACTTGGAAACAAGAAAGGCATGGATGTAATTTCTGAAGGATGGCATCACAAAGCCTTTCACCACAAACTCCAGATACAAGAAGTTGGGACAGAGGAATTTGGGTGGGTTTGGGGCGGGTCCTCCCTGTGGAAACACTGTCTATGACCACCCAGAAAGCTGGTAATGTGTCCTCTGGGTAGGGCTTTGCCTAATGACAGGATTAGCTTTATTTTTCTTGGAGGGATGTTATCTGGCCCAGCCTGCTGATGCTGCTGGCCATACTCCAGGTCAGTTCTGGGTGTTACAGTCCTCAAAATCTGGGTGTTCCTGAGGGAGTTTTGAGGGTGGCTGCCACAATGAACAGCACCCACCAAGGCAATCTTTTGACAGACCCCAGGGTGTGTTAGCCAGTTGAGCTGTCTCCTGGGGTGGCTCGAGTGAGACCAGTACAGTTTTGCCTGAGTGAGAGATGAAGTACTCATGCTGGAAAGGGCTGCCTGACCCCAGAGCCTGTGGCTGCTTGTGTTGGGCTGCTGAGTGCCTTGGCACTGATGAGAAAGTCCCCACACCTCCAGTGTTTGCCTGGCCAAGCCCCAGCTAGGCACCTTTGGGACACATGGACACACAGGGACAGCACCAAGGTATGTTTTGGTGACAAGTGGATGTGGCTTCAGCCCTCCAGTCCATGGTGTGGACGTGTCCCCAAGATGCCAGAGCTGGGCACCGCAATGTTCACCAGCGATACGGCCCCTGGCTGCATCCCAGCTCCCACTCAAGCCTGACTGCTTTTTACTGGGTTATGGAGGGGCCACAGGAAGGCCACCAGGGCCAGCAGGACCTTGCAGCAGGGACAGGACTAACCACAAAAGGCATCTGAGCTGCTGAGGGCAAAGACAGCCACGGTGCGTCGGGGGAGGCAGCTCCGCCGCTTCAGCCAGCACTGCAGGCAGCAGCAGATCCCGCAGGACAGGAGCATGGCCAGGAAAAACAACATCAGGAACCTAAGGCAGAGGCAGCAGGGGAGGAACAGAACCATCACCATCTGCAGGCAGCACGGACAGATGGCTGCACGTCTTCAAATTAACATATTCATTAACAGCTTTTGCAAATCGCCGTTAAATGTTGTGGTTTCCCCACCAGCACACTGGACATGATCGAAGTCCCCAGAAAGCAATGTCTCACTCCTGAGTGCTCAGCAGTGAGTGCTGCCTGGAAATTCAAACATTCCTCCCTGAAATCATCCATCGGTTTTTCCCAGCTCAGTTGTCAGTGTACAGTGAGGAGGATATGGATAAATGATTTCCATTAGTTTGTAAAGACAGAACACAGGGACAGCCCAGGAGCAATGCTCTCTAGCTATCAGTCTCCCTTAATGCCTTTCTCTCCATATATCCATCAAAGAATATTATTTGCCATTTTTTCCCCTCAAAGCAGATCTGAAACTTACCACACATACCAGCTGCTGAAGTTTTCATCGCTCTGTCCAATGCACCTAAAAAAGGAAGAATAAAAAGGATTTCCAGTCCAGCGTGAGTGGGCTGCTGCACCCACCCCAGCACATCTACCAACACAAAGAGAAGCACCATCAGTAAGTAGAAGATGGAGAAGTTTTCTTCCACGAAAGGAGCCCATTAAAAATTTCTCTCTGTTTATGGGAGCAATGCAGATGATGCAAGAAGCAGAGTGCTGCTTGTTTGTCGTTCAACACTGGCACCCACCACCAGCGTTTTTGCTGAAAACCCAAAGGGTTGCCAGCCTCCATTTCCTCTTTTGGAAAAAACCAGCAAAAACCAAACCCTAAATGTCCTTTTCCTGGAAGTCCCCGCTCCTCTCTGTGCTGGTGTGCCAGGCAGGAGCACAGCACCCCTGAAAGAGCCTGGGGTGGGGGCAGCTGCGGGTGAGAGAACGAAGCCACACTCACCTCTCGCCAAGCTCACAGTCCGACTCGGAGTCTGCTAACTGAAAACACACACGTAAATCAGAGAGGGCAGGCTTGTTTTTACAAATTACCAGTATAATTACTGTTCTTAGAGTGAGAAGTTGCAGAGGAAGAGCCATGTGAGTGCTGGCCCTGCAGGGTTGAAACCAGACCTCTCCTTAGGGATCCTCCTCTGTGGGTCTCTGCTCTGAGCCAGCTCATATTGAAACCAGCAGAGAACCTCACCAAGAGCTCAATAAATTCAATAGCTTGCAGATGAAAGGTAGGCCAAGGAGAAAGCATTCCTTTTGTTGTGAACAAGGGAAAGACAAGAGCAGGGAAGCACCAGCTGGAGTCTGAGACCTGCTTACTGCACTGGGCTTTACTATTCAAAAATATCTGCTGAAAATGCCCCATAAACAAATTCTTGTTCTGTGGCTCATTTTTGGGGGAGCTAATTGTGAACACATCTGTAAATTGGAGCTGTTTTGACCACAAGTGTGCTCTACCCATAATTTTCCTGTTTTCAGGTAGTAGTGGTGCATCATTCCCAGAGTTAGGTTTCAGGTATTGCAAATATGTGAACCTGAAACTTGTTTTTCAGGTATATTTTCTACTCTCACCTCAAGCCAGTTTATTTTTGCAAGCCTTGTTGATCTTAGCCTCAGACTCTTATTATCTGTCCAAAAAGTAACCAGAGCTGTTCATCAGTATAATTGAATCCAATTCAATAGATTTTTTTTTTGGCTGACTGGTGTTAGGTGTATTATAACAGTTGCCCAGTTGTTGTTACAAAGAAATTCAGATCAGGTATAGAATTGTGATAACACTGGAAAGCAGAATGAACAAGATAGAGGAATTTAGATTTATTTCTCAGAAAAAACTATTACAATGTAATTTGTAAATAATTACTTTGGATTTCCCTCTGCATATACCCAAAACACTTAGAGATTTCTGACTTTGAGTCAAACCGGAAGGCTCTGTTCTGAATTAGAAATTTGTATCAAATATGCATAACTGAAAGATCTCATTTTAAATCTCTAATTAACAGGACTTCTTTTTGTTATGTGAAGCTCGAGCCACTGTAAAAAGCAAGAAATCCCCCCCCAAATCTCTATAATGTGTCTGATCCTGTGCCCACACTGCCTTTCAGTCCCTAGTTTCACCAGAGGTCTTTGGGTAGAGTAAGTCTTTCATATAAAGCATTATCTGTGAAATTTCATGAGTGGCTGAAACCCAAATGAGGAATAGAGAAAAAGACAGAAGCTTCAACTCTTCCAGACATGTCCTTTTAAAACTGAGCTAATTTGCCATGTCACACATGCACCCGGGTGCAGAATATTTTATTTCTTCGGGGTTTTTTGCACTTCAGCTGATTATTAAAATAACAGGTCAAAAGCAGAGAGATGATTGCTGTGATTACATGTATCCTGAGTATTCTTCATGGCTGAATGACAACCTCTGGACTCCTTTTTATCATCCTTCAAACCACCTCAGCAGAGCCACCTTAGCGCAGTTAAGCTGCAGCAAAGTGCATCTGCTCTGAGGCAGGGATCTGTCAGAGCAGCCAAACACCCACCCGTGCTGCTGAAGCCCCAAGCTCTTCCATTTCAATAGCCACAGACAGAATAAAGGACTAAGGCAGTCATGTTTTCTCTGCATTAATTGGAATTCTCGTGAGCATTAAATTTCCCCCAAATTTATTAAGTCCTCAAAAAAATCCTTCACCAAAAAAACCCAAACCAACCAAAAAAAAACCCCAAAACAAACCCACCCAAAAATGACCACCAAAAAAGCTGATGGCTGAATTCTATAAAAGTTGGAATCTTCCCCCCATGAAATCCCTAAAATCAGCCTGGTCCCAGTGAAGGGTTTGGTTACCTGGAAGAAGGTTAAGCACAGAACTCCAGCTCCTGCTGTGATCCATGAAGTTAAACACAAAGCTCCAGGTCTCTGCATTATTAGTGTGAGAACCATTGGAAGAGCTTTGTGTTTTACCCTCTGTAATTTGGTGCTTTAAAACTCCTCTGCACACCGTGCCTGCAGCCAGAGAACACGTTACCCAATGGCTTCCTGTGCCTCAGAAATTACCGCTAGCCAGGGAGCAAATTTGGCTTTGCAGGGACACAAACAGCCACCAGAAGTTAAAGGAACACTGGTTTAAGGTCAGCACCTTGCAGTTGTTTGGGTATTTTCATAGCTGTTCACAAATTCCTGCTGCTGAAGCTCAGTTCCATATTAACCCACGGCTGCATTTAACAGGACCTGCCACAAATAAAGAGTCACTGGTGTCCGTGCACTGGGGCCACGCTTTCATCCCATGCTGCCTTCAGATGGAATATTGGCATTTCAGAAAAACCATGTCCTGTGCACCCCACACCTGCACCAAGGATGAAGGACACCCTGCCCAGCCTTGAGACAACAATCACCAGCACCAGCACTACTGTAATGCAGCTGCCAGGGTTTGCTTTGCCAGGAAAATGCAGCTGGGAAAAAAACCCTACATCCCCAATGGTTCTTACAAGGGACACAGAATTTCACTGCATATGTGATTCCTGTAGATCCAGCCAGGTGATGTGGTTAAACAGGGGTGGAAGATGGTTTGCACCACAGCTCTGACCCCCTCAGAAGGGACAATCCCAATTTGTTCAGCAGTCAGTAATAGGTTGTCACTGAAGTTTACAGCCCGTGGCTGAAATGCACCATTAACTGTGGTTCTTCCAGATTTAACACAAAGGGTGTTGCCATGAATATGTTTAGTCCTCACTCCAGAGTTCAACATTATGCTGGGATGCCATTGCTTCCATAATGATTGACAAAGCCAAGCTGCTCTTGAGATGTACCTCTGTGGCTTTGCTTCAGCTGAAAGGCCAAGAAGTCTGAGCAACTGTGATAAACATGCATAACACAGGTTTGTTATTTAATGTTCGAGTTTTGCATAAACCCAGCCAAGCCCTGGTGTTCTCTAATGTTTACTTTCAGCTCAGCACTAACGAAAGGCAAGCCCCTGAAATGATGCCTGCTGAGAAAGCATCTCTCATGATGGTGCTAAGTGCATGTGCTACACAATATAAATGATCTGAACATGCTGTCCTGCTTCAGACCAATCCTTTTCAGTGTTGCTCAACAGTAAATTGCCAAACCAATTTCTTGGCTGTTTTCTTAAAAGAAAAAGCTCCTGCAGTATAAAAATGTGCACAGTCTTGCTGGGAACTCTGTGACTCTTACAATTTCAGGCTTCAATGAGGTCATCCATCACTGAACTAATTTCAGTTGTCTTCCTCTCACAATTACTTCCCTCAAGCCAGCACCCAGGGTACTTTCAATTCAGAGCCACCGAATGGATCAGCCCCAGTATTTCGGGGGGCAGGTACCTCAGTGAGCTCTTGGTGCTGAAAAATAGCACATGGCACCTGTTCTGGGTCTGTGTCCACAAGGAAAGGGAAAGGATTGAATTCCATCACTGCTCAGCTCCTGGCCTCCAGGCAAACTTTGATGTTCACACAGGGATTCCAAGGGGTGATGGCAATTTGTGAAGCCTGTCCTGCATTCTCTGTAATGGTGTTAAGAGGAGAGAGAGTTGGCTTCAAGGGGCTCCTCTAACAGCCCTGTCTTTTGCTTCAGGAGTGATTACAATATTGAAAGGAGCTGCTGCTCCCGCAGGAAAACTCTCCCTGTCCATGACCAGCTGAGCAGCTTGAATGTCATAAAGAGCTTCAGCACTTGCTCTAAGACAGTCAGGACTGGACACCAAAATCCCAGAGGAGTTTCACACTGAAATTCCTGGTGGGCTGGGGCTCTCCTGCTGCTCCCTTCCTGCTGCTCCCTGCCTGCTGTGGCACTGCTGCCTTTGGGTTTTGCAAACCTGAGATCCATCCTCTGGATAGCTCCATGGCCAAGGGCTGGCTCCAGTCTGAGGGATTTCTCCAGGCTTTTTATCAACCCCCCACAAGGAGATATTTCCACAATACTTGCACACACATTGATATAACCTCTGCTCACTCCTCCTCTACTTACTGCATGAAAAGTTTGGTATCTCTTTCCTCCTCAATTATATCCAGCTCATTGGTGGGTCTGGGAGGCTGCTCCCTGATAGATGTTAACTCGTGGCCATTAGATTAACATGCTGTTATTTCCTCATCACCTTATGTCGTTGCTAGGTGACAAATGGGTCTGCCAGGCAGCACGGGGAGTTACCGAAACCTACAGCAATTTATGACTGTCCATTATTGCTTTCCTTGAAGTGCCTGGTCCTTACAGAGGGGGGAAGATGAGCAGTTCTAGGATCACCCAAAGGGTGACTTTAAGAGTTGCCACAGAAACCACCTCCACTGGGGGCTGGCTTTTGCTGGGTTTCATGAAAGGCATGGAAGGGAATGCAAGATGGGGAGACAGGAGGGATTTGGGAGGAGCTGATTTACCTTATCAAGGCTCAGAGGGTCAGGGTTGGGTCAAGAGTCTGAATTTCAGGAAATGGGCTCTAAATTATATTTGTGTGCATTAGAAGTGATGGCCTATTTTCATTGAGTGTCATACAATTAATTTCAGATATGCTTTTAGATTGAGCCAAAATTTCAGGGAACATCCTGGGGACTTCTGGATTTTGGTAAGAGTGAGAGGCAATTCACAGGCAAACAGAAGCTCACACAGAACCCCTGGCAGCCTGTAAGAACAGCTTGCAGCTTAAACTTGATTCAAGCTCTTTCTAGGCTGCCCTCAGAGCATTTGGTGGTTGCTGGGGATAACTTTTGGGAAAGCAATCACCTTGCTAGGTAGGTTCTGACCAGCCTCCCAGAACAGCCCAGAATGAGACTGTCAAAGACTCAGAAAGAGAAGGAGAGTGGCAGAGGGAGAGGTGGGACATGGAACAGAATGGAGAACACACAGAGGTGTGGAAGGAGACAAGGAACATCAGGGCAGTCCCACTCTCTACATTAAGGTCAACTGACAGGAGTTAAGCACGTGTTCACCTTTTTATGCTGCAGTGTTTTCACCACAATCAATTCTTGCTCCTGTTCAAGGCCACTGGGATCTCTCCTCTCCCTCCTTGACTGCACCACCACAACCATCTCAGTCTCTGCTTTTGCAGCTACACCCTTGGCACCAGGGCTCAGTCAGGCTGCCACCATCCCTCCTGGCCTGGCCTGGCAAGACTCAACAGGTAAATTCAGTTCAGCCCAAGAGAAGAGCAGGGTAATGGGGAGGACTGAGCATTTCCTCTCTGCAATGGGAGAACTAAAACAGCTTCAGTCTCATCCTCTGTAAATGGAAGCCACAAGGAGCTGCTCGTTCCCTGCACACACACTGAGATGACTAAATCCAGCACTGGGGAGAGCTTTTTAAGCTAATGGCCAGTGCTGGCACAGGAACAAATGGGAGCAAACCAACCATGAATAAATTGAGGCTGGAAATGCAAAGAAGGTTCACCCCATCCAGAGCAGCAAGGTTGAGCAGCAGCTTGTCCGTGGGAGGAGTGTGGGCATGAAACCAAACAGCTCCTGGGACACAAGTCAGAGAGCTCCCACACGAGATGTAACCACTTCAACAGGACTTGCTGACCCAGGGAGCCCTTCTCCACCTCATGGAACCGCCCCAGTGGGTCCCTAGACCCTCAAACCCCTCCACATGCACAGGAGTCAGCCAAGGTTGCCCTGGGCTTGAGAGAGCGAGGAAGGATGAACATTTTAATCCAAGGCCTGGTAGAGCTGGCACGGCCTGTTGTCTTTCAAAAGGATTCTAACCAGTGCTGCTCCCTGATGAATGCAGCCCTTTGTGAGCCTGTGTGGGGGACGTGCTGCACAGGGGGAAGGAGAGACTCTGGGCACGGATTTCAATGAATGTGAACAAGGATGAGATTGTTGAGCTGCATCCTCCCCAGGAGCGAGGCTGCAGGGGTCACCCCTGGGATCTGAGCCCCTGCAGCCACCTCGTCACGGTGCGTGGTCCAGAGGGCCTTTCTGTTTGCCCTGGTGGATCTGCAGGGAAAATCCAGCAGGGAATGGGGTCAGCAAAGCCTTCTGCCTGGCAGGGAGATAAAGGAAAGGGAATCTCCTTCAGGTTATGCAAGAGATTTCTCCTACAGGTGCGTGCATATCCCATACTGAGAACCACAGAAAAGTGAATTCAACACACAGGTGGTCATACATTCATGGAAGTCAGAACCTGAAAACTACCCGAAGTCCCAACACTGAAGTTTTGTGAGAAATTGCTGTGATTTTTCCAAATACTGCTGTTCCAACCATATAATGAACACCTGAAATAAATACTCTAACTGAAATATTAAGCTTATCTGAAAAGATTTAGGCAGGAGCTTTCTCATTCTGGAATCCTTGCACTTTGAAAAGTGAATATTTCCAGCAAACATTTTGTGTGTGCTGACTCTGCTCTCACCATTAAATACAGAAATCAGTGTGCAGTGATTTACTGAGAGCTGTGTTGTGGTGGGGCAGGGTGAAGCTGAAAGAATTTAGAGAAATTGTTTTTTTTTTTCCTCTTCCAAGTTGAGTTTGTCTTTAAACCTTAAATTGGATCCTTAAAAAAAATAAAGTGCCAGAATAACAGGATTTGGGCTAAGCCTAGCAGTTGTTTCATTGTATGGGAGAATTCAGAGCTCAGAATTACATTTTAGGACCTAATTCACTGAGAAACAAATGATAGTTGGGCTTCTCTTATCTCTGGACATCAGGACATGAGATAATTCTGAGCTCTATCACTGACTTCCCAAATACCCATGAACTTCTGTGTGTTACAACTCATTTGGAAGAAGAGTTTAAGAGACCTTTCATGTCAATCTCTCCAGATACCACTGTACCTCACACAGAGCATGTCAGAAATCAGTTCAAAGGGCTGAACAACCCTCAAGGGTTAAGAAAAAGAAAAGCATAATTAAGGTTAAAGCTGATAAAATTAAAGGAGCTTTAACAAAGATGAACTATACCAGAAATACAAAGTTATCAGCAGCAGAAATTTTTCTCTTTTCATTTTCTAATGTGAAATTGAAGCTGATTACAACTACTTGAACCCTGAAGCCTGCTGCTGTTTCTTTGTACTCCAACAGGTCCTCTTACTTTTAATCAGTTAGAATTGTATGTGAATTTAATCATTAAAAATTATAGTTAGGCTTTAGTACTTTTTCATATCTTTTTTTTTTTTTGTTACTCTGTTGCCAGGAGCTAAGAAATTACAGTGAAAAAATTAAAAGCCTTTAGTATTTTCATCCCTGTAATTTACTTAGCTGCTGGATGTAAAAAGACAAAAGGAGAATAAATTGCTTGAAAGCAAATAGAGGCTTCATTTTCCCCTGCCTTTGAGTTACTGATATCACATTGGACACCACATGGGAGGTTTTGGCTGAGAAATTAGCATGAGACTATCTGGCACATCCTGAAACACATTTTTGAGGCAATTTTCCAGGCAGAACCGTTTAGCAATGAATGCTGAAATACATCATGATGCTGGTCATTATCAGCTGGCACATGTGCTTCTTCAGCAGGAAACCCTGTGGTCTGTAAGAGGGACATGGGCATGTCCCTGCAGCTCCTGCAGCACCCAGGCTCCAGGCACCACAGGCTCCACGTGCTGTGTCCTTAGGGAAGGACCTGCTGATGTTTCAGCCTGAGACTTCCTCAGATGATCCTCAAATACCTACTTCTACTGCACTTGATTGCTTACCACCCTCCCATGCATCTTGAATTCCTTCTAGGTGCCCTTTCTGGGTTTATTTTGAATTTCTGGGGGCCTCAGGTGCAGCCTGTTGCAGCCTGTCCCCTGCCCAGCATCCCCAGCCCACGTGGGCTCTGTGCAGGGAAGAGCAGTGATTTCAGACCCTCTTTCCTTGTTCAGTGCAGGCTACAGTCACACTCCTGTGTGCCCAGAATCCATGAGGGCTGATAGCAGCACTTATGGATTCAAGAAACATGGGATCAGCAGGCTGCTCTCCAGCCTTCCTCTTGTGACAGATAAAATGCCAAATGCTCTGCCTGGGAACACGGTGAGCTGGTGCTTGGGGTGAGATGCTGGGGACATACCCACCCTGTGCTCCCCAAGGATGTTCCAGCAACATTCTGGGATCAGGGTAAGGATGAGAGAATGAGGCTCCTCTGGGTTTGCTTCTCCTCCCCATGAGCCTCCAAAGCCCTGTACCATGGCCAGGCTGCCCTCTGGCCACCCAATTCAGAGCTCATCTCCTCTCCAGGCTGGTGCCAGGATGAGAAACAACGTCTGGAAGACCAGATGGAGAGCTTGCATCTTCCTCCTCGCTCTGCAGGAGTTTTCTGCATGTATAAACAGAGAGAGATATGGGGGATGCTTCCAGGGCAGACAGGGATTGCAAATAAGACCACGCAATAGGAAGGCTTAGCTTAGCCCTTTCTCCCCCTCAACAGCTTTACTGTTTTACTTAATCTCCCACTTTTACATCTTCCCCAAGAATATATCTGAAAAACACACTCCTGTTTATAATTTCAACACAAACAGCCAAGCTCTTCACACTCCTTTCTTTTAACTCACCCTTTGATTTCCCCACCGACTCCTGCTTCTGCTCTCTCGATTTCCCTCTGGCCAAGCAAAATTGTCCTAGCAACATGAATCTTCCCAAGCTCATTTCCTCTCCTTAGAGACCTGCTCAAAAATACCAAAACTCCTTACCTTACTCAAAAGCAGATTTTTATAACCTCTCCATCTTCCACAGGTCTTTGAAGCTCTGAAAGCAAAAGGTGCGAACAGTCAGAGTTTGGAATAGGTGAGGTTAATCTTGTAGGACTTATTCAATAGTAAGGAAAAATGAATCCCTCCTCCTCTTTGCTCTAATGATAATCTCCCTCTTCTAGAGCAAACAAACTCCTACTGGCCAACTCCTTCCTTGTAATTGTGGGGGTTCTTTTTGTGTTAACAGCACTCAGATGTGCAGGGTGCCGTGGGTTCTATAAATGTAGGCTCCTGATACATAGGAGAGTCCAGATGTCAGAGAAGGGACACCTTCCAACTTCCACCTGGATGGCAATCAGCATTAGATGCAGACCTAGTTTTTAAACCTCCCTGTTCTTACAAGGTATTACTCCTGCATCATCTCTCCACTGTGCTACAGATACCAGTGAGCTCTGCTCCTATGTGAGAGGAGGATAATATTTAGCTTCCTTCCCAGCTCTGGTCGATGGACACATGGTTTGTGTGACAGAACAGAGTCCTCCAGGGTCTCAGTGGGACTGCTGGGGCTGGAACCCAGCAGTACTGAGGTTCAACTGTGTTGTGTTAAGTATAGCAGCTTCTACTCGTGAAAGGAATCCCTGAGGAAGGTTTTCTAGTGGAACACCCCTAAGGCAATGCCAGTACAAACACTGAAAGTTGCAGCTCAGACACTCACCTCATCTCCTGTGCACAGAGCTCTTCTTCCTTGATGCTCTCATCCACACTCCCATGCTCTCCTTGCTCTTGCAAGGCCTGGTGCCAGGGACAGAGAGAATGGGCCTAATCCCATGAGATGCAGAGTTCCCAGAGCCTGCAGGCAGGGTGGATGGTGCTGGGTCATCCTTGGGGTGAAACCCAGGCAGTGTGGTCCTGCCAGGCAGGATGCTGCACCAAGGGCCCAACACTGGTGCACAGTGGGCCCTGAGTGGAGCACGACCATCTGTGAATTTACTATTCCTTCTCAAATGCTAATTAGTTATTTACATAAAACTTTGGAACATTTTAATTAGTTGTGTTAATTTAGAATTCACAGAAGAGAGCTATAAAAGTCTATTATATGGGACGCTTATTCAAATGAAGCTTGAAATGGCACATGGTGATGTACTCACAAATCTCCTGCCAACACAGTGAGAAAAACGAGAGGGTGGCCAGGCTTTGAGTGAGACAGCAGGAGATTGGCATCCCTGATGCACTGGGTAAAGCTGAGAAGCTGGTCCTGGTTGAGGAGATGGTCCTTTCCCACTTGAGGTCTCAGTCTGACAGTTCCAGATTCATATTGTCCCAGTGTTGTTGCATTTGATGTGTCCTCCTCCTCCTCAGGGGAGGATTAACAGTTCTCTCTTTTCTATCTTTTCTATCTGTCAACTATTTTATTTTAAACTTGTAGGAAGTCATGATTAGGTTTGAGTTGGTTTGAGATGATTCAAATCAGGCTAAAAATGACTGTCAGTTTATGGAGCCAGAGGAATGAGATAGATGGACATCAGTCCATCAGTCTTATGTTCACACCACCCTGTTCCTTTAGGAGATTAGGTGATGCAAACAAATGCATTTCAAATACAGATTTTCCAGGTCTAGAGGCACTCCTTGCTCTGCTTCAGCTCAAACTCTGGCACCACAAGGCAGCAAACCTCCCTCCTGCTCTGCACAGGCTGTGACAGCACCCCCAGACAGCATCGCTCTGCCATCCCACCTCTGGGGGCTGCACTGGCAACAAAGGCAGAGTGTGCTGCTCCTGCCTCAGCTGGGCCTTTATTCTCAAGGCAAGTGGAAAAGGCTTTCCTTCATCAAGTTCATCTATTTCACAGCACTAAACTCAATTAAAGCAAAGATGCCTGTAAGTGGCTGGGCTGATAACTGTAAATCCAGCTATCTCAGGTTGCTACAGAATCCAAATTACCCCATCACCATTAATCCCAAAATAGAGAAATGTCCAAGCAGTTACATAAAATGAGACACTCTGCCTTAAGATTTCATCTGGCAGGGAAAACCATTTCCTGTATAAAATACAGCCCACTTTACCTCTTGAGGTTTAAGACTTGATTCAATAAATCCAGAATTACGCTATGGAAAATCATCTTCCTTGAAGGAAGGCAAGTTCCAGCATCACATCCAATTGTGACAGACCTGCTGTCTGCCTGAAGAGCTTGAGGACAGCATGGAGCACAGTGGTCTATCCAAAATGCTATAAAGAGAATTCATGGGTTGGTGATATTAAAAGTGAGGGGAAACAACAAACTCTTATGTGGTCCATGACAAAACACCTGTTTTCTTGGTGCTCACAAGATGTCTAGGAACATTTTTATGTCATTTTCTGAAAAATGACAGGACAGCAGGAGCATTTCACTAAAACAGATCCACTCTGCTAAAATCAGTGGGTTAGCTGGGCTTCCTGCACTTCTCTGGTGGCCCAGAGTCTGGTGTTTTGCAGACATAATGCTAGAAAGGCCCTGTTTTCAAAACAGAAAGAAGGTTTGGGCTGCACAGATTCCATGGACATCTATTACTCTGCACAAAGAGTGGAAAGTGTGACTGTAAGTGGCAGGGAGAGGTCACAGAGGACTGCTGTGAGAGGTGAGAGGAGCTCCAGGGGTGAGGGACCTGAGTGTTGTCTGCGGGCTACGCTCGCAGGATGAGAAGCAGAGATAAGTCCTCCTATAACACCTGTTAACAAGGGGAGTGGGGAAAACACTGTAAAGTTCAGCTTCCTGCTGTCTGGGAAAGCAGATGGACCAACCTAAGGATGGACTGTTCACCTGGAGGTGAAATAACTAACCTGGAGCTGTCTGCTTCCATCTCTGATGGGTTCAGGGGAAAGGATCGGGACACACCTCAAGACTGCAATCCCATGGGAGTAATTTGTTGATTTGATGGAGGCCAGCCTGAGACTGTTTAGTCTTTATCAATGAAGAGTCTGAAGATACTCTTAGAATCCCTGCCATTATCAAGGCAAATAGGAAATATTCTCTGGGCAAGAATTTGCTTGATAGAAACAGCAGAAGGGAGTGAAGCTCGAAGGCACTGTCAGCCAACTGGCAGGTAGTTCATGGGTGTCAAATCCTTTAATACAACCTTTTAAAGCTCATCAAAAGATTTTACAGCAAGTGTATAAATGTCCTGTTAAATCCAAGGCTGCTGGAAATTATTTAGGACAAGAGCCAAACAATAATTCAGAAAAAAAAATTGGACATCGCTACGGAAAATTTGCAGAACAATATTTTTTGGAAAGCTTTTCTGTTATGATGCATAAACTAGATTCACACTAACAGAGGTGCAGAAGAAACATAACTCATAATTACTCTCTTACTTTCCTCTGGCTCTAGTGGGAGCCAGGACATCAGAATTGTGCTCAGCAAAGCAACGCCTATTTTCAGTTTTGAGCTCTTACTGTTTATTCAGAGCTCGCCCATTGACCCATCTTCCTGTCACAAACTGATTAAGTGCACATGTCAGAAGGATTGCCAGCAATCTACAGCAACCACTGGAAATGAAAAGGGAGCTGGAGGGTATAAAACAAGCAGCTTTTCATTAGTGACTTTGCTGTGAAGGAGCTGGAAGCCATGGCAGGCCAGTGGCACATGTCAGGATGGTCCAGAGGAGAGATGGAAATGGTTGGGGAGCTCAGGCAAGAAGAAGTGCCTGCAGCCTTGCCTTGACCTGAGCATTGATCCTTTTCTCCAGGTTCTTAGAGGGAGGCTCCCAGGGTGGGCTTGGGATTGTAGGCACAGCATCACCTCACTGTGCATGAGATCCACCCCAAACCTCACCCCACTGCCTCCACCCCTCAGAGCTCTGTCTCAGCACTGCCCAGCATGAGATCCTACATGAAGGAGCAGCTTGTAGGAGGCAGGGCATGCTGCCTGTCCCTCTGAGTGGACAGAGAAGGCTCTTTCTCATCACCAAGGAATTAATAAGCTTAGTCTCAAAGTCTTCCATCTGCCAGGTTAAAACTGTGGTTTTAATTAAACTAAGGAGGAAATGACAGAGGAGGAATGGTAAAACAGAGTTTGGGGTGTGGAGGTTGTGCTTTTCCTTTGTTTGTAAATTCAGTATTTTGTGCATGAGAAGAAGTGGCCCAGCATGGTAGAAACAAGTCCTGAGTTTGTCCATAGCATCAGGGCTGGGACATCATCTCCTGATGTGTACAGCTGATCTGTGCCTTGAGTGACAGCTCTGACATCTCCCAGCCTGGCCAGGACTTCCCAGGACTGCAGGCAGAGTGAAAAAAAAAGGGGTAGATCTTTCCTTATCAGCTGGGAGGGGTGAGTAGATGTTCTCTACACCTCATCAGAAAACAGCTCTGCAAAGTTTGTGTACCCAGTTGATGAAGAACAGTGCTTGGCAGACAGAAAATGCACATCACATCCTGTAAACCTTTCCTAAAAGGGCATCATAAATTAATCACTCTGATGAAGTTCTTAGTTTGTTTTTTTTTTTTTTTTTAAGAGCATCATTTATCAGTTTAATTTAATGTTACTTCAGTTGCTAAAGAGCCATGATTGCAAACCTCCACCAAACAGGAATTTGGAACACTAATGTCTGGTCATCTAATTGGAAAATGTTACAAAACTCAAGCTGAGGTTTACCCTCTCCAGCCACACTGCACAGTGAGACATGGAAATGTTCTGTATTATATATAATAACTGTTTATTAGTCAAGACTTGTAACTGTTGGAGAGAACAGCGAAATTACAAAAGGCTCAGTAGAAGGGACTTGCAAATTAGTCTCATTACTCTTGAAATTGAACTGCTTTCCATGCTCCTGGCAGAGATACCTCAAGGATACTGAGATTGCCTGTGTATTGCATTTCAGATCATGATCATTCTGCTTTACACAGTAATGTACTAAGTCTCCATCAGGCCAGCGATGGGAAGGGGGATGTTTACTTAGTGATGTGTGAAATGATGAATAAATCTTCAGGAATTATTTTGGGGGAGAGGGCAGTGAGGGAAGAGCTTTATTACTTTCCTGGATCACCACCAACTGCAGAAATCCAGAAATTTTGCACATCTTCAAAATGATGAGCATCAAATGGCTGAATAAAAAAAAAAAAAAAAAGGAAGGTTCAATGCTGGTTCAAATTTCTGCACTACCAAAAATGTTCCTTCGTTTCAATTAAATCTTGACCTATTTTTAATCAAAAGAGCCTGCTGTGTCTTTCTGCCTCAGAGGACTGACATTGCCAGCAGGATGCTGCAGTCTCAGGTCCCAGCTCCCTGGGGAGTGGTGGAGGCTTTCCTCAGGGCCACAGGGTGTGGGGAGCCTCTGCTCCATGGGGCCATGGGCTGCATCCCACGCTGTGCAGAGCACCTCTGCCCCTGCCATCCCTGCAGGGGACTTACCAGGTGTCATACAGGAGGTCTCAGATGTACCAGCCACTGGAACCCTAAGAAGGAGCTGGGCCCTTCAGCTCCCAGCCCAGGCACAGGCTGGGTCATTGCACTGGACCCACTGCAGGCCCACAAAAAGGGACCTGAGCTGGCACTGAGAGGGACAAGGCAGAGAGACAGGTCAGTAATTTTGCTAGATGAATATTGTCAAAGAAAAAGACAGCCATGTTTTGAATAAGCTCTTGTGACATAAATAATAAATAAGCAATATAAACTCTCGATACAGACACATACACGTACATGCATACATTATGGAGAGCTCTTCTTTACTCATTAATTCCCTTGGGAGTTAGAAAATCACAGCTAAAAACAATCATTTGTATGCAGAGATAGACTGCACAGAGAGACAGAATTTTCTGTTCTTACTGAGACAATACTTTTTGGAAAAACCCCAACAAATTCATGTGAGCCATACTCAATAATTTTGTCTAAACAAAGAGCAGAAGAGATATTTTCAAAAAGCAAGGAAAAAAAAAAAACTGATTGATTTTTATAGTTGTAATTTCATAAGCTTTAATTTTATAACACTGTTCTCAAGACCTGAGCAATTCAACCCTTGTATGATACTTCTAAAAAACTGAGTGTTTATTGCACTAGCATGAAGCACTCACCATGAGGAGTACTCACCAGAAAAAAAGGTAGACCTCCACAAATTTGATTTCAAGAGTGTTTAGAACAATCTTTCCACTTTTTTGATTCATCATCAAAGCCAAAAGGTTCCCAGTTCTCCCAGGGAAACTCGTGTCTCTGAGAGCTGGGCAGGTGAGCCAGGAGCTCTGCTTGTCCCTGCCATTCCCTGCTCTCACACCAGACATGGTGGGCACAGGCAGTCCCTCTTCTGCCCCAGCACTTCCACTTCATGTTGCATCTAAACCACAAGGCACGAATCCTTGAGCAATAATATTTGATCTGATATTGCATAATCTGCTGACCATATAAAAAACCAGGAAAACTAGAATAATGTCTACCACCAGAATGAGTTTGGTGATACTGACTGATTTAAAAAAAGTTATTAAAAAGTTAAATGTTTTCCCTGGACATTGGGAGGATGAGATGCTCCCTTAACATTTAATGGGACTTTCAATCAGTATTTCCTGCTTTTTCCTGGCCTTTTGCAACATCTCCCTGACTTTATTTCTGATCTTGAACACTGAAGGTTTAATCAATCATTGCTCCTCCTGCTTCTGGACTCTAAGTGGTTCAAAGCACTTCTATTTACTGAATGTCATTAGGCCATGGTGATGAAGTAGCTCTGCTTGGATCTTTAATCCTCTCCTTGTTACAAAAAAAACATAAGATAGAGCTGTCTTTACCTGGTAGCATTTTATCAGGTAAAGCCCTGGACACTACCTGGAGGGGAAAAGGACTGACCTTCTGTGTTTCTCTAGGCTAAACTTCAGGTTAACAGAAAGAAGACAACATGCCTTGTGAATTACTGCTTTGCAAATTAAACTTTCTCTCTTTGTGGAAGGCAAGGCTGGAATGTTCCTTGTTTTGTTACAGAAATGAGCAGTAGTTGATTTGATCCATAATACCACCAAATTTTATCTACTGCACGTCTGGAGAGTTGTTTTAGCAGCAGATGACAGATGCTACCAGCAATAACAAAAGCACAAGCCCTTTGGATATGTAACTGAAATGCAAAAGACTTGCTTAGTTACTTCCAGAAGTACAAACACACCTGGCTACAGCGGGAGAGGAAAATTGGAGAGCTGCTCCCTGGGGACCTGCAGGAGCTCCCTGCTCTGCAGGCAGGCACGTAGGAGGCCTGTGGGATTCACAAGCTCTGCTGCTGGGTGTCCATGCTCTGCCTTGGGCAAGTCTCCAGCAATCCCCTAGGTTTGGGTTTTCACTGTACAGAACAACCCCCAGAGAGGAATGGGGCCATGGTTTTTCAGAAACCCAGTTCCACGGAGCCACGAAACTTCACAGCGCCAAACACTCCCAAGTCAGGGCTCATCAGGAGTTAACTGGTGATAATATCTGTCATAAATACTTTTGGGAATGGCAAAACATCACCCTGCATTGCAGTTGTGCCTCATCCTTTGTAAATACATGCTGAATATTTTGAACAAATAATTATTACACTGCAGACTCTCCCCTTCAAGATATTCCCCAATGACATTTTTTGCTTCACATCGAAAGCAAGTGGTTCTTCATTCAACAAATTAAATGTTTGCCAGAATTGCATATTAAGAACCATAGAATGGTTTGGGTTGGAAGAGACCTTAAAAATCATCCAGTTTCCACATCCCTGCCATGGGCAGGGACACTTTCCACTAGACCAGGCTCACTAGAGCACCATCTAACCTGGCCTTGAACACTTCAAGGGGCATCCAAAACTTCTCTGGGTAACCTGGGCCACCTTCTCACAGTAAAGAACTTCTTCCTAACATTCAATCTAAAAGAAACCAAACTCTCTGCCCCTCTACTGCCAGGCAGGGAGTGGCTTTACCAGCAGGTGGAAGGGACCCTGCAATGTGTCAGGCAGGAACTGCCCTGAGCCTTCCTTGAATCCCCAGCAAATAATCCCACAGCCAACATTTCTGAGGTGACCATGACCCCTGGGGACTGGCCCTGAGATACACAGAGCAGAGGTGGCAGCCCAGAGTCAGAGCCCAAAACACATGAATTCCCCCCCAAGCAGATGCAATGTCTGTGAGCTGTTTTAGTCTGAACATCTGGAACACTTATTTTGCTTGGGCAAGTCATCAGTAAGTGTTTCCTTCTCTACATGTAAAAGAGCTCTTAAACTTTTCCTTAATTTTTAGATTCTTATTTAAGGTTCAACTCATGTTTAAACAACAAGCAATTCTTCTTGTTTTAATTAAGATTTATACAGGTTCCCATATGTAGATGAAGCAATGAAGTCCTAATGAGCAGAGAGTCTAATTATGATCATTCTGTAATTGAAATAGTGGTGTGCCTCAGAATAAGAGTGTTATGTTGCCAGATAATGGACTAATGAGCACCAAAGAAGTAGTAAAAAAGGTCAGTGAAAGACTCTCACAGTTCTTATGAGGACAGGCCTACATGTGAACACCTCCACGTAGTATTCAAGCTGTATAATGGAATGTACAGTGCAATATGTCCAGAGATTTATATCAAGGTGTTGGAAACGGCTGAAGGTCAAGGGCATACCCAAAGCAATGGAATTAATTATTAACATGAGACAGAAGAAAATAAGCCAGAGACAGCTGCATGAAGTGATTTAGGAGACAGATTAAAAATATAAAAAGGGAAGTCAGTGGGAGGCAACACGGGGAAAATGATCAACATCCACCACAATATTGGTCCCATTGGCTGAGACCAGCTCCCTCCACGTTCTGATTGATGAAATACACCAGAGTCCGGTGTTTTTTCTTTCCTAAATGACCAGCTCTAATCATGAGCTCTACACATTGCTGCTTTCTTCATCGTTCAGCTGGTCAGGAAAGAAAAGATAATTACAGAATGTTTGTTTAGTAATTGTCTGCTTCTATTTTGGAGTTTGCTTCTGGTGCTAACGAATGCGACTCCATTATGTCATTTATCATGTGAACAGTCAGGTTGAGGAACATTTTAAATCAGGAACTATTTTGGTTTGCATGAGAAATAACCCCACAGAACAACTGACAGCATGTGTGAGCAGAAAAATTCCATGCCTGAAAAGGATAGGTTAGGTGGTTTCACCAAATGAAAAGCTTAAGGAAATATCTTTTCACCTGCAGAGCAGAGCGTTCATGGAGAAGGGAAGAGTTGTAGCCCCATATTTTTCCTCACAAGGAAGTCCAGATTTGAAGTTATTTGCCTGACTTGGTGGGTAACATTTGCTTTCTATTACCTTTTCTCCCATCACCCTTTGCAAGGGATAATTTTAATTTCATTGGATGTCCTAAAAATTGTACTTTAAAGCTGATTTAAGTACAGGTAACACAAGTTGTAATTATATCTCAGGTGTGGCAAGAGCAGAAGAGTGGAGCTAAAGGGAAGAACCAACCAGACATTACCCACAGACATATCTGTAAAGTGATGGGGAGTCACAGCTTATTTATAAACAATCCCTCCCCACAGACCTATGTTTATATCCAAACCACTACATTTCCTGTGTTATACTGTAGCACCAGGTACATGTTGTTTTCCTGATTTAATTCAATTTAATTCAATTGGCCCAAGCCAATGAACTTTTCCATTAGGGTGGGATCTCACACATATTCCCCATCCTATGGACAGGGCAGTTCCTGGTGAGCCTGAACATGGTGGCCTGAACATCTCAGCCAAAAGGCAACTGGGAGCACACAACCATGTGAGAACAAACTGGAAATTTCCTCCAAGGGTATTTGTCAGCCTCAATGTGCTAGCTGATTTCACAGCTGTGGGTTGAGAAACCTGTCTGAAGTGACTGGACAAATGAAAAAAAACCCATCCATTTAATAGGGTGTCCTCCCAGTATAAGTGGAACAGAAGTTGTTTGACAATACTTTGGGTAATGTCTTGGAGACTGTAGATGACTAATAATAGCAGTGCCTTTTTTTCCAGAAATATGAAAGTCATAAAAATGATGGTTTAGAGGGACCAAAACTATTTATAAACTGAAGAAGAATTCAGTGAAGAGTTTTGACTAAAAAGGAGTGGAGGGGAGAATTTTAATGTGCTTGAAATAGAAATCAAATCTTAAAGAAAAAAATGCAAATCTGAAGTATTTTAAGTGGTTTAAAAAAAAGTTGAGTGGCTCAAACATGAAAGGACACCTTTTGTTTCAGATCAGATGAAGATTTTATGTTTACCAGGATGAACAACCTTGATATGAAACGTCCTCTAAGTTCAGCCTTCTAAGGATGGGCAGAGGACTCCAGTTCACCCGGGATCTTTTGTCCATGCTACATACAGAGAAATAATAATAAAGAGAATATTAACTAAAAAAAAATTAGAAGTTCTCAGGAGCATTGACTTCCATGGCAGGGTTTATTGTTTGTTTCCTTTTGGCCAATCACTCTCTTCAGAAACGTCTCTGGCATATTATGAAGACTAAGTGTTAAACCTGGGAGGTCGTTTCGCTTGCAGCCTGTCGAGAACATCTTTACATTGCTGGTTAACGACTTGTGAACTTCATTGTCAGATGCTGCTCTGCGACTTTGCATCTCCCAGCTGATGGCTCTGTGCCACGAGCCGAGCAACTGCCGGGGCTCGAGGGCGCCTCTCGCCCTTGTGAAATTCGAGTTAATTCTTTCTCTGCTCCCCGCGCTTTCTCCCTGCAAATTTATGACTTGCTAACAAATGCGTTGCTCTTGATTCCCTCCTCTTCAGTGATCTTTAAGATCTCTCGTTTCATAAGGAAGAGGCAGGTGGGTGATCTGCTTCCAAAAAAAAAAAAAAAAAGAAAGCAGCATCCATAAGCATGGATGTGGAGTAAGGCTGCCTGTGTATCCATCCAATTTCCATTGACTTAATTCAGTCTTTTTTTGTCAAATTGCATAGCACCAATTAACTGGCCAAACCAAAGTGTTTTCCTCAAGATGCCCACATTCCTGTGAGAGCTGGAGGTTTTACCCACACATGCAGGCAGCAGCCTTCCATCATTCTTCATATAAATTGAATACTTCCTCTGTTTGCCTTTACAGCTGTTCTCTGAACACCACCCACAAAACTAATGAAATATTCCTGTGGCTCACCCATTCCTTCAAAAATCTTTGTCCAAGCTTGTTTTATCCTGAGAGGCTAACAATATTTTTGCACCTTTGCAGTGGCACAGGGCTGCATTGTGCTGATCTGGCACCTGGGAATCAATAGCACTCGGGGTGGGAGGAATTACAGCACATTCCCAGTAATTGTGCAAATGCAAATTTATTACTCCAAAATCCTCTCTAATGTAAATCCAGTGAGGTCAATAGAGGTAGAGCAAAACTGGCCATTCTGCTTCATCTGTTATCCTCATTTTTACAAGGATGGATAGCAGCTATTAAGAGAAAGGAACTTTCAAATGCCTGGAAATACACTAACCTGGGAAAAGAGCTGCAAGGGTGCCAGAAATCACTCTCTGTGCAGATGGGTATTCTGCCTAACCAGAGCAATCAGCATTGCTAAAAACCTCCACCAGTGTGAACTGCTACATCTCCATTTGCAGTGCTGATTAACAGAAGCAGGGAGTCCTGCCCTTTGGTTAAAACGTGCCAGCCTGTTACAGAGGAATTCCTGATTTTGGCAAGTAACAGCATCTCCCTACATCAAGGTCTTGTTAACCTGCAGCTGCCCTTTCCAGAGATTGTGTAAGGTTTTCTGCAGTTTGTTGAGTTTCCTCCTAAAATCTTCCGTTTCTTGTGTAATCTTTTCATGAGCTACACAAAAGAATTGTTTTTCTTAAGAAATTCTTAACATATGCACAGATAAACTCAGAGTCTAAAGGTTAATGTTGTTTCATCACTGCTGAAGTGAAATCAAAGATTTTAAAAGTCATTCTGCAGAATGATCTTGCATCTTTAGGGGAAAATAAACTGTTATTGACTATAATAATAAGATTTTGGAATATGCTAATGGAATCTTTTTCATTTACCACACTTGATGCTCTCTTTTTTTCCATAACCATTGCAGTTTATCATCAGACAGTAATCCAGAGAAGGTGGGCTTTGTTCAGAAAAAAAAGACTGTTGAAAAATTATTAAAGCATCAAAACATCTGTATAAACTTATCTCAAGACAGGAGGAGCTCTTACAAAGAGGTAGGATTAAAATACACTGTATTAAGCTTTTTCTTGCTTTCTTAAGATCTTTTAATTAGCTCCATTTACCCAGGAAAGACAGTGTGTTAATTCAGTGCCTTTTTCCTTCTGCAATGGTGTCAGCAAACCATCAGCCAGAGAAGCCAGGAGTCTGAACTCATCTCCAGAGACCACTCCCTGTAGAAATACCCATCAGCAGGGAATTGCCTCCATGCCAGGGCTGTATTCAGCCTATCCAGCTTTATTAATCTGCTGACAGCCTGCCACTTCTCACTGGCATCACTGAGCAGGCGAGGTAGATTGCAGCCTAATTAATGGCCAGGCTGGAGGCTCTCTTCAAAGACTGACTGAGACAGATGCTGGTCTTGCCCAACAGAAATGCCAACCCAGTTTAAGTGCTCCTGTAACCTCCACAGTCAGGCAATTTATCCAAATTTGGTGTGTTGGAACACATTGTGCAAAAGGATGTTCAGGCATCCTGAACACAAACAGTGTCCAGTGTGTGCACTTGTGGGTCAGATACCTGCCAACAGCCATAGCCTTCAGAGGGATGAGAGGACATTCCTCTCCATCAGGGATCTGAAATAGCTTTAGTTTGTATGAAACACAGACTCACAGGACTGGAAATATCTCTGGCCTTAGGCTGTATCAAAACATGTGTGACAGAGATTTAAATGGACTTGGATGCAAGTCATGTAAGGTCAAGTTTCCATTTAAGAGCCATTTGCATTAGCAGTCCTACCACGGTGCTAACACAGGGGAAGAGACACTAATGATATTTAGCACATTAACATGGACAAAAGCCATTTGCTCCATCCCCAGGAATAAACACAGACAAACTCATAATAAAGCTGTGCTTCCAATCCCTCCTCACTGTGTGGGGCTCCTACAGAGGTTCACAAAAATGCCTCACTGGGCAGTGAGATTTGAGATCTGGTTTGGACATAGTACAGCAGAGGATACACAACCTCTGTCAGTCAGGCTCACCTGACACACACAGTTGTGATTTCTCCTGCATTTTGGTGAACAAGCAGCTCCTACCTGTCAGAAAGCCACGCCTGCCTGCTCAGCCAGGCACAGGCTCCTCGCTGGAAAATGGTCTCAGCAGGAAATGTTCAGCCCCGTGTGTGGGCAACATCAGCTCCCTTGCCAGAAGCAGATGGGAGGCCCATGTGCTGCTATGTCAGAAATGCCTGTCATTCTCCTGTTTTCCTGTGTCCTGTATCTCAGGTTATCAGGCGTGCTCCTCTCAGTGCCAGTTAAAAGGTAGGTGTCAAACACAGAAGGCACGTTCATTTATAACTGCACAGACTATAATTATATGTAGTCTAGGGCTTATTTCCTGAACTAGGAAGGAGGAAAAATGGGTTAGGTGGGTGTGAGTAACAAGCAAGAACATATCTTTTAGAGGTTATGAAACCACCTTGATCTCCCATATCAGAAATGCTGGCTAAGAACAAACAAATCAGAGAACTCTGCAGGCTGAGAGTTGGGACAAAAACAAGGGAATTGGGAACTGACAAGGGAATAGTAGCAAGTTTCTGATCGAGGCTGGGAACTTAGTATTGCAAGCACAAATGGAGGAGAAATATGAGGTCACCACTACAGCTTATTTGCAGAAAGATAAGTGCAGCCTTGGGATTACCAGGTGAGATATTTCAGTGAGAAATGAGGACTTTAATGTCATTGTATGAAGCATCAGTGAGACCTCCTCCCATTTAATACTCTAACTACTTTTGGTAATCCATATGAACTTTAAGATTAATTGAAACCACAGCAGATGGAGGGAAGAGGTCTGAGGTTAACTGAGAGCCATTTAGGAAAGAAGATTGAAAAGCCAGTCCTGTGTAGCTCAGCGAGAAAGGGAGACAAGAACCACATCCATAAAAATACCTGAGAAAGGAGAAGTGAGCAAAACACATACTGAGAGCCAGTGCTGGTGCCAGAACAGGTGGGAAAAGGTTCCTGAGCAGCAGGGACATGGACAGCCTGGCAGAATCTCCCAGAGGAGCATCAGGCAAAACCACAACATTGTCTGAAGTCGGAGCGTGGTCCTTTCATGAAGAGGACCATAAACAACATTATTCCTGGCACAGCAGAGAACTGGGCTCTGTGATCCAGGATCCTCCTGTGCTTGTAACTTTAAACTGCCTAACGGGACCAGAACAGCAGCAAAACAAAGCCTTTGGCCACTTGTTACTGGAGGTCTGTGGAATATTTTCAAAGCAGTTGCAATGCCAGAAGCTCCAGTGTCCTGGCTCAACACCAACACATTCCTCTGCTATTTAAGTCCCCCCCGTGGTTTCACTTAGTAATGCTACTCTGCTCCCTGTCCAAAAATTGTGGAACAATGCTGCCTTTTTGAGCTTAAAAATGTTTTCTATTTACTGAATTGCTCTTCAAAACGTAGTATAATTCACTCTAGGGTGTAACTGTGCTGCATTTTAACCTGCACAGAAATAGCATGTGCAAGTGTGGAGAGAGGATGGGAGAAAAAATAGCGACACAAAAATATCCTTATGACAACACTGAGCCCAAGTGAGCAATATTACCCTTATTTTACAGTAGGAAATTGTTGATTATTTTAATCCATAAACAAAAGGCTTTAAAACCTTTCCCATGAAAATACAATAAGCAGGTGTGGTTTGGGGCTTTGCAATCAGCTGTAGCTTTTAACCAGTCTCTGGAAATTTGGTCTTGAATCTTATTTTATGAGGCTTTCAATGAAGTCTAAAGTTGAATTCTGGCTTTTCATCAAAATAAGAGAAAATTAATGACCCTGGCCTAAAGACCTTAATTTGCACTGGCAGGCTTGGAGTTTGGAACATTGGAACAGTATGAATTTCCCAGGGTGTGTGTCAGTGAGTGTTAACCTGCATTACCAGTATTGCAACAGTGCCTGGATCCTCCCAAACAAGAATAATGAATGACATGTCCCATCCCAGATCTGTATCTATGGCTGGCAGATATTACGTAGAACAAGGAATCATCATCATCATCATCATTATTATTATTATTAATATTTAATTCTTGTAATAATCACCAGAGCAGCTGAGCTACTCCCACAGCTGCATTAAGTATCATGACTAAAATATGCAACCCTTTTGGTATTTCATCTTCTATGAGAAAAGTGGACTGTTGTATTTCAACAGACAATTTTAAGCACATATTTCTCAGTAAGTATGTTGGAAAATGCAGCTCATAAAATGTGCCTTGCTATTCCAGTTTTGTCTATACTCAGTAATGCAGCCAAGTTATACAGACACACAAGGTAGCTCCAGACAAGACTGGGTCCTGGAGCAGTGCAGGTCACATGGAGCAAAACATGCACTAATCTGCCCTTAGACTGGGGCAAATGAGTCTTCACAGAGCTCTGCCTTAATGAGTAACTTTAATATTTGGATGGAATTGGGTTAGAGATGGCTTGAGTAGAGCTGATTCTAAGCACAAGCCAAGTAGGCAGATTTTCAAGGGCATTCACCACCAGGACACAAAAGCTGCTGAGATAAGAAACTTTCTGCCTAATTTTGCTGTGCCAGAACCCTGGGAAGGGAAGGAGAGAGAGGTACAGGAGCAAGAGTTTTCCTGCTGGAGCTGCAGGAACAGCCCTGGCTTCCCACCACAGCTCCTTCGCAGCCCGTGGCACAGCCAGGCTGCAGCTCCTCTTCCTCGGGGTGGGGGAGCTTTGAGTGTGCCCACCTTGGTGAGCTGGTGGTGCTGCTGAGGGCAGGGAGCCCCTTTCACAGCAGCCACGTGTGCAGCAGCGCCTTGCTCAGGGATGGGGAGATGAGTGCTGCCAATGGCTGTGACGCCTTGGCCAGACCCTGCTCCCCGGGACAGGTTTGCTGCAGAGGAGCTTCAGGGGCTGGGGTGAAATTTGGTCTCCGAGATACCCTGGGATCACCTCCTGAGGATGACAACTGAGGTGCTGAACTCAGTCCAGGTGTTGTGGCCAGTAGTGCTAAGAAGTGCTGCAGCACTTTGAGCAGACAAGAGTTTCCTTAGCACTACAGGCTTTGTGTCCAGCCATTCCACTCTGCTGTCAGCCTGCCAAGATGTGATAAAGGTACCAATAAGGGCAGGGTACTCACTGCCAGGAGGGAAGAGACTCCAGGCCAGCCTTAGAAGACAATGAGCTTTCCTCACAGACTGGGGCAAGGGCATTCCTACACTAGCGGCTGCACTTAAAATCGCTGGCCACATTACCCAGGAGCAGGTGCTAGCCCAAATCTCTGCAGATTTGTATTCCACTCAGCAAACTCACTGACACTGCCCTTGCAGTCCGTTTCAGGTGCCCACTCCTCATCCATCAACAATTTCAGCCTCATCCAGGCTGCATCCGTGCCAGCGATAGAGCAAAAACGGGGCCACTTCTCTGGGATGAGGTGGCATCAGAACGTCCAGGGAGCCCTGGGAGGAAATTACTGGGAAGGAATCCCAGCACACCAGAGGGCAGAATGGGACACTTTACCTTCCCGGGGGGCAGCTGACCCGCAGAGCGCGCAGGGGCTGCGGCAGCGGCGGGGCTGTGTGCGCCAGCCCGCTCCACCCGGAAAGTGACGGCGGGCCGGCTCCGAGGGCTNGAAGAAGAGGAGGAAGAAGAGGAGAGCGCGGCGCGCCGGGCACAGCTGTGCGCTCCCCGCGTCCTCAGGTGAGCCGCGCTGCGTGGGGGTGCGCGGGGGACGCCCGTGTTCCTGTAGGCAGGGACAAGGGACAGGGAGCCCGTCCCGCCCCGGCCCGGCCCTGAANCGATCCCAGCCCCGGCGCGGGGTGCGCGGGGGGAGCGGGGCGTCGGCGGTGCGCAGCCGGCAGCAGCCCCCGCTCCTCGGCTGGCACGGGGGGGAAAGAGGAAAGAAAGAAGAGGAACCGCTCGGGGAAGCCCGAGGAGCAGCGCCCGGCGGCCACGGGCGAGGCAGGACAGGTGAGCGCGGTGAGAGCGAGCGTGCGGAGCCGGGCACGGGCGAGCGGAGCGGGGGCGACACGGGCGCGGTGGTGCCGCTGCCGCCGCGGGGCCGGGGACCCCCGCGGACCTCGGGGCACCCTCGGCGATCCCTCGGTGTGCGGGGACCGAGCCGAGGTGCGGGACCGTGGCTTTGTCTCCGCCGCTCCTGCAGCCGAGCTGGCCTTGCCCCCGGTCCCCGACATGCGGAGGGGTTTGCTTTAATTCGCTCCCGTGGAGATCTGGGTATTCCTGGCTGGAGCGCTACGCGCACTGAGAAATGCAACTTTAATTTTCACCCCTATTGCAAATTCGCGAGCCTGTGATACCTTCTCTCTGCTGTCAAACGGGTCTCTGAAATGGAAGTGGGGAGAGGAAGGGGTCAGGCTTCCGTAGCAGGGAAATAAAGTGGAAGAGACATGTCCAGGAAAACAGACTGGAAGCGATTAGATGCTGGCAGTAAGATGGCCTTTGCTGTGTTTGTTGGGGGCAGCTGTCCCCTTATGGGAAGCACTTTGGGGGGGATATCTGTAGGGAAACTGGATGGTAGGAATTGTTTCCTGAAAAAGAAGGGGGAAAGGAAACCATCAGGGCTTCACTGCTTCAGGTGTCCCTTTTCTGAGCCAATGTCGCTTTCCCCTGTTACGGTGGCAGTGCTTGTTCCTCACTCTGGGCTGGTTTCTTGGAGTGTGCCTGTACAGTGCTTGGCACAACAGAATCCTGATCTTGGGGCCTTAGGATGTCACAATAAACTGGATTATAAATGCCCTCTCACATGCACACTCTCTCTCTTCATCCTGACCTCTGCTTTGTGAATAGCTGGTTATAATGCTTGGATAAAATTCTGGTTGGCTTTGCAGATCTTTTTTTCCTTATAAAATGATGTATTTTGTTCCATCCAGGTTTCTTGTCCTAGGAAAGGCTTTTCACTTCTGGATTTGGGAGATTGCAGCAAGCTCCTTATATTTGAAAAAAACCGTATCTCCTTTGTAATTAAAAAGTATTATTTTCCTGACACTCCATTTTTAACTGTGCCCCTCTTGGGCAAGCAGAACTGTCACCCAACATACACTTCCATACCTAGAAGGATTGTGAGGTGTTATTTATTAACTGCACTGTGCAGAGTCCATATCTCATAACTTAGAGGGTCATTTATAACAGGTTGCTTTTGGCAGCTCTGGAAGATTTACTTGTTGTCTTGTATTCCTTGCAGGAAAGGCATCCCTAGTTTTCATGGAGAGCATCACTCCAGCCCAGAGGCTCTCGGGTGGGCAGGCTTGGTGCTGGAAAGGGTCCTGCTTTCTGTCTCCATTGCCCACTTGTGGTGAGCCCGAGAGGGCAAGCAGAGAGGATTAAACTCTTACACCCAGATATTCTTCTTCCCTGGAAGTAGGCATGGTGTTGTTGCTGGGAACACTTTGTCTGGAGGAGCAGGAAAAGATGTAGGATAATGAGGGACATGGAGGTAAGACTGTGAGGATTTGGGGTGGTGGAAGCCTGCAGGGCACTGCAGTGACTGGGAAACATTCAGCTGGGAAGGTGGGAGCTGCTGCATGGAGCTGAAGGAAGGGGCTGTGGGGTGAGAGGTTGTGTTTCCAGCTCCATGCCTCTGTGCAAGGCAGAGGTCAGGGCTGCATCCACACAGCCCTGGGACTGCTCTCCATGTCTCTGGTTCTAGCTTCTGTTCTTATGTCTGCATATGATACAATGCTTGCTGATGTCTGTCCATGCCTCCCCAGAGTCCAGAAGGCCCTCTGATCCCTCCAGGGTGTGGAAGGAAAGCTTGTGTCCAAACACTTCTGGGCTCTCCCCTCCAGCCTCTGTTGGTCTGTGCAGATATTCTGCATTTGGCCATGAACTGCATTTGGGCAGTGGGGATGAGTTCTGCCTTGTTCTGGGCTCAGCAGCCTCATCCCCTGGGTCAGGTAGCACTGCCCCAAAACACCTGGCACCCCAAAGCACACATAGATAAGAGAGGCTCAGGAGGGTAGGGAGAGTGGTGTGGCAGCAGGCTGGATGGTGCCTGGATACTTGGAGGTGTGGGAAATGACTCCCTGCTGGCCTCAGAGCTGTAATTTTAAGCTCTAAAATAAGCATTTAGGAAGAATGAGGCAGAGAGATTTTTGCTTCAAGACCTGCATGAACCAGATGCCAGCTCTAGGGAGGAAGCATTATACTCTTTCAGAATAAGAGGGTAAATTTTGTGGGTTTATTCCTTCTTCTCACTTATGTTTGGATTTCTCTGTCAGTTATTTTGGCAGGCACATGATTCATATTTCTTTCCCCATCTGTCCTGGGTCCCCTCTCTTGTTCAAGTGTCTTCCCATTTCAGCAAGACTCTGACTTGCAAAAACTCACCTCAAAACCCTTGTTGCTGGTGGTGGGGGAGAGGAGGTGCCCCAGCCTGGCTCTTGGAGCACAGGTTGCATTAGCCAGGTGGACAGCTAGGAAGATTTTATCAGCATGTGAATGCATTCATGTCTTTTTATTTTTTTTTAACATACAGTAACGGGGAGTGCTTGGGGAATAAAAATAGAAATAGGGAAAAGCCTATATAAGCTGAAATCTGTGAACAGCGCCGCGTTATCTGGGAACTGAAACACGTTCTACAGTGGAGCTCTGCTCTCCTCCTTCCTCCCCTCCCTTTCTCTCGACACAGCTGATGGATTTCAGTGCCCCCATGAGCAGAGCTGTCTCCTCTGTGCTGCCAGGCTGATGCAGCCTGGCCGGTGGCATCCCTGGCGGGTGAGAGCTGGAGCATCTCTGGCTGGGCAGAGCGGGGCAGATGCGAAGGCAGAAGGAAGGCAGAGCTGGCTGCCAGGTGTGCCACGCCTGAGCTGACCCTTCTCCACACCCTGTGTGTGGCTCAGGGCCATGTGCAGGTGGGGATCTTCCATCCATGGTTTGTAGCTGCTTCGTTCTGCTCCACCATCGGCAAATGTGCAGCTGAGGTTCAGTGCTGAACTGGAACAAAGCAGCTTCTTTTGGGAGGTATTTTAGGATTTCTCCCCCCCACACCAGTGCCTTGCCAGGCAGAGGGCTAATCTGATATTTCTCAGCCACAGTGCTGGTCAGTGTGGGGCTTTTGCACACAACTGAGCCAGATGAGCTCAGAGAGACAACAGGAAGGGAACTGATTCGGGGGAATTACTTCAAATGGTGCCTGTGCTTCAGGGAATTTCGGTCTTGGCCAGAGTGTTTACTGTGCTCAGCCTCAGAGGTCCCAATAAGACACATGCCCAGAACATGATACTGATAAATACAGAGTCTTATTTTGCAGAAAATAAAATACAGGAAAACGAGTGTACAAGTGTATGTATTCTGTTACAGGGCTCTCTAAAAATAGTTGCTTGTAAAATGGTATTTTTACTCCAAATGAAGAATCGTGTCTTTAGTCAGTCCTTTGTTAATTTAACAACTCTCCATTTCATCAAATGGGAATATATTCCCAGGAATTCCTCTGACACAGGTTTCCCCTGAGTCTGGGTGATTATCCAATTACAATTTAAAGAAAATTACAGTAAGGATAATTGGCTAAAGATAGAAGTATCTGAGAGCATTAGGGAAAGAGAAGGAGAGAGTGTGAGAGAGTGAGAGCTTCACTTTCTCATATGAGTAAATCAGAATTATTTCAGTCCTTAACTTTTGCAGCGAGTGGATTCAAGGTCCCTGGTGTTTGGATCTCCCTCACTCTTCTCTCCCTCCTCTTCTCTCCCTCCCTCTTCTCTGTCTTGTTATGTGCCGACTTGATATTTCTATGAAAAAGTTACATTGATTCTTATGGAATCTTTTTACATTTACATGTGTTAACTAAAAGAGACTGTTAACTTAAACGCTCTATTTGCAGCAGAGAAGAAGAGATTTCCATGAATCCTGGGCTCAGTCGGGGAAGTGGTAGGTGGCTCCTTCTCCTGGGAACACTAGGAAGGTGTCAGAGAGCCATTAGCTTGGAAGTCCCACTCAGAGCAGGGCCATCAGGAGCCACCAGCTCTTCCCAGCTCTCTCTGGGTGCCCACAGGAGGAGACCCATTTCCATGCCTGGCAGGAGCACTGCATGGTCCAGCACTCCCATCCCTGGTGTGCCATGGCAGAGTTTCCAGTCGGTTCAGAAGCATTTGAGGCTGCCTTCCAGCCCACCCACCCTTTCTTTCTCATTGCTAACAGCTTATTTAGGCGAGGCTGGGCAAGCCCTGCTGTTTAACCCTTGCAGCCTGGCTGTGGCCACAGGTCAGGGGTGGTCTGGGTGCAGGTGGGAGCTCCCTGGTGCAGCCTGGCAGTGCCGGGCTCAGGGGCTCCCCACGCAGCTCCCTGGGCAGCTCTGCTCTGCTGCAGCTGAAACACGAAGATACAACGTGAATCATTCACTGAAACTCTTTAAGAAGCCTCTTCAGCTTTACTAAGCTGAGGTGTTGTCAGAATTAGAAGAGAGCTTTAAAAAAAGAGGGAAGGAAAAAAGGGAAAGTTTTAATACCTCTCTCTTTTTATCTGGGAAAGCTGCTGGGTTTGCTTGGTTTTGGTTTTTTGTTGGTTTGTTTTGTTTGGTTGGTTATTTGTTTTTCTCACAGTTTTGTTTAATCCCTTGCATTACTAAAATAAAAGTATAGTGGAGTATCTTGCCTCTCTTAGGCCTGATGCTGTTCATTTAGAAGGATGGGAGAGTTTTCCAGTATTCTGAGGTTGATTCTGAGATATTTGATCAATTTGTGTGTAAAAGCTTGCAAAGCTGTGACTTAAATGTTTATTCTTAGTGCTGACAGGATGTTCTGGAGTTGTTTAACTGTATATTTGTAACAATTATGCTGCTTGGCAAGAAAGACATGTTTTCTTCTCAGAGGGAATTTTGGTTGGGTTTTTCTTTTTTTTTGGCCTTTTTCTGCCTGTGTGTCATGGTTGTAGCTGCCTTTCTTTATCATTTTACTTTTTGTCTTAGATGTAAATAAAGAGCTAATTACAGTTAATCTCGGTGCAAAGGAATGAAATTTTAAAGAGTGAAAAATAACTCCCATCTGTTGGATTTGCAGTAATGTTTTGGGGTTTGCCTTCTACTTGGAAGGATGCCAAAACTTATCTTGCTCAATTTAAAGTTTTCTTTGCACTATTTAAACTGGATTTTTAATAATTTATAAAAACAAACAGAAATGGAAATAGCTTTTCAAATTATGTTTGGTCATGTTCTTTACGTGGTGGTTGCTAAAATGTGAACAGCTCTAACTGAAACGAGTTCAAATCCCACCGCCAAATTCTATAGGAACAGGTTGAAGACCTTCTGGAAATGCATCTATTTTTCATAGTAGTATACTGCATTTCTCTGTTTCCTGCCTGCTGGGGCTCCATGTGCCCAACTGGAGTCCCAAAATGACTTTTTCCAAGGGAGCTGTTGCTTAAGTAGTTACTATTTAAGATAGGCTCAGAACCCAGTTTTTTGTGGTGGGGATGTGTTACTTTTAGCCCCATCAGCTCCACTGACTGTTGAGCTCAGGGAATTAATCCATACTTTGCACTCATATGTTATCTTTCATCTCAGCATCTCTAAGCACTTTAGAGACATTAAGATGCACTGCTGTGGTGTGAGGTGGGGAGAGGCTGTTCTAAATGTGGCTGGGAAACAGAGGCACAGATTTCAGAAGCCTCTACTAATGCACTCAGTTCAGGGGACAGGCATTTTTAAGTTCTCTGATGCCTGATTATCAGGGAAGCACTACAATTTTTCATGCGCTGCATTTGGTGATTGATGCCTACATACGGATTTCATGTACATTAGCCAGAAACTCATATTTCTACCCTAAACTAGAGACTGTTTTAAAATCCTCAACCTTAGAGACTTACAGGAGCCTAGTAAATGGCAGAGTAAGGAGTCCAAATTCCTAGTTATTTTTTCTCAGGTTAGTCCTGTTGCAAAAAGCAAAACCTCACCTCCCTCCCACCATAGTAACATCCAGCGCCCCACCTACGTGAATCTATTAGCAATCTGTTGAGCCAAAGCTCTGAGATGTGTAAAAAAATACTTAATTTGTCAGTGAGAGCCATGCAAATTCACTCAAATACAAATAATTGGATTTGTTCTGTTGAGAAATAGCCCCTCTTCCTTCAGGCACAGATACCTTGCAGCCGCTGTCTTTAAGAAGGGATCTGGGCAGTGGGAGGTGGATGCTGCTGCCCAGCTGGCAGGCTCTGGAGGTCTTGAGGGCACCCAGCCTCTCTGAATGAACACAGATGTGCTGCTGGATCCCAAAATGTGTTGCTCTAGCAAATTGTGCTGGCTGCATTTGAGCTGATGTGTTGTGGTGACTGAAGGACAGAACTCAGACCCCGCTGGAATAACACCCCTGTGGACTGAGATTTCCCCCATATCCATTCTCCTGAAAAAATAGCCACAGTCTCAGTACATTTACATTGCTCCTCCTTCCTTGTCCTCTCTCCTGTTGCTGTGTGGAATTTTGGGAGCCTGTTTAACTCTGTCTCCTTTGGAGGTTTCACACACACAGACCTCAGGCCAGGGAGAGATAGAAATACTTTTCTCCAGGCTCGTTGTGTCTTCCTTTTCTCCCATTGCACAGGGGAGCTGCACCTTGCATTTCATCCCTGTTGAATAATTCAGGAGGGTAATGTTTCCTCCTTATAAACTTTTTTCCCCCTTATTTGACAGTTGCTGAAGTGAAGTGCCAAAGAGCAGGAGGGAAACTCAACCCAGCTGTGTTGGTTTTGCATGGCCTGGTTTTTGGTGGTGGTGGGGCACAGAGGTGGCTCCTGGGGGAAGCTGCTGGAGGCTTCCACCATGTCCCATGTCCAGCAGAGCTGCTCCCTGGAGGCTCTGAAGAGGGACGTGGTGTTGGCCAAGGCTGGGCCAATTGGAGAGGTTGGTGGTGCCTCTGTGACAACAGATTTGGGAGGAGGATCAAGACAAAGTGGGGCATGTGCAGTTTTTTTCTGGTTAGAGAAGAGGAGGAGGTGAGAACATGTGAGGGAAAACAACATGGAGACAAAACCCCCATGCCTTGTCTGCCTGTGCTGTCGGTGGGAAGGAGGGAGGAGCTGGGGGAAAAAAGGTGTTTTAAGGGCTTACTTTTACTTCTCATTATCCTCTTCTGACTCTGCTAATAATAAATTCACTTTGTACTTCTAAGGTGAGCCTGTTTTGCCCTTGGAGTGTTTTCTCCTGGTCCTTATGTCAGCTCCTGAACCCTTTATTAATATTTTCTCTCCTCTGCCCAGCTGTGGCAGGGGAGGGTGAGCGAGTGGCTTTCGTGGGTGCCTGGCATTGGGCCAGTGTCAAACCACGACACCACTTTCCAAAGACACTCAGTGATTACTTCCTCTCAATGCAGGGAGGTGAGCCAGCCCAGGGCTGGGCTCAGCACAGATCTGAGAATATGAAGGCATCCACTTCCTGGCATCGAAGGTGCTCAGAAATGAAAATTTCAGAGGCTTTTCAGAGTTTTGGCCCTTTGCAGCAGGGCTTTAGTGCATAGCAGTATTTTCTTGTGTCTCTGCTCCTTGTAGCCTTTGGAAATGTCAGCAGCACATGTATTGCCTTTTGTTTGTCATTCAGCTGGAGAAATGAATTCATTGCCCTTGTGAGATCAATCATATTCTCCCCAAATAATTAATATTGATGACAATCACAGCATACTGCTGCCTGCAGCTCTGTCTCAGCCTTCCCACTGTGTAGGTGCTGTGGGTCACAGAGCAGACTTTCTCAAGGGAGGCTCCTGGACTTCACATTTCAGGATACTGTTCTTTGAAGGTTGAATTTGAAGCTGCACTGATGGGGCCAGTGCAAGCAGAGCCTGAGCAAGTTCCCTGTGCAACTGAATATTTGCAGAGGGAAATGTTAGAGACCTGAGGAGCAACAGCAATACACATCACAGGGGGGGAAGGATTGTCTCACGTTTGTTTCTCTTTTCCTGCTTTTTTCTGTGTGTACACAGCTTTTTCTAGTCCCCTTTGCAGAATGCAACTATACTATGCTGTTCAGAAGGGGACAGCTGCTCTGATAAAGAAAGCTGCTCTGATAGTTGTCAGGAGGACCGAGTGGATGAGTTGGGAATGTGGAGGGCTGGAAGGACCTCCAAAGAACTGCTTTTAAGTGAGTTGCTCTCTTGGGGGACACTGGTAGCTCCTGGGCTTTCTATTTTTATGTTGCTTTAAATTGATTGATGTGTAAAGCACACTTGGAGCAGCCTGTCTGAGCTGCAGGACAGGGATTGAAGAATCTTGATGTCTTATTCTTGTTTGCTTTTACTTATAAGGTTAAATGGGATTAAATTAACATGATTAATATAAGTAAGGTGTGGAAATGCTGTGTGGCCCAAACTTGAAAAAGAAAAACTCATTTGACTTGCTTTTACCCTTGAATATGTTGCTCATCCCAGGATACCCAGGGTCACTTGAGGAGATCATTCTCTTATGCCTCAGGAAGAGCTGGGGCTTCCCCACTGGCAGCAGCACAAGTAAACCTGATAGTGGTGCTGGAGACATTGCAGCTGCCTGAGGAATTTGTGGCACCACAGGAAAGCAGATTCTTGGGAAGGGAAGTGGAAGACAGTGATGATGTGCTCTGGAGTGTGGTGGTGCTTGGAGGATTTTTTGCCTGTTGTGTCCCTCTCTGGAGGAACAAGAAGGGAATTATGTCTGAATATAGAGCAGCCATCCTGGGAATCTGGTCCTCGAGCACTTGGAGGAGATGAAATGGTGGAGTAGGTATGTAGCTGGCAGCAAGGGCTTGAACTTAGGAAAAGAAACTCTTGGAGTGTGTTGTGACCCTGAGAGCTGTTGCAGGTGGTGCTGAGCAGGGCTGGGTGCAGCCCTGGTGTCACAGGGGGGTGTGGAGTGGGGCTTCAGGGCACAGGTTGGACCAGGCTGGACTTGCCAGCAGACACCTCCTGGGAAAGCTGCTCTGGGGTTCCAGAGTCCTGGGCCTGTCCTGAAACAGGCATTAAGCCCATCTGAAAACCTGCTCAAACCTGCCTTGTATTCTCTGGATTCAGAGGCTTGTGCTGAGCTAGCTGGGGGCTGCTGCTGTGCAGTCTGTTGCAGTGAGGATGTGCTGCTATGGCCACTGGGGCAGTGGAACAACCTCCTAGGGAGGGGAGTGGAGCTGCTGCGTTGTAAAACCATTAAAAAGGTCAGGAGGCAGAATGTATAAATTAAATGCTTGTTGTCAGATGTCTCCAAGTGTTCCATGACAATTAATTGGAACTTTTCCAGCGAGGGAGGGATCTCACTTTGGATTCCTTAAGTCTACTCAGGCCTTTGAGCCACGCTGATTGCAGATTTCTTTTTTCCTGTGCAAAGATTAGTTTGTTATTTGATTTTGTGGTAGCACAATATGTGCATGTTTCTCAGAACTCTCCCTTCACTATCACATAGCTGTCTAAAATAGAAGCATTGTGTCTGGCTTCATGGAAGATCTCAGCTCTCTTTGAAGCACAGTTGGAAACTTTTCATTCCCTGGCTATTCACACTTAAAAAATAGACTCTCTTAGCTGGGTGCCTTTTGCTTGAGCACAGAAGTGCTCTTGTAGCTCGGTGTTTGAACTGCTTGGTGGCCAGCATGGATCCGTTCACAATCTGTGCTGTTTGATTTCATAGCTGTGGCTCTACCTGCCCCTCTCCAGCCCACTCCACAGGTCTCTAGGCAATAGTCCCAGCTGCTTATTTGCCTTGTCCAGGTGTGCATATTTGGTAGAGGTGACAGAGAGCTCGTTTATTTTCGATGTATGAAGTGCAGTGTGCTCTGCCTGATAAATTGGTGGCAGAGCAGAATCGGTGGCACCCTGGACTCCAGCAGAGCAGTGTGCAAGATCTGTAGCATTCCTGCTTTTCCAAGTCCTGAGAGGACCCCAGGAGAACTGCAAAGGGAAGCAGGGGATGCCAAATTTCTTCAGGTACATTTTCAAGCCCCCCCTCCACTTCTCTCCACATGCCTAGATTGCACTTTTTTCTTTTGAGAGGGAGGAAAAAAAGCTTCTTCCTCTGAATTCTCATTGTTAGCATTAAATCTGTTGAGCCAAAAGAGTGCCAGGAAATGGTATCTAAATGCCAATAGCAAATCACAAATTCCCTGCCTGGAAATCTCGCCTCCATATCCCAAACATTGGCACTGGCAGAGGCAAATCTTGCACTACCAAGGAAGCTCCCAGGAATGACTCACTGTGAATGAAAGTCTCCACACTCCTCCCCGAGCCTCTGAGCCTGAGGGGAGGCTGCTGCCAGCACTGCCCTCGGGAGCTCTTGGTGCTCGTGGAAGGGCAGCCTTGCTCTGCAATTTGTGCTGCTCTGTTGAAGGAGAAATAGCTTGGGATCAACTCCTGTGGTGACTCTGGAGCATCACACTGCTGAGCTTGTTCATCCTCATGTTGGGGATTCTGTGAAAAGTAATTATTAAAAAGCCATCAGGCTGCAGCCCTTGGCCTGGATGTGCAGGCAGGAAGCCAGGGAGGGGCTGTGGTGGGTGACAGGCAAATGGAGCCACCTTGGATGCCTGGTGTCATGTCCTTGGCTGGCAGTGAGCTGGCTGAGCCACTGATGAAGAAGACTATTTCCAGATTTTCTTGTTGTGTGTGGGTTTTTTTGTTTGGTTGGTTGGTTTTTTCCCTTCAGGGTACTCAGTAGCCCTGGGTGTAAAGCTGTGTGTGACTGTCCAGTGCTGGGAGCCAGTGCTTCCAGGTTCTGTGTGCCAGTGGCCAGGTCTGGCCAAGCAAAACAGAAAATCCTTTGTGCTGGTGACAGGAGCCACCTCTCACCAGGGCAACTTTCCATCAAACTCCCACTAGTTTAATTCTTTTCTTCCCCCTCTGCAAAAGCAGGTGTGTAATATGTGCTGTGATTCTAGCTGGTGAAAAGCTTTCAGACCGCTCAAATTTCAGCATTTCCTTTGGTTCTGATGACATAAATTACTTTCGTAATGGAAACATTTCAGAACAAATTCCTTTCAGCCCTCTCTGCTGTCAGGCATGTGCTGGCCTCGTGAGTGCAGCTACCCTGGCACAGGTGGGACTCCAGCCTTGAGTTTGCAGGTCCCTGTTTTGGATGTGTCACCAGCAGATGCTCTGCCTGGGTCACACCCATGGTTCCTGTGATACCCCTGATTGCAGGGCAGGCTTCAGCCCTGCTTGACTCCTGCTGAAACGTGCCTGGCTGTTTGGGAGCTGCTGCCAAGAGAAATCGTGCTCCCTGCCCTCAGGAGAGACGTGGATGCTTTTCCCAAGGACAGCACTGGGGGCCCTCTGGTCAGTGTGCCTGGGTCTGGAGTGATGAGTGTGGTGTAGCATGTACAGGGAAAGTGCTGCCAGCTACTTATGGTGCTCATCATCCAACTGCTGCTGGATTCCTCCCTGCTCTGTTCCCTGGAGCCATCTGGGGATGGGAATTGTAGTGAATGTGGTTATTCCTCCTGGGGAGTACAGGCTGCGCTTCCCGACACCACGGCCCATCTTTCTGCCCAGGTCCCCAGGGATTTCAGTGTCACAAGCTCTTCCTCTGGGGGCTGTCCCTGGTACTGACCAGTTCTCTGCAGGACAGGCTCCCCTCTGGGCAGGGCAGAGTGGGACCACCACAGCAAAGGGCAGTGCCAGGCAGTGCCCCCATGGCCTCTGGGGGAGAGGCAGGGTCACAGAGACTGCACAGACCCTGGCACCAGGATGGTTTATGCTACAGTAATTCCTCCTTTTGTCTGACTTGGTCCTGCACATACTGAAAAGCAAAAGTGTTTCCTGAGGGGCTGAAGGGCCTTTTCCCATTTTCCATTAGTGTTCTTGCTGTTACTTTTCTGCAGCTGCTTTTTCAGGCTGCCCTTTGTCTGCCTTTTGGATTCTTTGAATTTACTTGAACTGTACATCAATTCTTCTCCACAAGAAAAGCCAGCAAACCCATCGAGCAGCATTCTCCAGTGCTGCTGTGTGGTGATGCAGGGACCCAGGGCTTGTGGGTGTGCTGTGATTGGGAGCAGAGAGCTGTGCCCCTTTCCTGAGCACCAGCTCTGCTCTGCAGCCCATCAATCAACCTTCATCTCTGAGTCTATGTGGCATAGAACCAAAGCATTTCCTAAGCTAGCCCACTCTGGGCTTTGCTAGCCTTCCTGTGTCAGCATCACCATTTTTGGGGGCTCTCAAATGCTTTTGGGTTGGGACAGAATTACAGGAAGAAAATAGTATGTAAAACCTGCTTTGGCTGAAGTTATTTATTTCCTCTTTCAGAAACTGCTTAATTTTAAATTTCCTTTCAGTCAGAGCACTTAGTGGCAAGGTTCTGAAGAGCCCTTTTGTTCTGCAGGCCATAGTGTGGCTCTCAGTGAAAAGCAAAAAACCTATCAGCTCTCCTAGAAGCCTGTGATTAGGAGGGACAAAGGCATTTTTCTTGGAAAATGCAGCATTGTTCTGCAGAATTGGTACAGTGTCTTTGAGAATAGGTGTGCAGTAGTGACTTTGAGTGCAGTTCTTGTTAATTACTTGACATCTGTCTTTGGTTTTCTAATTGTTTGGAAAGTGTGTGGGCTTTGTGGGGTCCATGCTGCTAAAGGCAGGAGGGAATGATGCCTTGCTGAGGTCTCTTTGGCAAGAGTGTTTTATTAAAAGATGTTTTATTTGAAAATATGCATGTTTTTTTCTGACATAAAAGCAACTTGTGTCCAGTAGCAAATGAAAAAACCCAAACCTTTCTGCCCCCTTTGCTGTTAAGAGCAGGAGACACTTCCATGACTGTTTTCCCCCATCCCACCTTTCTTTGCTCTTCAGTGGACAGAAGGTGAAAGTTTGAAGAAAAAAGTGCTCAGGAAGGAAGAGGGAACAATTTCTGATTTGAAACAAAATGAACATTTCAAGTTAAATTTCTTAATAGAAATTCTAACAAGGGCTGTGATGGATCATTTTCCCTAACCGCTCCATGAATTATTATTAAAATGTTAATTTATGGAGGCATTAAGAACACCTCAGAGTATATTGGTCTCGTGAGAAGTTCCTGGAGTGCTGAGGATGTATCAGAGCTCTCCAGCTGCCTTCTGGCTGCTCTGATTGCCTGCTTTCTAGCTGTGGTGTGATTTCTGAGCTGGGAAGCTCTCCTGCTCACTGATTTTATTCCTGGCTCGCTTTAGAGTTTCCTTTTATTTTTGTTTGCACGGGGTGGATGCAGTTGGGATGCAGAAGCCCTCAGCTGCTGCCTGGGTTTGCACTCGCTGGCCTCTGGCTCATTTGGCTGCAGCCACAGATGCTGCTGTTTGGGTGCAGTGCTACAGAATTGCACAAGAAGTTCATCAGACGCCACTGGAATTGCATCATAGGCAGGAAGAATGGCAACATGCCCTGTCCTGTCACGAAACACAAGCAGGTTGCTGGGAAGGGTTGAGAAAACTCTTCTGTTCCTGGCAAGACCAGGGCTGTAGTCCTGTGGTGTCGGGTTCTTAAGGGCATTGCAAAACCCAGCCCTCTCAGCAACAGGATGCAGTGCTCCTCTCCTGTGTCACCACGGGACTGCCGTGGGAAAACCTCTTTATTTGGGGGATATCACAGGCTTGGGGCTGTTTGGGGGTTTTGCGAGTAGTCATGTGAGTAGGAATGGAGCTGGAGTGGCAAATGCTGGCCTGGTCAGGACATGCAGGAAGTTGTGATGGCTCCCCTTGACCAGCCCTTGGCTCTGTGCACGTCCCTTCCATGGCCCTTGCATTTTGTGTGGAGTGAGAGCAGCCAGGGCTGTGGTCAGCTGTGTCCCTTTTCTGTAATGGGGAAATTGCTGAAATCTGACAGGCTCTGTGTCTGTCTGTCTCCACTGATAAGATCTCTGGAAAGCCTGGAATGAACCAGAAGTAAATCACTCTCGGTGTAAGGCTTCTGATTTTACAGCTGGGCAGAGCAAGAAAAAGAAGGATTTTCCTACTTGTAGGCAGAGCATGGAAATCTCGGATACCTTGCTCGTGGGAGCAGAGACCTGGTGGCTCTGTGAGACAGTTGAAAGGAGCCTGTTCCTGTGAGCATAGCTAATGGATGTAAATATTAGCTCACTGCAGGGTTCACGTATCACCAAGTGAAATGTAGTGTTTTATTTTGGCCTCAGGCCACGCAAATGGCCTTGCTCAATGCTAGGGAAACTCATCCAGAGGCTGGAGTTGTTCCTGCTTGCTTCAGGGCTGAATTCAGTCTGATTTCTGCAAAATGCAGGAGAGGAAAATAAGGGTGAGTTAGGACACACTGTGCATTTAGCTAATAACAAATGGAGAGGGAGCCATGAGTGATCTTTATTATGTCCCCACCACTGTTTACACCCCCTCTCTTCAAGCATCTCAATTACCAAAGTTCCTAAATGCCTACCAGAAGTGCAGCATGTGGGATCTCTCTGTCCAATCTGATGGCATAAAGACGTTTTATCTTTCTGCAGTGTTTCCAGGAGGTAGGAGTACTTAATGTTGTTTCTTCCCTATGGAGTCTTAAGTAACATTGGGAGCTGGTTGTAGGTGGCAATAGAGAGGGGTTTGATAAGCAGCTGGCATTTCAATTTGGAGGAAGGTGGTAGGGGATGATCAGCCCTCTCAGCTGGACCCCAGGGAAGAAAAATCACTTTCTTTCCTGCTTCTTGACCATTTTTGAAAGCCTGATGGCTTCAGAGGCAGTGTGCAGCCCTTTGCATGGACTGTGCAGGGAAGAACAGGCATGCTTCAGATTTCCTTTGTCTCTTTGAGATGAGCCCAGCAGAGGGAAGGCATCGCACAAAGGCTTTTCAGATGTAAGCACTGAAAAGGAAGGATTCAATATCCGCTGCTGGGTTTGAGTAGTGCAGTTCACGTGTCCCATTCTTGTTCATCTCTGCAATCTGTGCAATCTTAGGTGTTCTCTGCTTATGCTCAAAGCCCTTCTGTGTACTGCATATATTCTGGACAGGTTTTTGAGGGACATGTTTAAGGGAGCTCTGTGGCTTCTCCCCCCACACTTTTAACACACCCTGATGGAGCAGGTTTCTCTGTCATCTCATGAGCACATTCCTGACAGTATCACCATGCTCATTACTGCATCTGCCTGGCAGAGCTGAGATGCTTTGATGAAGTTCAGCCTTTTAACCATCTCTTCTCCCTTTGTGATCTGACAGCACCCAGGAATATCAAATGTGACCTTAACCCCTTTAATGAAAGCATCTAGTAGATGTCAGTTTTCATGACTACCAGCTTATAAATTGCATCCTGAAAAACCTAGAAACAGAGGGAAATTTAATTCCAGTGAGTGAGCAGCCCTGAGAGCCGAATGCCAGATACCGGAGCGGGCAGCCAGTGAAACTCTGGCAGTGTACATTTATCTCAAATTACAGGAAATTGTGTTCTGTAGCAGGAATGGAAAAGTTGGGGATTGTTTTTTGCTTATCACTGCTGCTTAGAAAGTATAAGCCTTTGTTTAGATCATTTCTGAAAAGTGTACAAACCTGGCACCCTGTGAGTTCCAAGGAGGGTTTGACTGGGAAGAGCTGGTGAGGCCTTGTGTTGCCTCCACTGCCTGCAGGAAGAGGCTGAAGCAGGCTCCACTGGCAGCAGACCTTGCCAGTTGGGAGTGCTCTGGGGTGGCTGTGCTGTCCAAGTGTCCAACACGTGTTCAGTGCAGATGGGCCGCAGCCACAGCGAGTGCTTTCTGCACTTGTGCTGAGAGATGAGCTGGAGGAGGTCTTGGTGAAGGACCTTCTTTTGGGAGTCAAAGCTTGGGGTTTCTAGCCTGCAGGCATCCATTTGACTCCTTGTGCTCCCTGATACAGACTATTCCAGTGACTTAAGTCAGTGAGCTGGGCTGTCCTCTTCAGAGCCATGACCTGCCAGGCTTGGCAAGCTGCCTGCAGGTGGAGCGACACTGCCGTGCTGTTCTTAAGGAATTTTAATGAAACAAAACAGGGATGTGTCAGAATCAGAGGATCACTGGGTGGATGGAGGGATAATACTCAGAATTAAAAGATGGCCTGCAGTGATAAAACAGTGTCAAATAACCAGGTGTCTGTGCTTTGTCTCCCAGGATGAAGATGGTCAGTGTCCTGCTGGTTTCGCTCTGGCTGTCCATGGTCACCCTCAGCAGAGGCTCAGGTAAGGATGTGGCATGGGATGGACCTGCCCAATTACTGTGCAGAGAAGAAAACTGTCTGCAGTGAGTTCTAAGCATTTACAGTATTTCTGGATTAAATGGTTGTGTGTAAAAGACTTTAGCAAAATGCATGATCACAGTGTTAGTTCTGGGGGGCTGTTGTACAATGCTCTCTGTAGAGATGACCAGTGTGGTGTGAACAGGTGCATTAGGAAATAGCAACAGCACCTCGACCTAAAGTGCCTTGCAAACTCAAGCTGTCCCCTTGGTGAGTATCCTTATTGCCCTTCTGTGAGGGGTGACACCAGGCTCAGCCCTTGGAGCTGCCATGTCACTGAGTTGCAGGAAGGACCCGGACTTGAGCCTGAACTCCGCTATTCCTGGTTGGATCCGGAGGGGACTGAGATCCAGCTCTCTCTCCCATTGTGACTCATTCCTCAGCAATGAGGAGAGGGGAACTTCTGGAGTAAGAGGAGCTCTGATACCCGTCTCACTGAGTCACTTTCCTGACAGGAAATATGTTGTCATGCTCGCAGCTCCTCTGGCACTCGTTCAGCCCAGCTCTTGTGAAGAGGCAGATTGTGCATGTCTCGGCTCCGGACTTCCTATTTGGGGGTGGAAGGAGACAGCATGATTTGCAGGAGGCAAGTGGAAAGGGGGAGGGATGAAAGAACAGGAGCTGGTTTTATGGGGGGAAATGTTCAGAAATAAGGGCTGTGCAGGGGTTTGACGAGTCCCCCCATGAACTCTTGTCCCTCTGCAGTGCTGGCAAAGAAGCAGTTACAATATACCCCGAGCAGATGAACAGCTCTTCTGTCATCCTCTCTTGGACCACACTGAATTATTGTGGGCCAGATTCACAATGTGCACTTCAGCAAGGTTCATCTCAGTGCAGTGCTCATCACAGAGGCTGAAGCCTGGGAGGTTTTTCTCCTTGGGCTGCCCAAGGGCTGCAGGCACTCACAGTAGGCTGTGATTTTTAGTATGGGATGGCCCATGCTGGCTAACAGGGACTGGGTGGAATTGGTTAGCAAGGGAAAAAGAATACATGGCCTAGGTCTCCTCCACTAAGCCCTAGCTAGTAGGAGTGCATGGGGAAGGAGGGACCCAGAGACAGGGATCTTGGCTGCTCTTGGGAAAATCCCTGCTTGGCTCGTGCTTCTGGACGAGCTGTTCTGCTCTCCACCAACGCAACATCCTCCTCCTGCTGAGGCAGCATTACAACACCCCACGTGCAGTCATCTTGGGCTTCTGCAGAGATGGGAGGTAGGTGCAATTGAATCAGGATTGCCCAGGAAATGTTAGAGCAGCTCTAAAAGCTGGCACAGTCGGCTGGGAAGAAGCTGATTTCAGTCAGGTGAAATGAGCACCCTGGCATATGGGTCACACAGGCTCGTGCCAATCGATCTGGCAGAACCAGAACCCTCTGTGCAGTTCTGCAGGGTGTTTGGTACTTCTTAAGTATTTCTCCTTTAGCAGAGATTTGCTGTACAGAGTGGTCAGAACCCTTGTAGAGTGCTGCAAGAATGTAAGACAAGAGGTGATACACGAGACACGTGATCAGTTAAAGTACACTTCTCCTGCAAATCCACTGCAGTGTATGCATTTAATTTCCTGCAGGTCTGTGGGTGTCAGACACACTCTTCAGTTCAAAGCTTCCTTTTTGTGCCATGGACTTCAATAAACCGATTTGGGCTGTCAGAATGTCCTTTGTTATTCATGATGGGCTTGGATGGCTGTTTGTACTTGGATGGAGGGGCAGCCGTCTGTGCAGCCCTCTGTTTCACTGCAGGGTTTCCTGGGACTGGCACCAGAAGGAGACTGGAGCTCGTTTCACCCTTGCAAAGTCATAAATATAGAGCAGTATGGGAGACTGGCCTTGTTCTGAAATGTTACAGCATTTGGGCTTGCTTTTCCTTCTCGAAGCAGGGCGTGTAGGTGGGGGGAGCAGAGCTGAGCTTATCTGGAATGAATGCAGAAGGGCTGTGCACAGTCTACAGCTGCCCTGGTGGTCACATAACACCCAGCAGGGCCATGGAGATGGGTAGCTCTCACTGGGGAACCTGGCTCCTGGGATATTTAACATGTGTGACTTGGTACGGATTTGTCATTTCAGCCGAGTCCTTTTCTGTGCTTTGACTATTAAGTCATGTAAGGCTGCATTGTCAGGACCAGCTCTCTCTCCAGCCCAGCCTGGACTGAGGAAGGCTGGAGGCAGGGACAGGAGTCCTGTTGTGGTTTGCTGCCACTTTTCCTCCTTGTGCCATCCTTCCCAGTGGAGCAGTCTGGCCATCAGCACTGACCAGGGACTGCCCAAGCCAGGGGTACCAGCTCTGCTGAGTCTCAGGCTCTGTGAACTTGCAGAGGAGGTGAGGAACCAACACTTGCTAAATTTCAGCTCTAAAATAACCAGCACTGCTCTAGCTGCAAGTGGCCTTTCCATGCAGTCCAGCCACTATGGCTGACAGTCTCTCTGGCAGTGTGTCAGAAAGCTTTAGCATTATGCTTCACCCTGCATCCTACTGGAGAGACAAACCCACAAACTTTATTTCCCCTCCAGGTTTTGCCTACAGCACTGTGGCTCTAAACATCTGTTCTCTGGGCTCTGCCGTTTCTGCTGCGTATGGAGGCTGGTGCTGAAACAAAATCAGTTGCTGAAAGGGAGGTGCAAGCTGTACAAGGGAAGAAATGTGATCTGAGTAGTGTAGAGTAAAAGATGTAGAGCTGAGGCTGAGGCTGTGCCCGAGTTGGCTCACGCTGAAGGCGTGGGCAAATCCCTTCCTGTGCCGAGGGCAGACACGATCTGCAGTGCACGGCTCTGAGCTCCTCACTCGTGGCCTTTGGCTCAGGGTTTGCAGTGGTATGCAAGGTCTTCTGCTTTCCTGGCCTAGATAAGCCATCCTTAGGATGGAACTCATGTTGCAGGATGCTTAATGAACCCAGATGTTCTGATAGCCAGGGAAGGATAACAAAGACCCTGGACCCGGGTCTGGTTGGACAATGGTGTCTTTGGCACCACTGAAGTCGTAGGAACACGCTGGCTTAAAAGAGATGAAAAACCACTCAGACAAAGAACATAGCAGCCAGTATGAATACAGAATAATGTTATCTTCTTGTTTCTGAACAAAGCTGGCCAGTGTTAGATACCGACTTATTTATAAGATGTAGCTGTAATTGTGCTTCTTGTTACATTTTTTTTTCCTCTCTGCTAACCAGGCTGCTCTCTCACCCTCCAGGAGTTCTCAGCTTTTGCAGGGTGAGGGCTGGGGAGATGACCATGATTGGGAGGATTACCTTAGTAGAAGAATATTGCTGCCAGGAGAGGAGGAGTAGCCTCATGTTGATTATCTAACAGACCCACGTAGTGTGGCAGGTAACTGCTGTGCATAAATAGCCCTTAGGTGAGGGGAATCATCATGTGTGCATAGGAAATGCTTCTGTAAGTCCCTTGGGGGCTATCAGACAGTCTGTGTGGTAGGATGAGCCCAGAATGATACCCCAGCATGGCAGGTAGTGGCTGGAAGGCAGCCAGGAGCTTCTCTCCTGGGAGCTTTATTTCAGGCTTTGCTGTTATTTGCTGGATTGTGAACGTGTCTATTTACACTGCCCCATATCAGAGGCTTTCAGCTACTTTGGTGTTGTCTGCTCTGAAGTTGGCTCCAAGGTGCCAGGTGTCACCAGTGTTTCTGGATTCAGGTGGTGGCTGGAGCCGTGGAGTTGTGACTGCAGTGAGAAAGAAACAGAGGAATGGCTCCAGAGGTCACTGCCTGCACTGTCTCTCCCGAGTGCTGAACTGCACTGTGTGTCTCTCTCACGCTTAGCAGAGAGGCAGAACAGTTAGTTTTGGCCAGGGGAAATTTGAAGATTAATAAATTACTGTCTGTAAAACACTTTGAAGATGGAAAGCCCTGTGCAGCTCCTCAGGATTATTACTATATGGCTCTTATTCTACAGATGGGGTTCCAGTGGCCTTATTTTCCTTATGATTTGTGACAGCCCCAGAAGCTGAGAAGCTTATTTTAGTGTGTAAAGTCAAAAGAAAAATAGATTAAACTGCATTATTGTTTTCTAAAGAGACTAAATCCCTCCCCCACCATCATCTCCTGGGATTTCCTGACTTCCTCCTACTCTTCCAATCTCAGCTTCTTGCTGTCCTAATTTAGGACGTGATTTTATAACCATCCATACCCATCTGTGAGCTACTGTGGTTGTAGAAGTTTATGGTGCTTGAGGGCATGAAGTCATTTGACACCGAGGGTGTTGAAAGGGGCACAGCCCTGGTGTGGATGAAGATAAAACCCTTGGAGCAGAGCTGACCTGGGTGCAGACGTGTCACCAGCCTCCCTGCACACCAGCCAGAGCTGTGCTGAGGAGATAAAACCTCAAGTCTGCTTCTTGTCAGCTGAGGAAATGGGTTGTGAGGGGTGAGGCGTCACCACAGGGTGACCTGGCTGCACTGAAGTGCTCAAAGGTGTGGAGGGAAGCAGCCCTTTTTGGGTGTGTTGCTGATGTGGGATTGAACAGTCACTTTTGCTCCTCTGTGTGTATCAAACGGGGCATCAGGGACATCAGGGACCTGTCTCATCCCACCTGATCCACTGCAACCCCCTCTGGCAGCTGCAGAGTTGTGCTTTCACTGTCAGATGTTTTGTGGCACTCAGGTGACTCTGCTGGACTCTAGGACCTTTAATAGTGTATTTTACTGCCTGCTGCATTTTTTCAGTTCCCATCCTCATGTGAGGACAAGTGCTGCAGCATCTTTGTAAAGGAGACCTCCCTGTGGGATGGACAGGGAAGAACTGCTGGCTGTATTTTAAAGCAGGCAACAGAGCACCTGGCTAAGTGCAGTAACTGGGCTGCATGGGTTTGGCTAAGCAAGCCTGTTGGCAGAGCCAGGAGTTTAGCCTTGTCAAGTCCCAGTGTGGTGTCCCAGGCACACAGAAGAGCCCTTGCCAGCCTGAGCACAGCTCAGCAGTGATGCTGATCAGGTCAACCTCTTTTTCATGCTGCCTCCCCCACAGATGACTTTGCAACAGGGTGTTCCATTTCCTGTCTCTTTCCTCTTCCTATGCTGCTGTGCTTTGCTTCACACAAAAATTTTCTCAATGAAGTGGGATGGAAAGTAGCCATTTGCTCTTCTTACCCTTCAGGGAAGCAGTTCATGCCCCCACCTTTATCATCTTGATCTCAAATTTAAAGAAAGCCTCCAGGAAAATATGTCAAGTTTGCTAGAGAAATCTGAATATAATTTTTTTTTTTTTTGGCCCAGTTGCTGGAGGTAACCAAAATATTCTGCCACATGCAGTAAACAGTTTTATGCAGAGATAGAGAGTGAAGTCACAGAGCTCACTGTGGAGGAGTTCTAAGAGACACAAATAACAACTACCCCATGTTACAGGCTGTGCTTGATGAGATAAGGCGATTCAGAGTCAGAAGCTCTGGGCTCCATTACAGAATCATCACTTTTTGGATGTCTTGCTTTGGCTGCTTCCCCTGAAGTCAACAGAAGTTTATGCAGTCAGCTCGTTTTTCATGACTTTGGCAGAGGCAGGTTTTCACACCTGTCTTAAATTAGACATTCAGGGTTAATCGACCACAATGTACAAGTGCTTTTCGAAACAGCCATTCTGCAGCAGAAAGTCCTTTTCCTTCTCCTTTTCTCAGCTGTCCTATCTATTTAAATGATAAAAGCATTTGAGGGGGGAGAGAGAGAGAGAGAGAGAGACTCCATCCTAGTGTGCAGCATCCAGATGAGCTGCTTCTGTGAGGGCATCACAGCTCAATGGCAACCCAGGATGAATATGATGAGACTTGGGAGAAGTGTAAAACTATGTCACCAATGCCACCACAGCAGAACTACTGTGGGGTGGGGCTGGGCTGTGTAGGAAGTTTGTGCCAGGACCACTTCCATCTCCTTGCTCTACTGGAGAGGCTGTGGGAGGAAGGCAGTGAGGTTATGAGAGGCCTCTTTGGAAGCATTTCCACTGGAAGTCAGATTATAAATTTCTGCAGAGTTGGCACAGCTTCTAGGCTGAGCCTCCAAGGCAGCATTGAGCTACAACCAGTTTTGAGGTCTTCTGTGACCACCATCACTGCTGCAGAAGTAGTGAGAGCAAACAGTGAGAGCCAGCTGATCTTGGCTGGGCCTGGCCCAACTCCCACGTCATTCCCACCCATCTCAGTGTGTTTGGGTTTGTGCCTCTTCTCCCAGTCAAGGGCAGAGCTTCTCATTTGCTTTGTTCCATGCTTCTCTCCCTCTGCCCTGCTGTATGGTTGGATGGGGTTCTGCTGAGCAGAGAGCACAGCCAGGGAGCAGAGGTGGTCTCGTGCAGGGTGGAAAGGGAAGAATGCAGACACAGTGGGGAGAGTGGGTGCTCCTGGCACTGGCATAAATGGGAGATGCACCCACGTGTGGTGCTGGCCACAGCTGGTGCCTCCTGTGCTCACAGCACAGCTCCTCCATTCAGCCCGGCTTCCTCTGCTTCCTTTGCACTGACTGAGCCTGAAAGATGGTGGTGAGGAATTTCTTTAAGGTAGTGATGATTAATTCTTGCTTAATTGCTTTGTGTGATCAGCTTTTTCTGCCTTATCGATGCAGATTCGTGCAGCACCATAACAGGCTGGCCTTGCTGTGCCCCTGGGTAGAGGCTGAGTCATGCCAGCTTTGCTTTAAGGTAATGCAGCAGGGGCAGAGGAAGAAAGTGGGAAGCTGTTGGGGCTTGGCAGCTCCAAAAAAGCCAACTGGCTCCTGGGTCACAGCAGAAGTGTGGCCAGGAGCTCAAGGGAGGTGATTCTGCCCCTCTACTCTGCTCTGGTGAGACCCCACCTGCAGTGCTGTGTTCAGCTCTGGGGTCCCCAAGATACAAAGGACATGAATCAGTTGGAGTGAGTCCAGAGGAGGGCACAAAGTTGATCAGAGAGCTGGAGCACCTCTCCCATGAAGGCCACTAAGCCTGGAAAAAGAAAAAGGCTCTGGTGAGACCTTAGAGCCCTTCCAGTACAGAAAGGGGCTACAAGAAAGCTGGAGAAGGACTTTTCACAAGGGCTTGTAGTGATGGGACAAGGGAGAATGACCTTAAGCTTAGGGAAGGTAGGTTTAGATTTGATATTAGGAAGAAATTCTTTGCTGAAAGAGTGGTGAGGCACTGGAACAGGATACCCAGGACAGCTGTGGATGCCCTATCCCTGGAAGCATTCAAGGCCAGGTAAGATGGGTCTTTAAGCAATGTGGTCTAGAGAGAGATGTCCCTGCATCCACAGCAGGGGTGTTGGAACTGGGCAATTTTTAAGGTTCCTTCCAACCCAAATCATCCTATGATAGTCCAGCCTCAGCTGATGCTGTAGCTGAAGGGGTGTGAGGAACAGGGATCATTCAGCTGGCAGCACTGCTGGCTTTAGTCCTGCTGCCACTGCACTGGCACAGAATGCATGCAAGGCAGGCCCACTCAGGGCACATGAAATCAAGGTGGGCTCCTTATCCCAGCCCTTCTGCCCTGCTTGCACTTTGTCTTCCAGTTCTGGAGATGGGTGTTTCCTTCTACCATGCAGCCTCCCTCTAGCCAGTATGATCCTCACCTGTTTTCCTAAGCAGGGCTGTACAAACAGGACCATTTACTGCCTTTTTCCTGCATTGTCTGTCCCAGGTAGGTATTATGGGTCATAGACTGCCTTGCTGTGTAATTGCAGAGCATTCAGTGAGAGGAGTCAAGGCATCTGCAGTGCTCCCAGTTGGTACTGAGAACAAGGTGGCTCCTTTCAAAATGGTTTTGCAGAGGCATTTCTAGGAAGGGCCATTTGTGGGATGGTGTGTTTTTAGAGAATTTAACTGTGTCCCTCAGGTGTGTGTGTAGTGCTCCATTTGCTGCAGCAAAGAAGAGACATGGAGTTGGATATAGCTCCATTCCCCACTAGTTTCCATTTGTTAGTGAACCTCTGGAGTCACAGCATCCTGATCCCACTTGATTTAATCAGGAAGTGCTCTGAACTCCAGCAGCTGTTTTGTGCAGGAAGTGTTTCAAGAGAGAAGAAATTGACTTCTGAGGCTTAGCCAGTGAAAACAAGTGTGAGTTGCTGCAAATGGGCATAGCACCATAGAAGTCAGTGCTGTTTCTCACAATTAGAACTGGATCCTTGCATCTTCTTTTTGCAGTTCTCCCTCAAACATTGTTGCTGGAATTGGGATATATCAGTATTTGTGTATACACGGTTTTTTTTCATAGTGAGACTGCTTTATGCCAATGAAAGATCAGTCATGCTATTTTTTCCCAGGCTATCTCCAGTTTAGACTGACATACAAGTAGTTGCATGCTGATGTTAGCAGCAAGTAGGCTCTGAATATCCAATAGAACTTAAAATAGGAAGGAGCACAAAATGTTGTGGGGAGCTGTTGAATGCAAATAAAATTATAGCAATAATAATAATAATAATAATGTGAGCATCCCCTCTACTTTATGCATGTGTGTGGACAAGTTGCCCCATCTGCTGGGCTCTGCTGCAGAAGGGCCACCACAGCAAAGGTTGCTGTTGTCACAGGGAGAAGAGCACCATCACAGCTGAGGAGGAGGAGGAGGCTCACAAAGGTGTGTGTGAGGGGTACCCTGCAGTTCTCACACATCATATCAGGCAGAGCCTGTCTGTCTTGGGCATGAAACACCCCAAAAGGTAGAAATAGCACTAAAACTGTCAGCAAGGCACAGGGAGGAGGGAAGCTGTGCAAAGCACCACAACTTCTCTCCTCGGTGTTTTATGTGTTAAGGACATTTTGCTGCAGCCTGTGGGGTTCCTGCCATCTCTGCCCTGAGTCATGGCATTGCTCCCTGAGCCCTCAGAGTCGTGCTGGGTGGCCTTGCCCTGGCAGCCAGGAGGAGTCCTTGCCTTGGGAGGGAGGCACAGCCTGGGATCTCACACTGCACGGCTGCTCCTGTGCTCTGGGTGTAGCTGTTCACAGTTATGTGCTGTGTCTGGGGTTCAGCTCAGAGCTTGCAGCACCCCAGGGCAGGGCAGGGCACTTGTGGGGAGCCTTGGCACCACCTGTTTGCTCTGACAGTGTCCCTAAAGCCAGGCCAAGTCTGTGACAAAATCTCCAGGTACAGCTCTTACAGAAAAACAGTAACAGTCGCCTCTTCCCAATAACAGTCTTGCCTTCCCAAGAAGGCAAGGCCTGGGCATTTTTTTTTGAGAAATGTAGGAAGAAAAAAAAATAAAATGGTTGTATTTATTTTCAATAACTCATTCAGGTTGAACGGGTAAGTAGTTTTACAGCTCTGATTTATGGGCTGTTGCAAAATGCAAGAGCTGCTCATGATTGCAAATTTCATTGATCTTGACTCCAAGAATTTCAGTACTGTAATGTTTTATCTAGTTTTTTCTCTCCTCACTCCTGCCATTTGAAGTAATAAGGATGATTTGCCTTTATGCAGCCCATGAGGAGACACAAGTCAGGTGCTGGGAAGAGAACCTGGGCATCCTGATTTACAGACCCAGGTCTGCTCCTTTCAGAGGGGAGGCCTTTCTTCACAGAAAAGAATGCCCTGTCTCCATGAGTAACAATCTGTGCTTTATCAGGCAGTTAGCAGGCAGTCTCTGCAGGCTCATTTGTGTCATTACCACTCTAAGGACACTTGACCATGCCTGATCCATGGCCCCACCAGCATGGAGCAGCCTGCTGGTTCCAGTTGGCCCTGATCATGGTGGTGATGGGTCACTGTGCCCCTTCCCATGGTGTAAGGCTTCCAACAGTGGTTTGGTCTCTGAAAATGAGCCTCAGCACAGCCTGTGGTAGGGGCCATAGTGTGTGATGCTGGGCACTTCTGGAGGATCTGTATGTTTTGAGATGACGAGCACTCTCCAGCCATTTGGGTTTGGGGTTCCTATGAACAAATGCTTGTGTTCTGGGTAGCTTCACTGCCTCTTCCTAGCCCAGTTCCCTCTCATCCTCCAGAAGTAGCACTCTGTCATATGGGTGTTCGGCATACTGCAGGAGGAGCAGTGCAGCTTGCATTTACATTTATGTGTAAACCCGCCAGAAAACATTTCTATTCTTACTGGCCCAGATTCCTCCTGCCCATGACTAACCATTGCTGAGCCACAGGAGTTAGCATCACTGCCTTTAAGTGCTGCAGGCCCGTCTTCTCAGAGGTTTATCTCTGCTTTTTTTTAATTAAGTATGAATTTGGGGGCAAGCTACATTCCACTGTCTATTTAGGGAAGAATAAATGCCTGAAATCCTGCTTTGGGCCTGTGAAGTCAGTTCAGAAGAATTCAGAAGAATTGGGCTCAAAGAGCATATTGTATTCTGTGTCTCCTCTCAGTCTGAGTTCTCCTAATATCTGCAAATGGGAGAGGCTTTGCAGTGTCTTCTCTGGTGAGCCTGTGTGTGATGTGCTGAGACACTGCTCCCAAGGACTGCTGCAGGCAGCACACCCCTCTCCTGTTTGACTCATTTTGGGTTCTCAGACGTCAGGCTGCCCTAGCAAATGCCTCCCAGCAGCTACAAGAGAGGCCCTGGGAAATGTGCCATGCTGTGCTGTGCCTCGTCAGCGTGGGGAGACAGGAGGTGCAGTGACAGCAGCTTCTCTGTGTGTCTCAGTTGGCTCTGACAGTGCAGGTTGCTCTCAGGTTTGCTCACACCCTGGTGCTGTGCTTTGCTTGCACCGAGTCCCTGCCTGCCTGGACATCCTGATGGTGGGAGGAATGGAGTGGAGAGGAGTCCTTGGGAGAGAAATGGGTTTGGACTGTGCCTTTTGTCAGGAAACCTCTTGCTAATGACAACAATAATTTTTTAAAGAAAGTAATTAGAAGAAAAAAGGCTCTGTACAGCTTTTTCTCATGCTGGACTGTTTCTGTGTCAGTCCAAGTCTGCTGTGAGCCACACTGAGCCACTGCCTGTTGTTGAACTGTGCTTGGGGTTTGCACCTGGGCACTGCCTGGGATTACAAGAGAACCTGCTGCTACCTCTTCCACACTTCTCTTCTGCCCCCAGCCTCTGGTTCTAAACTTCACTATCAACAGTCTCTCTATGTCACTTATCAGTGCTTGTTCTCATTGTGTTATCTTGGTGTGCACAGGTGTCACATGAATCCCTCACAGCAAAGACAGTCCTCACTTCTGAAACCCACAGTCCAGCTTCTTCTGGCAGGGAAAGTGACCCACAGGGCTGAGGGAGGGTTGATGTCTGAGTTCTGATGTTTTTTTCCTGTTATTTCAGCACATCTATTTCCATCTTCCTTATCATTATGTATGGATGCACACACACCTCTGGCATTGTTGTCATCCAAATTTTATCTTCCCACATAAGACTTCTGTGGTACATTTTCTTGGAGCTCTCTAGGAAGCCTAGTTTTATGCAGAAATATCCTATTCTATTGTCCTGATGAGAAATAAATTGGCAGAAATGTAGGAGGCATACAAATGAAAACAGAAATTTCCAGGTTCTCTAGAAATGAACACAATGTTCTTGCTCTGTTTTATAAAAGCCCAGTTTGCTTTCATTGAAAATGCTGTGGTTTTGCCTCTGATTTTAATGGAGGCAGGACCAAGGGCTGTGGGGAGCATGGGCAGAGCTCTTTTCCTCCTGCAGACTTGCAAGCCTAAGGCACCTTGTTTTTCCTGGCTGCAGAACGCTGCGATGACTGGGGTGTGGACACCATGAAGCAGATCCAGATTTATGATGGGGAGCCTGCCAAGATCAAATGCCCACTTTTTGAGACCTTCTTGAAGTACAACTACAGCACAGCCCATTCTGCTGGCTTAACCCTGATCTGGTACAGGATCGCGCAGGACCGGGATCTGGAGGAGCCCATCAATTATCGTCTCCCGGACAATCACATCAGTAAGGATAAAGACACCCTTTGGTTCTGGCCTGCTCTTCTCAATGACACTGGGAATTACACCTGCATGCTCAGGTAGGTTTTGTGGTGCAGCTTCTGTAGGTCTTCAGTGCAGTCAAAGGACTTTTGTGGAGTTGGGGAAATGGTGCTGTTAGCACCAGATCCTTCTGTGGGGAGACGAACATTTACATAAGCATTAATGGGAAAAGAATGTTACAATTATAAGACTGCTCAGTGCTGAGCCAATTTACATGGCAATAATGCTTGGAGCCTTGCAGACACTAATGAGCGTGCCTCTCCTTGCTGCAAGTGTCCATGAAAATATTATTGCTGAGCCCATGGCAAAATCCACAGGCACTCACCATTAAGAAGTGATCTGCATGTCTAGAGTAAAAATAGCTTCAGATGCAGGGGTAATGTTTTGACTGCACGCTAATTTGGCAAAGATTCATGAGATTCAGACTTCTAGGAAATTAAGTGTCTCTAACTGTGGTGCAAAATGAACACAGCATCTGCTATGCACAAGAGCTCTTTTTGATCTCCCTCACGTTGTCTTTTGTCTATGTCTTTGACCTTATGATCTGCTTTAGCAGCAGGGGAGTGGATGTTGCTTGTTAGTCATCTTTATAGGCTTTTGTGAGCTTGTGTGGCCACCTCTGGTGGGGTTTTCTTTCCCATTTATAAATGAGTCAACTAAGGCTGTACATACCTCATCAGCTCTATGATGCTCGTTATTGCAGATGTAATTTTGATTTCATTCCACTGCTGTAGGAGTAAACAAGTTTCAACTAATCAGCCCTATTCTCACCCCCCCCAAGGAACACAACCTACTGCAGCAAAGTTGCGTTTCCCTTGGAGGTTGTTCCGAAAGACCAGCACTCCTGTGTGAGCCATTCCATAAAACCCACTGAGGAGATGTTCTACTTGGAGCACACCAATCAGAAGATCACATGCCCAGATATTGATGGGTTTTACCCTGCCAGTGTGACACCAACTGTCAAGTGGTACCTGGTAAGCAAGGCTCGCTTGGGCAGCAGGGGGGTGCAGTGGTGTGTGTGGAAAAGCAGTGCTTGGCATGACAGTCTTGGAGCGGCGTTTCAGAGTCTCCCCAGTGACCGTGCTGTTAATGAAGCTTTACTGATTTTAAGAGCTCTGCTTCCATTTAGTTCAAGGGTAAAACTGCTCTTGGAAAGGAATTGAGAGCTAATGCTGAAGCTTTTTTGACCAGTGCACAGAAGTGAAAAGTGCTCCTAGGTGGCTCAGTTCAGTTATGGGCAATGTGCCTGACCTGCTGTGTGAGCCTTTCTCTTCCCTGTAAAGGAAACTGTCATTCATATTCCCTCTTCTTTAAAAAAAATCCCCACCTGTTAATGAAAATTGCATCCTTTCCAAAATCCTCTGAGGTCAGGAAGTGAAGTTGTACATCAGGCTCTGCAAGGACAATGGGTGTCCTGTTTGACACAACTCAGCAAACCTCTTTTCTGAAGACTGAGACATCACCACCCCACCCTCCATACTTTTCTGATGATTAGACTGTCTCCAGCCATCTTCAGGCTCTTGCTTACAGAACTGCTGCTCAATTTTACTAAATTTGATCTCACACTTTCTCCATAGGTGGATGCCTTTAGTCAGTAGAGAATAAGAAGTCTCAAGGGATGTAAAGCCAGAGGGTTATGGGAATAAATTATTTAATAACATCCTATAAAGTGCTTTTGTATTTCTAGATAGAAGATTTTGTATAAATGAATTTAATAATAAGGGAAATTGTCAACAAATGTATCTGCTGATTTAAAAAAAATTAAAAGACCCAAAAGAAAAACCCCACCTCTAAAACCTTTCAAGAAAAACTTCCTCTTGTATCAAGAGGAGCTGTTTCACTCCAGTAGTTTAAATGCTTTACTTGTATCATTCATTGAAATTCACATCTCGGCAATCAATTAGCAGAATGAAACAAAAAGCCCCTTGGAAGTAATTTTTCAGGCAGCAAGTCATCCTGTGCCTAATAAAAATCATTAAAAATGGTATGTGACCCCTGTCTTAAACTACCCCATTAGGATGTATCTGATTTGGAAATGTACCATTCAAAAATAATCTCTTAGAAAATGTGCACATCTTTGGGTTTTATGACAATCAAGATGTTATCTGCATAAGCTCTTTCTGAAAAGGGATCTCCAGCTTGGTATTTTGGCAGAGTTTTCCTGCCTCGCCTGACAGAAAGAGAGGAGTTATTAAGGTTTATGTACTATAGATTCTCTTTTCCTATTTGCAAGTTCTGGGGCCTCCTCCTCAGCTGAAGTCATCCAGGAGAGCTTGATTAGTCCCGAAAGATGGACATCAACGGGGTACATGTCCTTTAGTCTTAGTATCCATCTGTGAATACGTCATCATTTTCTTCTTGTCACCTTTTACTTCTATTCTTCACTCTGCTGGGGTGCTCACTTTGATTGCCAAGGTACTTCTGGGTCAGAGATCTCTCCTTTATAAAACTGTCTGTGTTTAAAGAGGGGTAAAGCTATTAGGGTGATCTGCTTCATCACTTTCAAGGTGAACATAGCAGTCTATACTCCAGCATGCTCCAAGTCCATGGTATTTAGATCTGACCTACATCACGATCCCAAGTGTCATATTAACAGTTTAAAATCAGATCTTTGTAGTAGCATTTAAACCAATATCTGTACTTTTGAATCCCAAACTCAAGTATTTTTCTGGCTGACTCCAGAACTGCAACTCGGTGGACAACTTCAATGAGCGAGATCCCCAGGGGCCCAGGCTTGTCATTGGCATTGTCCGCAGTGCTTATAAAGGGAATTACACTTGCATTGTGACATTCAAGGACCACGGAAGAACCTATAATCTCACCAGAACCATAAAGATGAAGGTGGTGGGTAAGAATGACTTGAAAATGTGTAAAATGCATGTGGATAACTGCAGAAGTGGTAAAAACAGCTAGAAGAGTTTGTTGCAGGATCTGTTTGTGGTTGTATTCAATCTGAATTACCCAAGTGACCTGGCGTATTTTTTCTTGCTGGGGTTAGACTTGTGTGACTGCCCAAAACATGTTGCAGTAGAGGTCTCTCCCACCACCATGTCAAATGCCCCAAACACAGAGAGTGGCCAGGCTGAGGCTGGTGAGGTTCAGCCCATGAGATGGCCAGGGGTACCCTCTGCTGGCATGTGAATGCATAATCCTGGCACTCCTGCTCGTGGTCTCCTGTGCCCTTTGCTTGTCACTGTTTGTGGGATTGCCACTTCATGGCCAGCTTGTCTCGATCTTCTTGGAATCTCAAAGCCACCTGTGCTGGGGTTAGGACTGTTAATCAGCCAGGCAGAGCTCCAGGTACCCACTGCTTGGACATGTCTGTCCCAGGCACAAAGGTTCAGCCTACCTGCCAGGGAATTGTAGAGTTTAAAAACGTAGTGAGCTGTTGAATACATTCTGAGTTCCATGGAAACACCTGTTTTAAGGGTTGAAATAAATATTTTTGACAGGAAATGATGTTTGCATTTTGTTTTCTTGAAGCAGCAGTAAAAAGAAACTGATGCAGGTTATGCCTTGTGGGAGATGAGAAGGTTATGGAGATGTGTGAGGCCCAAACTAGCTTACCTAAACTTTGGAGGAGCCTCAAAATCTGGATCTGGCCCTGAGTTTGGGGACTAGGATTAGATTTGTGTATGCATGGAACTCTGCAGCAGGAATGCATCACGAGTTAGACTGGGGAACGTGCGGTGCAGTGCGAGGGCATTGGGAGTGAGGCTGCAAGGATTCCAGGTTTTCATGAGGTGTGGGTCCCCATGGGGGCTCTCTGTTGTCTCCTGCAGGATCTCCAAACAAGGCCTTGCCACCACAGTTCACCTCTCCAAATGAGAAGGTTGTGTACGAACTGGAAGCAGGTAAAGTCCAGCACTCGCAGCCTGCCAGTGGGACAGGGAGACCCAGCCAGGCACAAAGCTCTCCCTTCCACTGCATCCCCGATGCTTTCCCTCACAGAGCACATGAGCTGCCACGAGTTGCCTGGTAGACAGTGTGAGATGCCAGTTCTTGATGCCAGAATAGGAGAGCACAGCTTTAAAAGTTGATTCTTTGCAAGCACAAATAAAGACAGATATTCAGGCATGGAGATACAGAAGTGCAGCTGCAGAAGCAGATGAAATGGGGACACTCAGCTGTTCAGGAGAATTCCTGTAAGACCTTGTCTCAGCCCTGGCCCTGGCCCTGGCTGTGGTTTTCTCCCATCCTCCCTCATTCACCCCTAGAGTGGCTTCAGCCTTCTAGCCAATTCTTGCTCATCTCTCCCTTTTTTTTGGCTGATGACTTCCTAATTAATGACAGCTCTCCTTCTGCTGACCTCGCAGCACTGGGTAATGGGGTACCACACCTTTTCCCTCACCCCTTCCCCCACACCATCAGTTTTGCCTAATAGCTTTTTGGAGCAATTCCCTCTATCAAATGGATTGTGTCCCATTACATTGCTGTAATAAATGTGGTGGCAATGATGATGATTAGCACCAGAGTCTTCACTTTAAAGAACAGCTTTTTTGGCGCAGAAGGTCAGATTTCATCCATAGTCCTCTAAGATAAAATCACAGGCCGACAACAAAGATATTCACACTCCCAAGTCTGATCTTGAGCAGAAGTCAAATTCCTGAAGTATTTCCAAACCAAAATGCTTTTGTGGAGCTTGATCCTTCACTTTATGATATCTGTCCCCTGTGCAGTGGGATTAATTAGCACCGCCCAGCTTTCCAAGGAAGTGGTTGGCATGGACCATGTCCCTTTGGGTGGGTCAATTGGTGCAGTCAAGGAATTTGTAACACATTTGAGAAGGCAGGATATTTTTTTCTATTTATCTATTTGTCACAAATCATCATGTCTGGGGATGTTAAGCTGCTAGTACAGTTTATGTCAGAAGGTAGATGTTGGCCTCATTCCTTCCTGAAGGGAGGCAGAGCTCAGGCTGGTTGGATTTTGGACAGCACAAAAGTAAGGCTGGTGCTGTTCCTGCTCTGCAACACCTTTTTTTCCTAGGACATGATGGTTCTTTCTTTGCAGGTGATGATCTTATCCTGCCCTGCGAGGTTTTCTTCACATTCCTGAAGGATTCCCGGACTGAGGTGTGGTGGACCATAGATGGGAAAAACACAGATGACATCACAGACCCCAAAATAAAAGTCACACAAAGGTAACATGAAATGTGAACCTTCATTTGTGTCTAATCCTCTGGGTCCTGTGTGGGTCCAGGCACGTGACAGTCCTAATGGAGTGTGTAGTCTCCCTGTTAATCAGAAGCCCCCGTGTCTGCACTGTGCTGTGATGAGCACCAGGAGCTCCAAGGAGGAGGCCTCCAGACCTGGACAGTGTCATATCTTCCAAATGGATTTGAGGGAGCTTTGTTAACCAGTTCTCATCATCATTTGTTCAGTTTCTGGTAGTGATGCCAATATCTGGTCCTGTTGTGGGACTTAAAAAACAGGGGCAGACAATTCTATTTAGAGGAGTGTTCCCAAATAGCACAAGGGATAAAAGTGTTTCAGAAAAACAGAAAAACAAAAATGTAATATTAAACATAGTATTGATTAGGAAGAATAGAGATTCAATCACATAAAGAACCCAAATGAGGATCAAAGTGCCATTTGCTGGACGCTGAATTACAAGTGGAGAGCAGTCACTGCCCCAGTTAATTTGCAAACCAATGTAGAAAAAGGAAAGGCAAAAGGAAATACTGTATCCCCATTTTGCAGATGGTCAATTCAGGCAGAGAGAGACAAAGTGACTCATCCAGGACTGCACAGGGAGTGTGACGTGAGCTCTGAATCTTGAGTTCATGAGATCGTGTTTATAGGCAAGAACTTCCATTTCCTCTAAAAGGCAATGTGGCACAGCTGCAGTGAGAAAATTATGAGGGGTAAAACAAATATTAAGGAAAATCAGATAAAGGAATAGCTGCAGCTGTATTAAAATCTGAAGTGTATATCGATTTATAAATATCAGTTTATGTGTTTTGGTCTTTTTAAACAAAGAGGTTATATCGGGGAAAGGAATATCTCTCACTAAAAACTTGCTGCACTTTCACATGTGTAATGTCCTGGTTTTTCTCTTACAGTGAAATCACTAGAGATTTTGAAGACAAAACTCTGATAAGGACTCTAACAGTTGCAAAAGCCACAGCGGAGGACCTGAAGCGGAATTACACTTGCTACGCCCGCAACGCCAAAGGCGAGGAGCGCAGCCAGGCCGTGGTGCGCGCCAAAGGTACGGCACCCGCAGGGCAGGGCTGTGTGGGACAGCTGCACAGGGCTCCTGCTCCTGCCCCTGTCCCTGCTCCTGCCCCTGCCCCTGCTCCTGCTCCTGCCCCTGCCCCTTCCCCTGCCCCTGCTCCTGCCCCTGCTCCTTCCCCTGCC
>VZRX01021482.1:0-57076 GCA_013398075.1 Notiomystis cincta | reverse complement strand
GTTCCTGCCCCTGCCCCTGCCGTGGGCTTTGCCCTGCAAAACAGTGAGGGGGCAGACAATTCCATCAGGCCTTCTTGCCTGACACAGTCTGTTCTGGAGGCACTGCTGTCATACTGCACCGCTTCTTGGAGGCAGGGAGCAAAGGGCCCTTCCATGGGAAGAGAGAGGAGGGCACAGATCTGTTGTCCTTATCCCATCCATGTACCACAGCTGAAGCAGAGCTGAGGGGACAGGCTGCTTGAAATTGTTTCAGGTTACTTGATTGTGTGAAGGTTTTTCATGGCACAACAGCTACCAGTTGGCATCCTCCAGAAGACAGGCTGCACTCGCTGGCATTGCTCAGGGAGCGAGACAGTCACACCACGATGCTCTGTGGTTTTACTCCTTGCTGTCATGATGCTGCAGTCTAGATACAGCCACCTCAGCATGGATGGTATAGACTGATTCAGCTCTGTGCTGTGTGGGTTTTTACTACATATTTTTATCATCAAAGATTTTGTTCTTGTTTCCCAGACCCACCTCTCAGTAGTAAAAGCTATGTGAGGCTTTCTGATTAATATGTATTTTTCTGCCTCCTTATCAACCTCATCTAGAGCTTCAAGACTTGCTTTTACTCTAAGTCAGACCTCCCCTCTCCCACAGGGAATGCTGTCATGCCTTCTGTAGCTCATGCCAGACACCTTCTTCCCTCTACGCTGCATTATAAGCATGGGAAGGCTTATGGGGTTTTTTACTGGAGGATCTTTTTCTTCTTAGTACTTGTCCTCCTTCTTTTTTAATCTCATGCCTTTGAGACAAACCTTTTCCAGATTGTTAAGAAGGAACAATAGACCACACACATAACTGAGAATGGCAGATGGGTTCAGCCTGTGTGTTCATATTCCATATATAATTCTTCTGAGGTGATAATATTTGTACATGTAGCAGAAGTGAATCTGAAATACTCGGATTCTTTCTCTATGTAACAGTGCCTAAATATTGTTTTCTGATGGACTGATCTGTAGTATTCTCTTTTCCTCCCAACATCTGTTCTTGGTTAGGTGACTGGGTTTGCTCTGAGCAGACATGGTTACCCACTACTCCTTTTTCCTGCTCTCTTCCAGAGCAGAATCCAAGAACCATCTCTAGCTGGTGCTGGCAGAGGAACCTAAAGCTAAGCTCTCTGCAGCCCATCCCACTGCACATCCCATAGGGGCATCAGGCATGCTGGCTTACAGTTTTTAGCAAGTGGCTCTATAGGTTGGCTCCAACTTTTCCATTACATTAGGTCATAGACATTTCTTCCTTTTTCTGGATGATTTCCCTCTCCTTCTCATGTACTTCTGCTGCTAATCACCTAATGAATATTGATAAACTCCTTCCATTTTCAATTTTGTAATTCAGCTTTATTAGAAACATATTAAATATTGGAATTTGGTGGTGTTTTCACTTCCTGTTGTTCTTTTATTGTGCAGTTTGCCAGTGTGCACATCAACTGCCACCAACAGAGTTGCCCGGGGATATGGTTAGAAATTTTCTGTCCTTAGTACAAAGAAGCAGGAGTGGTGTGACAGAGAGTGTATGAGTTGGAGGGGGCCTGTGATGTTCTGGCTTGATGCCCACAGGTTGTCCTGTTTGTTTGCAAGCATTTCAGCTTTTCTGTGAGGAACTCTGATTCTTCTTCCATGGTAGAAATTAGTCAGGCCATGGCTAGTTATATCCTGGGTGTCAGTCTGGGACAAGCCACGAGACCTGTGTCTGTTTGATAGGGAGGGACGATGGCAACCATTGCCTTTATTTTGCTGCAGATGCTTTATCTGGATCTCTTAGAAGTCAGAGCAGTTGTGTTGCCCCAAGAGTTTGCTGATACTGCTGAGAAGGTCGTGTTGTGTTCTGCCTTTGGACTGTGCAGGTTCCTTCCACCTACAGGGCATTCTACCACCCAGCTGCTCCCAGGGTCTCACTCAGAGACAGAAGTCCAGCTATGGACTTGCTCTGCCAGCATAACCAGACCTAATAACCCAGAATGGGGCTCCAGGGTGGCCAGCCATCATGTGTCCTGTCAGAAAAGCCTTGGCTTGGCTCCTGGCTGTTCCTCTGTGGTGTTTGGCTGCACGTGACACAAGCTTGTTCCTGCCTTTTTCTTTCTGCCTCCTTATCAACTGAAGGCCCAAGCTGTTCTTTAAACCTGACCCCTATTTATTTTTGTACTCAGCTGTAGCACCCAAGTACACTGTGGAGCTGGCCTGTGGCCTGGGGGCCACCATCCTGCTTGTTGTGGTGCTCATAGTCGTCTATCACGTGTATTGGCTTGAAATGGTCCTCTTCTATCGGGCTCATTTTGGAACAGATGAAACCATTCTAGGTAAGGATTTAAAGAGCTTTCATTTATTTATCCTGCTCCAGGCCAGGCCCTTTGCTTTCATATAGGATTTTTCCTATAAGCTATTTTTAACCGTCCTCACAGCATAATGACATTTTGACCATTCATTTCTCTACCTACATGCAGTTGTGTGGGTCATTTTAGAACAAGAGGAGTCAGGCTTTTGGCTCAGTGAAAAGGAGATAGAAGTCCTCTGTATTGTCTGCAGAGGTGGAGCATGGACATACCAGGCTCCCCGGGGCACTGCCCTGCTGATCTAGCTGTGTCATCCAATCTAGATTGTCATGACAAGTCATCAGGTTTCAGTAAGTCCTGGTTTCCCTGGTGGCTTTATGTAAATGGTTCATGATCTGATCCAGAGTGATCCGCTTTAAAATGTGGGAAGGCATCCAAAAGGATGGATGTGGAAATCACCGTTCTGTCCTCAGTTCTTCCACAGCTTCCCTGTGTTACTGGGAGTTCATTGCTAGGGACTCTGAGGTGAGATTTCCTCCTGTGGAGGAGGAGGAGGGTGTTTGAGCCCTTGCAGCTCGTGGTGTGAACGTGCCACGGGGCGCGGCAGCTCCCGGAGGGTGTGGGCAGGGTGCCAGTCTGTCTGGTGGGGCTGCTGGTGTGGATAGACGGCAGTGAGAGCGAGCAGAGTCAGGGATGTCAAAGGACAAAAGAAGCCTGGACAGAACGGGTTGCTCTGTGGAAATCTACCTGCCTCAACCTGCAGTGCCTGGGCTCCAAGTGAGCCTTCCCACCTGCTTCTCTGGCAAGTCAGAGGCCCGGCCTGGGCAGTACCGCAGGTGTCCCGTGTGCTGTTTGTGTCCCCCTGTGCTCGCGCTGCCCAGACGGGAAGGAGTACGATGTGTACGTGTCCTACGCGCGCAACGCCGAGGAGGAGGAGTTTGTGCTGCTGACGCTGCGCGGAGTCCTGGAGAACGAGTTTGGGTACAAGCTGTGTATCTTCGACAGAGACAGCCTCCCTGGGGGAAGTGAGTATCTCACAGGGGGCTGTGCTCCACGCACGTCCTCTCTGCATTGCTCTTTGAGGTATTGATCATTGATTGCAACAAGCCTGTCCAGATTATCTTCTGGGTTTTTTCCCCATCACTGTTAATGAGCTCTTTTTGGTGTCTTCTAATGTTTTTGCTTCACATGACAGTGTTGCAGATGCTCCAGGCTATCAAAAAGGCTGCTGTGGACAAGTGATGGTGATTAGTTGTTTCAGTTGCTCTTTCCAGGAGTGATGTGTAGGAACGTCAGCGTGGGGAACTGGAAAACGGACCTTCATGCAAGCCCTCTGAGCTGCCTTAAAAAAATGGGATCAAGTCAAGGCTAGAAGAGGGAGGGAAGGTTTTATACTGGGTCAGTTCACAGAGGGTGGTGGTGAATGCATGTAAAAACCAGGAGTGTCTGCTTCAGGGAGGAGTGGAAAGTGTCGGAATCAGTGAGAAAATAACGTGCATCCCATTCATCCTCATTAATTAGGGAGTTAGTGTCTAATATGGCATACAATTAAACTATTATTATTAAAAGTACTTTCTTGCAGGTAGTGAGATTTAATTCTTCAGTAAGATGTAGTCTTTTTTACTGTTTTGAGATAAATCATACTAGGTTCTGGACATGATATCTGCTGTAGGGAGGCAGGGAGTCACCAAGAATGGAAATTTGTGAAACTCTCCAGATACACATATCTTCACACAAGTTCCACAGCAAGGGCACAAATCTAGACAGCACTCTCGATTTTCAGTTTTTTGGAGGCTTAATTGGCTGTATGATCTGTATGCATATTAAAAGTTCAAAGTCTGAATTTTTGCCAGTGAAGACTGCCCCACTTTGAATTCATGGGCTTTGGCTCAGGACTCCACTGGTGACAAAACCTCTGCTGAGAAAGTCCACTGGGGTCCCTTTTGAGTAGGAGCAGGAGGGACTGCTAGATTCTCAGCCCAGCTGCCTGAAAGAGGGAACACAATCAGTTTGGGTTCGGTTATCTTTCTCTCCTAGATTGTTGTCAGGATCCAGGAGTACCTTGAAGTTTGAGGGTAAATAAATATCTGTGTCTCAGTGAGACAGCTGCAATCCTGGTGCTGTTCCTTCTAGAAGAGAGCCTGAATGATATGGCAGTGCACCCTCCAGGCTCAATTTGTTTGATGCCAGTGTCAGGCTCAGAGCTGGTTTGCTCTGAGCCATTTTCACCAGATGTCCATCTCCTTGCTGTTCCCCCTGCTTGTTCTTGCCCTGTTCATTTTGGAAGGTGTCATTTTCCTCCCATCACAGCTCTGTCCTTCAGCCTTACCCCAAATGTTCCCATCTCTGCCCCCTCAGTGCCTGCCAGCCTCAAGCCAGCGCCAGCCCTGCGGAGCGCTGCCGGAGTGGTTTGTCACTGCCCTGCTGCCTGTGATGCTGCTGGGGCTTCCCCAGTGCTTCTTAGCCAGGATTTGACTAATCTCCTTCTCAGAAGGCACGGCAGGCCAGGAAATAGCTTTTGGCAGCTGGTGTCATGCCTCCAGAGTTGCATCTGTGTCATGGGTAGAGAGCTATCTTGTCCTTGATGAAGAAACAGTGGGAGATGGATTATCCTGCAAGTTAGCAGACAGGATCTAATCAAATGTGCTTGACAGCTAAATGAAGTTGTCTGTCAGCATTTTGTTACTTTGCATTGTAATTTCTGACCAGTCAAGAGTGTTCCCTTATCAAGGAAGCGTGGGAGATCCTGCAGCAGAGAGTACAAGTGTCAGGATTCACACTTACAAGGGATTTTCACATTAATTACAGGAAGGTGGCCAAGGACAGTCTACCTGCAGATGTTAGAAAAATAAAGAGGATCCACATGTCTCCAGCTCAAAGGGTGTCATTTTTGGGACACTTCACTAAAAGTCTTCAGAGTCAGTTCTAAAAATGTTCTAATCTGCTTTCATGGATGATGGCAGCAGGAACAGATGGATGAGTAACTGGAGTTAGGATAGTAGTATTACCAAAGCAAATTATCCCATGAGGACACTCGGGGAGGGTGTAGATACTTATTTTGTGGGGGGAAACTAAGGCAGGAGAGTGAAGGGTGTATTCAGAGTCATTTTGAACATCTGACAGAGGAGGATGTAAATATAGACATTCAGACTTTCTGAAGCCTCTTCAGAGTGAGTCTTTCCCTTAAGTTCATGTATTATTTCCCTGCTTTGCTCCAGAGAGTCTCTTTTCCCCCTTTCACTAGAAGGAAGCTAAATCTGAGCCTGAGATGAGCAGCTCTCTTTGCTACAAGTCATCCTCATAGCACTGGGTGGTGTCACTGATGTGTAGTACAGTGACTTTTAGGCATAGTTCTCTTGGTTATCCCTGTGTAGCATGGGGAGTAGGAAATGCTTCTATGGGTGGTCTGGAGCTGATGGAGAAGATATCACTGAATGGGGTAATGGGAACCAGCTCTGGTGTAGGAGGTCCCACCTGGAGTCACTTGCAGGGTTGGGAAGCACCAGTGTAGTCTAGAGAGGACCTCCAAGGGATGTACTGTCCCCTTCAAGAGGTACCTGGTGCCACAGCAGCAGCTCAGCAGCTTGTTCTTGGCCATCACTAACCACCTCAATGTTTCTTTCTCCCAGTTGTCGCAGACGAAACCCTGAGCTTCATCCAGAAAAGCCGACGTCTGCTTGTTGTCCTGAGCCCCAACTACATCTTGCAGGGGACACAGGCCCTGCTGGAGCTCAAGGCTGGCCTAGAGAATATGGCCTCCAAGGGCAACATCAAAGTCATTCTAGTGCAGTACAAAGCCATCAAGAAGAGCAAAGTGAAGGAGCTGAAGCAGGCCAAGGCGGCCTTGAATGTCATTAAATGGAAAGGCGAGAAATCCAAGTTCCCAAAGGGCAGGTTCTGGAAGCAGCTGCAGGTGGAAATGCCAGTTAAAAAATTTAGCAGGCGTTTAAGCCTTGATGGGTTGATGCATATCCCTGAAAAATGTTCGACACAATCAGAAAACAAACCAAAACACACCCCAAAACTCCACAATTCAGGCCAGGGAGTGGAGAGGGTCTCAGGGTTTTTTCCATGAAGGACCATGTCCTGAGCATTTCAGAGGATAGTCATATTTTCCCTGCAGCTTTGATATTGCTCTGTCAGTAGAGAGACCAAAGATGCAAACACCTCCTCTCTGCAAATGTATGTTCTTGTTTATCAACCACACAAACCCTGGGCTTGAGGTCTAAATTTGCTATCCAGGTGGGATGCATCCAGCACTTTGTGATAGCATGGCCAGTACTGCTAGATCCAGTTCCTATGGGGCCTTCATTATCACCCAGGACAGAGCTTCTTTCCTCTCCTAAGTGACTTCACTCCTTTCTGGTCCTCAGTCCCTGTTGCAGAGGCTGGGGAGCAGTTTTCAAGGTGGCTCCAGTGTAGAGCCTTTCATGCATGCCCCAGGTCTGTAGTCCCAATCACTTGTGGGATCACAGACTCCTGTGGCACTGCAGGGAGCATAGAGTCTTGAGGCTCCTCATCTTTGCTCCCCAAGTTTCCTTTTGAAACAGATGCATCCAGGTAGTTTGGCAATGGGAAATGGCTGTTACAGAAGCATTAATAAAACCCCACAACTCTACTGGGTGCTATTTGTGTTGTAGCACATCTAGTAACAAGTGGTCAGTCTGGGGCTCTGCAGTCTCACAAGTACTCCAGATCCTTCAGAGCTGCTTCTAATCCAGGGAAATCTCTCACTAGTACAGGCCATGGAGCATGTCTGAGAGATGTTTCTTTGTAGAGTAAACTCAGGGACTTCACAAGCACTACAAGGAACCCCAATGTACTACTGAAGCTGCCTACTGTCTCTGCCACTGGCTGGGGGAAAGCATCATGTAAGGTGCTTCCAAGGTCTTTGGGATGGCGCTGGATATATGTCCAACTCACCAGGACACCCTACAAAATTAATTGGCCTTACAAAAAACTACTAGTTCTGTCCATGTAGGTCAGACTATGCAGACAGGCTGAGAAAGCTGGGGATGTTCTCCCTGGAAAAGGCTCCTGGGAGACCTTATCATGGCCTTTCAATGCTTAAAGGGGGCTGATAATTTACAGAAAGATAACAGAGCTACTGGAAGATGTGCAGGGTTTGTTGTTTTTCTGCCCAAAGCCCTGTAGCCAGTTCAAAGGTACAAAAAACCTTCAAGCAGGCAATGGGGAATACAAGATTGTCACAGAATCACCCCAAGACAGTGGGGACAGACTTTTTAGTAGGGCCTTTTGCAATGGGACAAGAAATAATGGTTTAAACTAAAAGAGGGTGGATTCAAACTCTATTTAAGGAAGATATCTTTTGGGTGGTTGAACACTGGCACAGATTGCCCAGAGACATGGTGGATGCTCCATCCCTGGAACCACTCAAGGCCAGGTTGGACAAGGCTGTGAGCAACCTGAGCCAGTTCAATATGTCCCTGCTTATTGCAGGGGGAGGTGGCCTTTGAAGGTTTTTCCCAACCCAGATTATTCTATAATTTTATGAAAACTCTGTCTTTTCTGCATGGTTATGAACAACGTTGCCATTTCTAATTCTGGGCTTAGGTTTAAACTAGCTTTGGCTTTACAAAGCAAGTCCCCCCATCTTGTTTCCTGCCCAGAGCTGCAAAACAGAGGGTGTATCTCAGCTTCTGCAACATTTGATTTGCACAAAAGAGAAAGACAAAAACCTGCTGTGTAGCTGTCCTTGCTTCAGCAAGAGAGGGCATGGTGAGTTAATCCCCATCACTCAGTTCATGCTGAGGAGGGGAATTTCCTCTCTCTTGTAGGACAGACCAAAGCACAGTGGGGCCCTGTCATTGACTGGTGCTATGGTTCAGAATGTTTTCAAATAAAACTACAAGCTCCAGGGGTATCTCCATACTCCTGTAGCTCCTAGTGCAAGGACCTGCCCATTTAATTGTGGAGTTCAGAATTATACACACCAAGTGCATGCTTATTTTTATTGATGATGGTTGCTCCTGAGTCACCTTTGACTCATGCATTCAGTCTGTTGGTGTCTAGTGGATGAAGCATAAGCATTCATAATGGTATTATAAAAGCACTACACTTTGGAGTCTGTGCACTGTTCACCCAGCTGAGTTGGGAGCTTTGAGGGCATCCCAGTAAAAAGCCCAGCCTTAAAGGTGTGGGACTGAATCCTGGTGTCAGACAAACCTTTTGCCCTTAGCATTTTATGATTAATAATGTTATTCCAGGGAGCTACAGCCCCCCATGCCCTTAGTCAGGTACTGTATGTTGTGTTTAGGAATGGTAGCCTACAATTCAGTGCTCCCCCTGAAACCATGTGCCACTCATTTCCCCCCTCTCCCTCCCGCTGCAGAGGGTGAGAGAGGGGAATTGGAGGCACAAAAGGTAAAGATGCCGCTGTGAGATAAGAAAAATTTACTGGGAACAGCAATGAGATAAGAAAATGAACGGTAACAGCATCAATACTGATGATAGAGGGTAGAAGAAATGAATGATTCACATGGAAAAACCCCCTTACAATAGACCATGTCCAACCATTCCTTCTGCTGCACTGCACTGGCCCAGCTGCGCTGTGCTGGGACCCTTTCTCTCCAAAAGAGACCCCCTTCCCCCCACCCCTTGCAAATGTGAGGTTGTATAGAATAACTTCGGTGTCCTAGACATGCCCCCTCCTGACTGCTGCAAAAACTAACCCTGTCCTGGCCGGAACCAGGATGCTGTACAAATGTGTAACAAATAGGGCCTCTTTCTTACCATCCTCTTCATCTTTCCCACCCCAAGTAAGCTTTGATTTAAGCAGGTAAAGTTGCAGTCAGCTTCACTGGAGGCAGTGGAGCTCCTCATCTGCTCAGAGGTGCTTAAAAGTTTTGTTATGAGCTTTTCTACTGTGGTTGTCTGTGGAGGGGCAGAGCTGCTTCCCACACCCCAGAAAACTTCATTTATAAGAGATAGCACCCAAATCCATGCTCAGCTTTGTGAACCCATTGCAACCCTGTCATTGTGCCCAGCTTCACCTTTTTGTTTTAAGCATCTCTGTAATAAGCTGCCAGATCTGCAGGCAGAGGGAAGGCCCTGAGGCCAAATCAGAGCTGTGTTAGATTCCCATATGATTTTTAAAAAATTGACTCCACAATACTCATAAATTGAATTGACATCCAAGACCTCACTACATCACATCTCACTTTTGGCTGAGTTACCAAGAGAACTTCTGCTGATGTTTTAGTAAGTCTGATTATTTTAGGCAGTTAAATCCACCTTATGTATTTTGCTGATTTTATTGAAAGAGTTTTCCAAATAATGAATAGACCTGGACTTTCTCATGCATATACTGCAGTGGCCTTGGGTGTCATTGCAACCCCAGGACAGGATTACTGAGAGACATCAGCGGAACAACCACAAGGCGAAAGGTGCAATGGTTTGGAAGGGGTCTGAGAGGTCAGAGGGAGCAGTGTGGAAGGAATAGTCCTGGAGCAGGTTCCACTCCCCCAGGAGCTTTACCATGGGCTTTGCTGGGATCTGTCAGGCCAGGGGTAAAGCCCAGTGCCAGCTGTAAAGCAGATCTGCAACACCTCAGATACGCCTGTCATTTCATTCTGTGCCACATGCGGTTTCCATTGTGGGATTCTGTCACAGCATCTGTCTGAATCAGTTGATTCATTTGAGTTTCTGTGCTCTAACCTAACATTTATCAATATGCAGCTCATGCAAAGTTCCTCATTGTTTTTTCATGGGGAAACAACGTGGCAAAAATTGGAAAAAATATCTTCCCTCCCTGTGCTGTTTGATGTTGTACAGCTGTTTGAGAGTTTTCCCTTTTCTGTATGTTTTTGCCTTTGTTTGATTTGGTCTGTGAAGTGTCAGTATTATTTTATTTTGCTTTTCAATAAAACATTTTCATTTTTGCATTTCAGTCCTTGTGCATTTCTCATAAGTACCATCTTCCCATTACGTCTGTTAAAGAGATGATTATGTGTAGTCCAAGCATCAAAATCCTTTGGGACTCCTCCTCGGAATGGGAGATTTTCCTGGCTGTTTCATGCTGTGCCTGCAGAGGCACCTGAGCTCCCAGGGCCATCCAAGCAGAAACACAGTGACACACAGCATTCAGATGTCTCACAGCAGTGGACACACACACACACACACAGAAAGTCTCTGATCTGAAGAGCACTCACTTGGCAATCACAACACAGAAAGATGGGAAGGCAACATAATCTCTTTGCTTTAAAGATCAAAGCAGAATCTTAGAAATCTGCCCAAACCACAGAAGCCAAACTCACTCTCAGGCTACTTTGCCCACCTTCTAGGTTCTGTCAGCTTCATGTTTTCTCATCCAAGTCACTTTCTTGCCTGCCTGCAAGTAAGTTGAGGGACAGCCCAGCACTTCAGACCACGAGCAAAAGGAGTACCTGTGACAATCCATGGATTTGAGGTCTGTGGGTATGGGATCTGTGACCATAATCCTTCTCTGTTACATCCTTGGAGTGCCTTGGGGAGACACAAGTAAGCCAGTAAAAATACACAGTGTCTTTTGCAAGCATTTAGTAAAGATGGAAGGTTTTTTAGGACAAAGCAGATGACCAAGAGTATTGAATCCTCAAGCCCCTGCAGTGTTATTGCTGCCTCTCCCATCCAGTGCTGTTTCACTGGGAGAGAAGATCCTACCTGCACACTGTGAATTGTCTGCTCAGGATTTTTCCTGAGCTGGGTAAACACTGCAAACTGAACATCCCATGGTATCCTGGTCAGCCAAGTCTAAATGTATCTCATTCTCAAAAATCAAGTATCTTTGGAAATTTGAACACTCTCCCTACCAAAAAAAAGTCTCAAAATAACATGAGTCACAAAAGAAAACAAGTCTCAAACAGTGTTGCAAATTCAAAATTGATAAAAGAAACTGTCACCTCAGCCCTGTCACCTCAATCAAAACATTTCATTTCAGCAGCATCAGGGTCATTCATATTAATTGAACCTGGGCTTTTTGAGCAGGCAGGTAGAATAGATGACCTCCCAAGGGCTGCTCCTGCTTACATTTTGCTGGGGTTTTGTGATTCCAGTTTCAAAAAGAAAGACCTTTCAAACCAGCAAAAGAGCTTTTTCTTTCACAAACTGTTAAAGCCTGGCTGTTTTCAAAATAGATTTCAATCAGTTGTAGAAAAGTTTGAATGAGGTCTGGACGTAGTAAATTGGAGATTGCTGCCAATTCTTTATGCCTTTGAAATAGAATGGTAAAAATGTGTCATGACGGTAAGTGACAATTCTGACAAAACTGACTCTCACCTACTTTTGGTTTCAATGAATCAGTGTTTTCCTGTGCATGTTAGGGGTAAAAATCCCCCCAAACCTCTTATAAGAAAAAAAAAACAACCCTCAAAATAATTTGATTTTAATTCCAGTATTTTGTTAACCAAACAGTGCCCTACTCTCTCCACTTTCTCCATTAGGGTATTACTGTATGATCATTTCTCCTATTTTGGTCTCCAAACAATCTAGTGACAAGGAGTTTTACAGCTAGTCATACTTCTTTGAAAAGTATTGCCCTGTACAATATTGAAATAAGGTGCATCCAGATGCAACACAGTGCACCTTCTGCTGTGAGATAAGAGACAGCCAAGTGCTGGGAGAATAAGAGGCATTGCCATTGCAGGGAAGGAGCAGTATTTTTATTCATATGAAAGACAGGTGTTACACTGTCAGGGAGAGAGGAGAGTCTCCAGCCTGAGGAATGAAGCTTTAGCAATGTGAAATGGAAGGGAAGCAGGAGGTAGCTCTTCTTCCCAGAACAGCTCTTTGAAAGACATTCCTAGAGGCAGAGTTTTCTCTCTGAATGTGCAAGAGCTCTTACTCTAATGATCCTTGTCCTGCTTGAACACCAACTTGTCCTTGGGTCCCCTCTCATCTCTGGCCACCAGCACTTAGTAAGTGTATGGGGTTTTAATTTTTTTTTACAGTTTTATTACTCAGCTTTTGTTAATTTGTTGAGCACCAGAGCCCTATAGTTCCCATCCTTTCCACTGCTCATCCTTTACCCATAACACCTTCAATGTGCTTCCTGCATCCCAAGCCACAGGTAGAAGTTCAAGGACATCCTTCAGGTTTGCTGCTTTTCAAAATTCATAATAAAAGAGATGCTGCTCTTGCCTGGCACCATTCCAGCTAAGCTTCTTGCTGAGCTTTACAACTTGCAATTAATCCCAAGAAATGCTTTGAAGGACAGTATTTCCACCTCCCAGGATGCCTAGGGGAACTAGTGGAGGGGTTTAAGGCTGACATTTTTGCTTTCTAAATCTGGAGGTTTCTACTTAAAGATGAGAGAGCATGATGGGGGGAGGTGGGTCAGCCCCTGAAGTTTGAGTTGTGACATGATTCCTTTGATCCCCTGATGCAAAGGGCTGCTCAAGCTGTGCACAGGTGGTTCCCAAACAAGACCCACCCTTTATCAAATGCCTGCACTTCCCTGGGCAGGACTGATGCCTCTGACAGGGCAGAAGTCAGAGAACAGTCATGGCATACCCTGGCTTCTCATTTACAGCCTCAGCCTTCTCAAAAACCCACTGCACAGCAAAAATGCTGCCAGCAGGAGTGTGGGCAGGTCAAAAGTCACAGGGCTTGGGCCAGGTTTCCCTCTGTGGGAAGAGGGATCTGCGCAGGTATGCCACCAAACAGCTTCCTTAGCTTTTCTCTCCCCACTGCCTCCTCCTTGTGCACCCCAATTCCTCTGCCCTTGTACTCTTAGATACCACTGAAGCCGTGTTCGACTTCATCCAGAGGAGCCGCAGGATGATCGTGGTCCTGAGTCCCGACTACTTGACAGAGAAGAGCATCAGCCTCCTGGAGTTCAAGCTGGGCATCATGTGCCAGAACGCCATAGCCACCAAGCTCATCGTGGTGGAGTACAGGCCGCTGCAGTGCACCCACCCCAGCATCCTCCAGCTGAAGGAATCCGTCTCCTTCGTCACCTGGAAGGGGGAGAAGTCCAAGCGCTCCGGCTCGCAGTTCTGGAAGGCGCTGCGGCTCGCCCTGCCGCTGCGCAGCCTGAGCGCCAGCGCCGGCTGGAACGAGAGCTGCTCCTCGCAGTCCGACATCAGCCTGGACCCCGTGCAGAGGCGGAGGAGCCGCTTGAAAGGGCCGCCCGAGCCCCGCGGCGCCACGCCCGTGACTCTCACTCCCGCAGGGACGGCCTCGGCCTCCGGCTCCAAGGCCAAACACCGAGCCAAGCGCTTCCTGACGTGCCGGTGTTGCGGGACCTCGTGCAATGGCAGCAGCAGACACAAGCCGCGGGCCGTGGCCGAGCCCAGGTGGGACAGTCACCTCTGCAACCCGGGCTCGGGCAGGCCGCCGGCAGCGGGCCCTCAGGGCAGGGCTCGAGCCGAGCCCGCCGGCGCGCAGGCCCTCGCCCTCTGCCATTACAGTGACCTGTCGAACAACAATGACTTCTACGTGCTCTGACCCACAGCTGAAGCGCTGCTGGTGCTGGGCCGCTGAAGGAAACTCACGGCAGCCTCAGGATGTTTCTACCGTGTCGCAGGCTGGCCCGGCGCCGCTGGGTGTCGGTGCCGCGGCTGCACGGGGGATGCGGCGATATCGCTGCCGCTGACCTGAGCCGCGGACCTGCAGCCACGCACGGAGCAGCGGCTGGGGGCTTGCTGCCCGGCTGCTTCTGCTGAATTTAAATTGCAAAGCGGAGCTGAAAACGCCTTTCTCTGCCTTGCTTTCCCCTCCCCGTGGCTGTGTTTGCGGCAGGGCTGCTGCTGGGGTCGGGTGCGGAGGGCAGGTCCCCAGCGGGGCCCGGGAGGGAGGGAGCGGGGAGGAGCCATCCTGCTGGCAGAACCTCTGGGGAAAGGGGAACTTTGCGTTTTGCAAAGGCTAAAACTTTGCTAACGAGGGTAATGGGTGCCCCTGCCACTGCAGTTATCCACTGTGGTCTGAAAGAACTTGCTCAACAGTTTTAAGACAAGCCCTTTCTCTCTAAATAAAATTGATTTCTTTAACCTGCTGTTGTAAAAAGTTCCACAGGAACTGATAAATGCTGTAGCACTGTTCACCAGGCAGTGCCTGGGGATATGGTTTGCCCAAGCTGGCTGAGGTCCCCCCTTTTTCCCAGAGCTTGCAGTGGGTTCCTGGGCTTGGTCACTGTCCTGGCTTCACCGTATTTTGTTCTGTCAGTTGAGTGGCTTTCCATGCAGCAGCAAAGAACAGGGCTCGAGCTCTAGGGAAATATGATTAAAAAATTCTCTAAGTAACCAATGAGCTCAGGGATAGGAGCAAGACCTCAAACGCTCACAGAAAACCTCCGGCACTGAATCTGAGGGGTCAAAACTCAACCACACTTCATTAAATAACCAAAAGAGCCTTTGAACAGCCTCCCTGGGGCTGCTGTTTCATCAGTCTGTTGAGCTGGCTGTCAGCAGTGTTTCCCACTCTTCTTCTGCAATGAAAACTTCATTTGTCTCATTCCACATTGTGTAAGGACTTCTCTCCCCACCGAGGAAGGGGGATAATCCTGGGGGTCGGTTGCTCGCCTTCAGCTGATGCTCTGGCGTGACAGACCCACTAATAAACTGGATTTGTTTTCTTTCCCTGAGACCAAAAAAGGTCTCTTTCTCCACTCTGGTCAGTCTAGTAATTGCCTATCAGGTTGACAAGTAATTATTTTTCTTCTGTCTTGAAAATATGATCTGAGCCCTTGGGGTACAGGGTCTGGTGGCCCCCAGGACCCTTATCTGATGGCCTCAGGTGAACTTGCTGGAGCTGTGAGGAAGGAGGGGGCCATGTCTCACCCATTTTAATGGCGCTGAAGTCCAGTTATAATTCATATATCACTTTCCTTCCCTTCAGCAGACCCTCTTCCCCAGTATTGCCCTGACTTTTTTGATCCTTTCCTTCTGAGATCAAGCACAGCTGACAGCTCTCCTGTTACAAGCCTCTGTGAGCTGAATCCTAACAGCCTTCTGCAACAGACTGAGAAATAGAAACCAAAAACCTGGTGCTGAGTCAATCTAAATAAAACAAGGGCAACAAACCCCTACCAGCTCATAGGAGTTAAAAATTCAGACTCTAGAGAGTTTCCAGGTGTGGGTTTCTCTCTGATTTCCATCAGAAACATTGTAAATTGCTCAGAAAAATTCGTCCATACGTGGTTATTCTCAGTGATCAGAGAAGCAGAAATGAGGTATTTGGAAAACAAGCTGATACATTGCAGGATGCGTTATGAGACATAATCAAAATACCATGAAATTATTCCAGTTGCTTACAATTAAATGTGGGATGTTACTGTCAGTGAGTCTGGTAGTGCTGAAAAGTGCAGCTACAAAATATAAATAATTTGTAATCAATCAGCCTCCAGAGTCAACATATTTGTTATTTGTTGGCATTTAAACAGCTTTTCTTTACAGAGTTTGCCCTTACTCGAGTGTGGTATTGTCTCGGTCGACTACAACAATGCAAAGATAGAGGAAACAACAGCTGGAGCTCCTCACAGATGCACAGAGTGGCCAAATGCAGCCTTTTGGGGCAAACTGTCATCTCTTCATGAAAGAACAAATGCAAGCTAGTAATGACCATGGCTTTTCCTGATGCTTCAACAGAGCCAGTGCAATTTTACCACTCCTTTTCTGACCCAGCAAATGGACCCAGGGTGCTGTTTGCTCTCATAACAAATAGTGAGACATGGTGGATTCCAGTGTGTGCAGACACTCTGCCCCATAAGGCCAAGGTCCCAGAGGCCAAGGGCACATCACATTGGAGGGATGTCTGAGCAAGGACATGGGGAACAAACCCTAGGACCAATTTCCACTGTGTTTGTCTCTCATGCTAAGGAAGTTCTTAGAAATACCCTAAGTCCCAGCTTGATGTCCTACTTTAGGACCAGAACAAACGCATTGCAGTGTTGGATTCTTCTCCCTGAAAATCTGTTAAAATCTATTCATGTCCCATCTGACACTGACTGGTGCAGATGGACTGTAGTCACTGCTCTCTTCTCTGGTACATGTGCATTTGCCAGTTGAATACAAAAATTTAATAATTTCCAAAGTTAACTGGCAGCACAATATTACAACCTCCTTCATCCCACATTTTGCTTTCAAAGGAGCAGTTCAGCAGGAGCAAGAGTTAGTATATATGTAGAATTTCTACTACATCCTAATATAAAAACATTCACCCAATGTTGAATATCCTACCAATGGCATGCTATGCTAGAAGGCTGCCAGGTCATGATGTGCAGAGCCATTTATACAATATTTCCACTGCTACCTAGAGGTTTTTAAACTGTGGAAGGCTGGTGATGTCATGAAGACACTGAACATGAGTGACTAAACAGTTGAAGGACACAGGCAAGTCACTTAGCCCATCTCAACATCAACCTGTCTTCACTTAAGTGACTGCAAAGGTCTGGTACGTAGGAGCTCTCTCCCTGGCAAGTGCCACTGGACATGCCAATAATGGGCTGCTCCTCACATCTGAAGTGTTGGATGAATCACAAACCTGCAAGAACTAAAAGAAACTCTAACATCAAACAGATTTTTATTCTCATCTGTTACACTAGATGCTGATCTCAGAGCATCTGATCTAAGTGTATTTATAGCAGACATTTTCCCAAACAATGACAAGATTGTGAAGGAACCAACAAACGCCAGAAATAGGGAAAAAAATGCTTCAAACCTTTAATCCTTGCTCCACATTTAAATACTTTCTTCCATGCTTGATTCACCACCAATATCTGTGAAGGGCAGCATCACCTCTAGGACTTTGTTAGCCCTGTGTGACACACCAGCCTAGGAGTATAGCTCAGAGCCATGCCAAGCAGGGGAGGGCAGACCATATGAGGATGCATAGGGAATATAGGTGCTCCCTGCTCACCACTCAGGCATTTGGCTTCACCTGGCACCCACAGAAAAATGTGGTGCTGTTCTGGAAATGCACCAGTTAAGACACTCTGGACCGAGCAGGGAGAAACACCAATGACCCTGCAGCTGCCTGCCCAAATCCATGTGAAAGAGCTGCTGGGGTTTGAGTGGATGTTCACGCTGGACACCATCACTGGTCATGCTGGGGAAAGGCTGTGGCTCTAAAGTGACACCATAAATGCACCAGGCAGGTTCCTTTTGCAAAGAGGTTAATGACTCCTAGAGATGCTGCGGAATGGTTTACAGAACAATATGACTTGAATTCTTCATAGCACCAGACACAGTAATGGCCAGGCATCAGGGACACAGCATTTACACTGATATGCCTGTAATCAGGCTAATGATTTGTACTTCACTAAAATGTATCTGCCACGAAGTAATTTGGCTTGAAAACACTAACGAGATTTCCAACTCATCATTATTTGTTCAAGTGAATAATCAGCCTCAGCCTTAATGCGCCTGATTGTTGTGTAATCTGGGGTTTGCTTCCAGATGGGGTGGGGTTTCTACTCCTCTGCTGCAGCAAAGAGACTTTTCAGGTATTTTTCTGTCTGTGGGAGTATTTACACACCATTTCCAAGTCATCTGACAATCCATTGCTCACGAAAGGATTGTTTTCCAAAAGGTTTTCTTCCTTTTCTTTGCTATTAATAATTTTCAGACCATAGGTGGCAGAGTTGCCTGGGCTGCACAAGGAAGTGAAGTCCCTGACCTGCAGTTATTTGCTGTGTCCCACTGCCCCTCTTCTTCATCCCACTGCATCTCAGTGGGAAATTGGTCTTGATTGCTTGTCGCCTCCAACACCTTTGCCAAGGAAGTGCTATGGCTGAGGTGTCTCCTGGCATTCCACTGGCATACTCTTAGATGAATTTTTTGTTACAGTGCACTGTGCCTGCTTGGGGCCAGTTCATCAGGCAAGGCAGATCACGTTGCATGCTTGGTGAAGCGGGAAATAGTGATGACAGGCAATCCCTGTTCCATCTGCCGTGGTTATTAGCAAATGATGTTTTATTTATCTCCAGATCGGCCATGAAGACACTGAGACACTGACTCCCATCAGAAACTTGTTCAGTAATGAGTTCTTACCTTCTGAGATCTGTAGGTTAATGGATGAAGAACCAAACCCCTGCTATTAATGTGTGCAGGGTGATGCTTACAAAATGTTACCACATCTATGTACCCACAGTGACCAGCCAAGATAGGAGTATTATTAATGGGAAAAGATAATTTGGGAATATCTGCTCCCATTGAGCCCTTTTCACTGGCTACTGCTGATTACAGTGACACCTTGAAATTCCATATGTGAGCAGTTCCATATTGACCAGTCTGGGAATGAGCCTGCAGTGAGCTACACAGATTCACAAAGAACTTGAGTTTTCCATTCACAATAAATCCCATTTCTTTGATTTTATTTTCTTCCCTCCTCTCCTGTCCTCAAGCAGAACAAAATCAGCACAAGACGACATCAAAATTTTCCATAAAAATGGAAAACATGTGACTGCTATTTAAAATTATATTTTATTTAACATAAACATGTTTTGAAAAGTTTTTAAACAAAGCTCAAAATGTGCTATACCGAGAGTGTCAAAATCAGTCTGGTATTTCACGTCTGTTTTGCTTACAGCATGCTTTGTTAAGACTAGTGCCTTTTAAAACATTTCAACTTAAATGAAAACAGCATTTTCCTTTGGAAAGCAGCTTTTATTATAAACACGTCAGATCTGCATTGGTTATCAAAATTGCCCTTTTCTGCATATTGGCCCAGCACTCTCAGTTTTCAGTATTTGCAGTTTCCCAGTCTGCTGAGATTATTAAAGATTTAGGTCAGTGATGCCATGAGCTCCCTAACCAGCCCTCTAGCAATTGAAAAGCCTCGAACTCTGTTCTTACATCTTCCTGGAAAAAATCAACATCTTTGCATATCAGATTATATCAGCTCCTCAAATCACTCTCATGTTTGTGTATCAGGTCCAAGAACTTGGCTGTGGATACCTTACCAGCTCTCTCCTCTGTACCCTGCCAACACAAATGGGGATGTCTCTGCAGACAGCAATCCATGCCTTCTGCTTTGCTCTCACTCTTTCCATGCACACTGTTGCCAGTGAAAGAAAATTCTGCTCCATTCATGCTTACATTTTAATTGCATGCTCCTTTCTGGAGGCAAGCAAGAGTAACATCTATCATTTTGTTTCACATCTCTGCCTTGAAAGCATCTGCTCCATTTGGGGATGCAGGAGGGAGCAGCTGCTGGCTCCCATTCAGTGTCAGCCTCCCTGGCACATGTTCATTTACCTGCATTTAACATCAGACAGCATTTCAAACTCACTCACCATCCCTTTCAGATCTGCATACATGAAGAAAACCCACCCCAAACCAGCCAACAAATATCTGGCACTTCCCCCTGATACCCACATCTGTTTTGGCTGGTTTCATCCACTCTAGCAGCACAATACTGTCCGAGTGCTGTATGATCCAGACAGTAGTTTTGGCTCATTTGGCACCAAACTGGACCTGAATGAAGAAAAGTGGGGGTATCTGGGCTGTATCAACACATGGCTACTACCCAGCTCCTCAAATAGCCATCAGACCCCTTACTGGGCTGCTCTCTTAGTGCTGAGTCCTAGTTTTCTGCTGCCTTGACTTCGAGCTCATTTTTCCCTGGAGGACTTCAAGGCTTCAGTTTAATAAATGCCCACGGTGTCAGCAGAATCTATTGATATCGCTAATTTTAAGCATTTATTGCTTTGTTAGGGGGTTAGATAAAAAGACCTAAGTAACTGGGCTAAGTTACCCTTTTCCCTGGGGACACCTTGCACTTATGTTTCTTTTTGTTATCAGTGAGCCAGACCTCTCCCACACTCTGCCTTGCACTCCTGCCAAGCTCCTACACACAGACATAATTGGGAAGATGCCCAGAGCTCGCTCCAAACTTGCTTTGCTCAGTCCAGCTCAACTGCTTGAAATTCTTCTTACATGAATTTTATGCCGAGGGGGGACCCAAGGTCATCACTTTGTAAACTAGATCAAGATGATTTAGCTTCTCATCTTCTTTTCTAATTTAGCTACCCCTCTGTCTTGCCTGTCTTAATCTGAAGCTTCCTGATAGCCATTGTCGTGTACACAAGCAGCATCCAAATATTTCCAGCGGCTCTGTACTCCAGCCTGACTATTAGAGACAGACAGACTTGGCAGGTGGCAGGGACTCACCATCTGGCTGTACTTCCTCCCAACCTGCTTGCTTGCTTTCTCTCTCTTACTCCTCTCTGAAGAACAGCAGCTTATCTCCTGCCCTTACAACTTTCAGCTCCATCAGTATGTGCAGATAATTCAGTCTCCAGCATATTCTTCCTCTCCGTCCTCCACTGGTAAGGAAGCGTGTGCCAGGTGCTATGCAGATATCAGGGGACCCCTACTCTAAAGGGGCTCTACTCTTATTTTGTGCAATCCCAGCTGTCTGACAGAAAACTTCCTCAAGGTACACTGGGTTTGTTCAGTTTGGCCTGCTTCCAGTGCAGAGGTCCCCACAACAGATGCTTTGGAGCACTGACTTCACCAGCAAGCCTGGCCCAGGTCTGTGTGCAGGTGTCTGTCTGTCTGCCTGCCAGTCACCAGCAGAGTGCTGGAGCAGCCAGGTCAGAGCAGCCTGCAGGGTGTCACCTCCTGTCACCTGCTGTTTCTGCTGGGGCAGTGGCTTATATTCAGTCTCTAGTAGGTGATCTTATGAAAGGATATGGGACAAGGAAAGATGTGGCAGGGAAAGTAGATCACATCATTCCAATTAAAAAAATATATTCATCCTGGCATTTCCAGTTGTACTTTTATACTTTCATTTATTATAGGGTTATTTTCTTCTTTCTTTCTTTTTTCTTTTGGAAATACAGTACTTGGCAGGAAAATAGCAGCTCTCCATTATACTACTACAAAGTGAAACCATCACCACTCATTTCACAGACTAAAGGCAACCTTTATTATTCTGTTTAGCCAATACTTTTACAGAAACCCTGAAATAAGGAGAGAATTGTCCAAAAGCAAACTCTAGGGCTATTCTTGAGAATTCCTGGCTGCCTGGCTGACACCTTAGCAGCATTCCCCATTGTCACCTTTATCACTAAATTGGACTCACTACTTCATTATTTGATTTTTGTTGCTTTCCTCTCAGGTTGGCATTTGGCCTTTCTTTCAAAATACCATGTGCTGCAACCTCCCTCCTATTATAACTAGGGAAAGTTTGAAGCTCTTGCTACCTCTCATTCCTGTCTGCAAAATCAGAGCAGACTGTATTAATATTAGATTAGTTACATTAATATTTTCCTTCCTTTTTGAAATATAGAAAGCACCAAATAATTAAGGAACATTGCTAGCAGGTGGCAGGGAAAATCTTTGCAACAAGTCCCACCTGCAACAACTTCTTTCCTGCCTCAAACAACTCCCTTCAGGTCACCCCATTAAATAATCAGTCGACATTTTTTGATCACATCAGCTGTGTCTGATGAACACAGACCAGCAAACCCTCACAGAAATGTCTGAGAAGTGGGGCTGGATTGAGATATATTACCAGAAGGTCACCAGAGATCACTTCTCCCATGGATCACTGTGGTAAAGTATGACTTATTATCTCTCTTGAGGAAAGGTTTTGAAAGGTGGATATCTGAGTGCTTCCAGATACCTTAGTCTAGGTAATTGCCCCTGGTTACATGCAGACTTCATAGCAGAGAGAGACATTTTTGCATCCATTAAGCTCAGTTTGTTCAGTTGAAATACGACTTCTGAGTTGTCTCTGTGGAAAAACTGAAGGAAAATGTGCTGGTGCTTCCCTGCCAATTTCAGAACAAGCTCCTTTGAGTTTTGGGGATCCAGATTCCCAGGAGCTGCAGAGTGCACCAGACAAGATTGCTCACTCAGGAATCCTCATGTCCTATTGCATGCCAAGTGTATATTTTAACTAGTGAGCTTAACAGCCTTCAGTGTTCTTGCTCCCTCCCCACGTTTTTGTGAAGTTAACCCTATTTATGAAGCTCCCCTACACTAGCAGTTGCAAAGCACAGGCTTTCCTGGACAATCCCAGTCTGGATCAATCCAGACCATTTTTTTTTTCCTTGATCCCCTCCTCCCAGCTTTTTACTACTTCTTCTCTCCTGTCCTGTTTGGTGTTGAAGAGATGTACACAGAATCTTGCCTGGCACTGTGTTCATGGCTTGCTCTGCACAGAAGTAGTCAGAAAATCAGTAATTCTAAATACATGGAATCCATACCAGTGAGCACCTTCCCCACTGTGCCATCAGCCACGGCCAGTAGGGGCTGTTTGACACATTGCCAGTGTATCACACCTTCCTGAAGAGCCTCTGGGGAGGGGGAGAATTTTGAGAGTAGGTTACTTTGTCCTGTTCTGCATTTTCAGGGGTGTCTGGGCTCCTAATGTATGCATTCATGTATGAGAATGAAGCGTTCATTATGTTTTTTTCCCTTGTAGCTGGAATCTTCTAGGAACTGTGCTTCCCTGTTAACCCTTGCTATGTTTGCACTCATCTATAGAGATTAGTGGTGTTTTCTACAGCTGGAGTCAGACAGGGCCCTTGAGGTGCAGAACAAAAGGCAGGTTTTGCCCACAGGGAATACAACCAGCAGGTCCCTCTGCATTAAGCACATCAGGAAGGTCAGGAGATGCCCTGGAAGGGGCCCTTCAGATTGCTGGCAGCTCTGGGATCGTCTTGCTCAGAGCACCTGTGCTGGCATCCACCTCTCGTGGGCTCATTGGTGTTTCTGCCACAGCACAGCACACCTTGCCACTCTGAGAAGGCAGCTCTCTGGAGACATCTTGCTTGCTCTGACACTCCTGGGAGGAGGCGTCAGCTGCGGCCGCCTTCCCGTGCGCATCAGGAGCGCTGTGATATTTGCTCTGTGCTCCCAGTGGGAGCTCTGCTCGCTCCCCCCACCTCCTTCACACACAGATACACACACTTCAAGCTGTCCAGTGTATTTCAAGAGAGCAGAAAGTATTTGCTAAAAATATTTATGCAGAAGTTATTTATGGCCTGGCCCACATCAACCCCGTGGCAGCCGTTACACAACGCGGCACAAAGGAGCTCTTATCTGGAGGAGCACACAGCCAGTTTTGCAGTCCACAAGTCACCAAGAAGCAATTCCAGTGGCTTTTCAATCAAATCAGGAACTTGAGGCCTGGATGTTCAATTTAGATGTCAAGTCTTGTCAAGCAGGCTCTGCCAAGCTGCTTTCTTGTGCCTCCCAATTTGAAGGGGACTCTGGTAGAGGGGATCAGAAAATCTTGCACCATTCCAAGGAATGGCAGCTTTTTCTCAAAAAGCTGGAGGTAGGCAAAGCAGATCTCTTTAGCTGGAATTTGGTTCAAGATTAGAATTATTTTCTCTTCTGCTTGCTGTANTTAGTGGTGTTTTCTACAGCTGGAGTCAGACAGGGCCCTTGAGGTGCAGAACAAAAGGCAGGTTTTGCCCACAGGGAATACAACCAGCAGGTCCCTCTGCATTAAGCACATCAGGAAGGTCAGGAGATGCCCTGGAAGGGGCCCTTCAGATTGCTGGCAGCTCTGGGATCGTCTTGCTCAGAGCACCTGTGCTGGCATCCACCTCTCGTGGGCTCATTGGTGTTTCTGCCACAGCACAGCACACCTTGCCACTCTGAGAAGGCAGCTCTCTGGAGACATCTTGCTTGCTCTGACACTCCTGGGAGGAGGCGTCAGCTGCGGCCGCCTTCCCGTGCGCATCAGGAGCGCTGTGATATTTGCTCTGTGCTCCCAGTGGGAGCTCTGCTCGCTCCCCCCACCTCCTTCACACACAGATACACACACTTCAAGCTGTCCAGTGTATTTCAAGAGAGCAGAAAGTATTTGCTAAAAATATTTATGCAGAAGTTATTTATGGCCTGGCCCACATCAACCCCGTGGCAGCCGTTACACAACGCGGCACAAAGGAGCTCTTATCTGGAGGAGCACACAGCCAGTTTTGCAGTCCACAAGTCACCAAGAAGCAATTCCAGTGGCTTTTCAATCAAATCAGGAACTTGAGGCCTGGATGTTCAATTTAGATGTCAAGTCTTGTCAAGCAGGTTCTGCCAAGCTGCTTTCTTGTGCCTCCCAATTTGAAGGGGACTCTGGTAGAGGGGATCAGAAAATCTTGCACCATTCCAAGGAATGGCAGCTTTTTCCCAAAAAGCTGGAGGTAGGCAATTAGCTGGAATTTGGGTCAAGATTAGAATTATTTTCTCTTCTGCTTGCTGTAGAAAACATCTCAATAGCCTATGGAAGGGAAAGGAGACTTATCCCTTGGCTGACACTGGGCACATACACAACAAGACTGGGCACAGAAATTGGATCTAGCTCACAAATGCACTCTACTGCTACAGCAAGTATTTAGCCAAGGTGGGGTTTTGTTAAAACCCTAATAAAGGTATGGGGAATTTATAAAGCCCTTAATTTTTAAAAAAATTTACTCAAAATTTAGTGCAAAGGAGATCCAGCCTTTTGTCCTGGACTATCTTCACCTTCATATAGTTTTTTTTGGACTACATTTATGATCTGCAATGGCCTCATGGGTGCTGATCTTTAAAGGTCTGCACTAAAACTCCCAGCCTCATCTGTTATGATGGGGAGGTGAGACATAAGCTTGTGCAGGTAAGAAAGCAGAAGATGCTCTTGGTATAATAAAACTGGTGGGATGCAAATGTACCAGAGGAATGACAGGAATATCAGCACTCCCCTGCCCAGCTGCTCAGTACCAGTGCCATGAGTTAGAAGTGATTACAGCCCAATTCCTCAGTTAACTTCTGAAGGGAAAAATCAGTGAAAGCCAGGATCTCAAATTAGGATCACACACATTACTGGTTCCCTCTTCTCCATCAGGTCACTGACCTTCTCAAGGAATTCAGGTTGATTTGGCATGCTTGTTTTCATCAAACCCCTGGTGCCAGCTCCTTATGGTTTCATTATCCATTCAGTGCTAATGATGGGATGCTCTGTAACCACTCACATGTCCTGGATCTTGGAAAGGCTAATCCCAGAGCCTCTCTTTGCCCTCTTCTTAAGATAAGTATTTTGCTTGCCTTTTTCCATTCCTTTGAGACTTCTGATGCTGTCTTTGCCTCCTGAAATGCAATCACTAATGGTTCAGAGGTTTAATTAAGCTAATTCTTTCTATAAGCACTCCAGGGGGAATTTCAGCAGCCCTTGCCAGCTTGAATACATGGAGTTTTTTAAAGTCTGGATATTTCTTGAAGTCATTCTTTCACTATGCTCCTTCAGAGTAGCCTATTGCATTATACAATTTGCCCTGCTGGAATTTACTTGTTTGTGAAAAATAGAACAGGATTAATTTTGAGTCCTTCAGTTTCAATATGCTTTTTTCAGATGTTTTCTCTTTTCCCCAACAAAGCAATGAGTCAGTAGCATCTTTTGTCACAGCCTATTCCTCTTTCCCTTGCACCTCCAGCTCCCTCCTTTTGGATGACCAGGCCAAAGTATTGCCTTTTCAGTACTCTTATAAAAACAAAAAAATAGGGACACAAAAACCCCTTCAGAGTCAGAGAATCAGGTGGGATGTCCATGCTGATAACACCTGTCTACTCTTGGGAAAACCTTCATGGGACTGCAAGACTTTATCAGCAGCACTTGAGTACAGGTGGACAACTCTGAGGAGGGTTTGTGCCCTCTTATGCATTTACTAATTTTGGTGTTGTTAGTTCTGCCGTGAGTAGATCTCAGCAGTCTGACTAAACTTGTCTCTGTGTGTTACCTGGTTTCCCTGGCTGAGGGGAATGGCATCCTTGGAGCTCCCCCAGGAACCTCAGTGCTGCCTCTGCTGTGTCCAAGTCTACCCCGTGGCTCTGCAGAGCTGCAACTGCCTGGCAATATCCGTGGTTTTGCCACAAAGGACAATCTCTGCATGAAATGGGCATGAAACTGGCTCACTTAGGTACAAATATGGAAATTCAGAGAAGAAATACTCCTGACTGACCCATTCTATTGCTTGCTGGCTCTCCTGAGCTGGTCTGCAGGATGGCTGTCAGCTGTCACTGTTCTGAAAGTGGTGTTTTCTACCACTTGGAGATGTCAAGAAGAGCTGAGATCTATGATCCATGAAAATCAAATGGTTCCATTCTGGTTTTCCAAGTCTAAACCAGTTATAAGCTACTAAGATCAGTAGCAAACTAAGATGCAATAACAAACTCTGTGCCAGAGACTATCAAACATCTGCTGCTGTGGTTTTCCTTCCTCTGAAGCACTTGGTTACTATCAGAAGCAAGATCTTGAACACTTGGGCATGGACTAGTCACACCTATGTCCCTAAAGGGTCAAAACCCAGGAAGCAGTTTTTAAAAGCCTCAAAATCATTGTTCTATCCTATCAGCTTTTTCCAGCTGATCTGACTTTGGAAGGACTGTCTGCAGTAGTGGTTACTCCTCTGGGATGGTGAAGCCAAGCATGGATAGACACCTGCGTGTGCTGTAGATGGCCGTGAGTGCAGACAGACGATTTGCCCACATGAGAGCAGCCCACGTGTTACAGCGACTTTTGGGTGCTCTGGTTTAACCCGGGGTTCAAAGAAACCCCAAAGAGCAGGACGCTGCTCTGAGGTACCTCGCCTCTCTGCGGGCCATCTGGTGGCTGCTGGGGGAAGGGGCTCTCAGGCAGGAACGCTGAATTCACACAGCAGCCAATCTTTTGGGGTGCAGGCATTGCAAGTAATGGTTATTCTTGGAGTAATAAAGTTAAAAATCAGGTAAGACCACTCTTACTCATCTAGTGGCATGAATCAAGCCACCAAATCCATGTCAGAGCCCAGCACAGACATGGATCAGTGGGGTTTGGGCAGCTGTAGCCTAGAAAAGCCCAACAAAAAAACATTTGTGAGTGATTTTGGTGCAGAAAAACAAAGAAAAGGAGCATCCTTAAAAGCCCCTAATGTGAAGCTCTGGGTGTCCTGTATGGATGTGGAGCTGACAGACAGACAGTGGTTTCAGACACAATTACAGACTTTGTGTGAGTCCTTCCCAGTTTCTTCGAAGTCCTGCAATGTGTCCAAGTGATTTAACAACCCAAGCCTAACACTTTTCCTCTGTCAGTATCCCAGCTGATGACACAGCTTTGCAAAAAATCCTGTTTAGGACTGCCTTCTTAGGCACAACTGTAGGTATTGTAATTATCTAATAAAATATATCTAGAAATCAGTGGCTGAACAAGTCATCTAATGCAGCCTCTCCTCTTCCATTCACAAATTATCTGGGATGGACTTTGTCTTTTTTGTTGTTCTTGTTTTGTTTTGTGTTGGGTTTTTTTCCTCACTCTAGTCAGTGGTGTGAGAAAATGGTTTGCAGCCTGCCTGAAATATTCCTGTTAATCAACCTTTGCATAAAAGCTCAAGGCTATTTCTGGGCTCAAGTTTTCTGTTAAAATTCATTTATGTTCCCCAGGCTTTTTTTGTTGAATGAGCATTGGAACACAAAATGTCTCCTCTCCTGAGTATTTGGGAAAACACTAATATGAAAGCATCTAGACTGAATTTTAGTTTCAGTAAAATATTTTTTATATAAATACACAGGCAAAGTATTTTTCAATCACATGATAATAATCCTATTCGTGGTCAGAAAAACTGGCTGAAAGAGACTTTCCAAATGGAAGTTTGATTTCTTTTAATTTCTATGATACTAAGGAATTTAACTCCATTTGCATCCTTGGATTATCTTGGGGTTTAGCAAAAGTCTCTCTAATTTAGCAAAGACAGACTAGCATTTTCAAAATTGAACATATTACTATTTATTCCTTTGTTTAAAGGAAAAGTTTCTCTACACTGTTTTCCAAGAGTTTGCTTTCCATATAGCACAGCAATTGCAAAATTCTAGTTATCTATTCTAATCCCTCTCTTCCCTTGCTACACTTTAAACAAAGATCAGTGTTGTTATTTTTCAAAAAAAAGAGCTCTTTTAAAAGCCACACAGGACATATCTCACAAAATCTATGGCCCCACAGATCACAAAATATGAGCTCATGTTCTGATGAATTGTCAATTGTTGCAAAGAGTTTGTAGGCAACATGGCTTTGGAAAGGAATTTGGAGCAACTATTTTTGCTTCCATTATTCATCTATTTCTTTCCCCCCCAAATAGTCTCTTTTCAGTTCCAAGGCATGTGCAGACTAGAAATAGCATCAGCCCTGGGGGATTTTCCTTTACCAATCTCTGAGACATTCATTTCCCAATTTAGGGTGTCTGTTCTCAACTTTTCAGAATAGCATCTCCTTCCCTTGCTCCATCCTGCATGGGCAGCAGGGACAGGCTGCCTCAGGAGAGAGATATTCTCAGCTGGGCCAAACAGAGTCAGAACAACCCCACTGCTTGTCTCCCAGCCAGCAGATGTAGCTGGACATGAATTTTATCTATGGGAGTAGATGGTCCAAGATTTCCTGGTTTATCCTTAATAGTCACTAGAGGGCAAAGCAGGTCTCCATAAAGCAAACCTGCAACCCACAAGGGAGGCTCCCTGGCTCTTGCCTTTGTCTCATGAGGCTCTGGTGTGGTTCTGCCTGCAGGGACAGAGCTGGACAGTCCCAGCCTGACTGCTGGCTTACCTGGTTTGGGACATACTCCAGTCTGCCCAGAGAATGCAACTCTCATGTGCTTCTGGGTTTGGACACAGTGTTGGCATCTACGATATGGTTTTGCTAATATAAAAACATATTTCAAGGTCAAGGTCCTTGCAGTGCAGCATCCATCCAGTCATGCATCTTGCTGCTAGGAGATGCCAAGGGTAAAATACATTGAGCTGTTTTCCCCAGACTGTCCTCCCAGCCAACTGTGGCTTAGATAATTCGGGATGCAGAGCTCAGAGCTTTGTAGATAACATGTAGTTCTCTTCTTTAATTTCTGGTTACTTTTTGCATCCCAGTAACCCTTAGGTATTTACAGTGCTCTTGCACTGAAGTCCTGAAGTTTACTTGGCAGTGTGTGAGAAAAACACACAATGGTCTCACAACACTCCTTTGGCCTCTTTGAACACAGTCTGATTGCTTCACACCATGGCTCCCCATGTTGATATCAGAAGCAGAAAGCTGCACCCACCTTTTCATCCTCAGCAAGCCCACTGTGAGTTAAAGTAGCTGTGCCATGTTCTCCCCTATTTTTTTTCTCTTCTGGGGTGACAATTCCTAATGTATGCAGTGGTTTGGACATTGATTAAGTCATTCATCTTGCATGACAGATCAGGAACCACCCCTGGAAGTCAGTGTGAAGCTAACCAGGGAAATTTTGATTAAGAGAGCATAGGAAAACCCTGGGAGAGCAAAACAGATGACAACTTCAGGGCAACAGAACAGTTATCTTGGCATGGCTGCAGCCTCAACATGTGAAAACCCACCTAAGCCAGGATAACAAGAGATGCCAATGAAGTCTTAAGTATCTCATGTGTGGGAGTGAAATCTGTTGATGTTATTCCAAAAGTAAGCTGTTTGCATGTTGGTGTGTACTTGGTAAAAGGCCTTTGGAGAGTGTTTATGCAGCAAGAAGCCCTGACTCTTTAAACATGACACTTGTGCAGCTGAACTTCATGATTTTCACCATCTTCATGGATATTTTCAAATTAAATGCAGATATGTTTTGATGTTTCAAAAATAAATGTTGGGCTTTAAGACCTGCTGCCTGGAACATACTTCAATCCAAAGTGTTCCAAATTCAAGTGAAACACTTGAAAACACCTTCCACTGTTCTCATGGACCTGAATCTACATTTTTCAACCAATTTAGCTGGAAGTTTTTGAGTACCAAAACTGGAATCCATGTCTGCAGTCACAGTCTCCTTCACACTGTGCTCTGCCCGTTACTAAACCCTGCTCATGTGTAGAGTGGAGGTTGCTGTGGGTCAGCCTACACAGCAGGGACAGTTGGGCTGATAGCACCTGGTGCCACAGAGGTGGAGTGAGCCCCACATGGAAAAGGCCAGCCCTGAGCTGACAAGAGATTCCATATGAGCAGCAGGATTCCCCTTTCCAGAGTGCCAGCCTGTTTTTTGCTGTGCAGGAAAGGCTTTTCAGTCCATAGATGTGATGGCAAGCTCATAAACAGCACCTCAGGCGAGTCAGTGTTCCCAGCTCTGAGCCAAAATCAACAGCCTGTGCTCAGGCCTGGCTGTTGGGAAATGATAATTGCTTTTTGAGTTGTGGACATGCCCTACACTGAGCCATTTAGCTGAGATCTTCTGTTACCCTGAAATGAGCAGAGAGGATGTAATGGTCAGGCAGGTCTATGACAATCCAAAGGAGGTTGGAAGGGCCAGGACTTTCCAGGCAGCAGGCTCCCAGATTTGCTCCAGTGGGCACCCAGCTCCACGTGGTGCTCTCAGCAGAGACTCCTGAACCAGTGGTGAGCAGCACACGTGATTCAGAGTGGGGCCAGGTGTGCAGAAGCTGCTGGAGCAGCCATGGACTGGAGCTATGGACTTTTTGGGAAAGACCATTTCTCCCAGCTCACACTGAGAGTCCCATGAAAGTCAGTGGGAGGATGTCTTTTATTTTGATGCATCGATGTTTGATGTTACTGCAGGAAGGACAAGGATCTAAGACTCGAGGTTTTTTTCCTTTTTCCCATTTAACGTGAGGTAGCTGAATGCCTAGTCTGGACTTTTTGTTTCCAAAGCAGCCACAGCTCACACTGAGCACAGGGATAATTGTAAGTTCTCATCATTTCTGGAAAATGGGCCATTAAATAGGTCATTAAGTATAGCATTAGCTGCCTCATTTCAGCCACCCAGGCTGAAGAAATTTGGCTGTTGCAAGGCAAACAGAAGCTCAGATTCGAGCTGGGTGTAGGCTGGCTGGCCATGCTGTTGTCTCCTGCTGCACCACAACAGCACAGGCAACCTGGGAGCTTCAAATGTGCCATGAAGTCCACACTGGCATTTAATAAACCCCTTTCTCAGGAGAAACTAAACTTCTCCTGAAAGCATGTTTGCAGAACACAGAGGAGATCCACAGCCCCATAGGACTTCTGAAAGGGCAATCAGAGTTTTATGCTTTTAGGTTATTGATTTATGACTAGTTCAGGTTGGAAGGTCATTCACACAGTGGCTCTGGGTATCCTGCTGTGGAGTGAGCTGACCTTTGTCCCTTTGGGAGCCTGTTTGCTCACAGGAGAAGGCCCCTGCGAGGTGCCCCATGTACGTGGTCTCCTGTGAGCACAGGCGTGGCTGTACACCTCAGTCCAAAGATTCATCTATTCCAATGTGCTGTATCTACCACTGGATCCATGGAAAAACATGTAAGAGCTTGGCAAGGACATATGAACCTCCCAAATGCAACTACTTGCTGTTTGGGGAGGGTCAGAGCCAGAAGGAGTTTCTGTGTCTTTAGCAACTCTATACATTTCTATTTCAGGAGGTTTCTCTGTCCTCCTCATGCTCACACAGACCTGTTGCATCCACAGCATCCTTAGACAGGAACAAATTGATCTGAGAATTGAATTGCAGAGAATAGACATGAAGAACAGTTGGAAGCAGTGGGAGAAAGCCAGCCAGCTTTCCTCTGGCCCAATTCCTCCTGGGTGCAGCTGTAAGGAGGCCTTTTCCCAACATGCTGAGTCTGCCACAGCTTTGGATTTGCTGAACCAAATTTGGAACATAAAGAAAAAAATATTAGTGAAGTATTTAGCATGAATGTGAGTAAAATAAGCCAACTGTGGGGCTTTGGGATGACCCCACCCAAACCTGCACATGTTCCATAGGTCCCGGAAACAAATGTGAAGGCTCAAATAGCATCATTGTGCTACAGTGAGCTCTTTTTTGAAACATTTAATGATAAATGTTTAAACAGCTGCCCTTGTAGGATTCAGGGAAGGAGAGCAGTAAGGCATTGTCTTGTATTAAAGCCACAACTGGACTTTGGCCAGAGCTGAGGAATTTGTAGGTGACATGAGTATATTTTTCATGCGTTTTGCTGAATCCCCTGCATGGCGTAACTTTCTCCGTGGGAGATTTAGCCAAACAGTTTGAAGAAAAGAAAGAAATGTGGACAAACCAGCTTCTGTGATTTATTGCCTCAAAGCCATTCAGTAGAGATTGTCCCAGCTGGTCATAAGCTACTTATTTCCTACTTCAGTGGAGGGGAAGACGGGTACTGGATGCACATTTTGCCCAGATAGAGATCTCTATTCTTTAATTTATCTCACACACTTAGGACAAATGAATAGTAGTGTTGATCTTATCTCATCCTTAATTTCTTGTTTATTTATTTTTTATTTTCTCTTGCCCTCCCCTTTTTTTCCCACTCCCTTCAAGATGGGAAGTTTTTAACATTGGCTTTATATGTCACTCGAGAGTTGATAAAACACACAAATTAATAACTTTAGTAACCACAATGCCTCATTTGGTGCCATCCCAGAGAATAGAAATACTTGAAGACTACTAACTTTGTCTTCCTTCCCAAATATCAATTGATTAAGACTGCTGTGAACCCCTGAGTATGTGTCTGCATTAGTGTTTCATTTCGGATCAGGAGCTCCCTGTAAAAGTAGTTTGGTTTGCATTGTGGTGCCATCTTAAGGATGCTTGAATTACTGTCCCTTTGAAAGAAACTTATCTGGAATATGTGGTCTCCTAATCCATTCCAGGCACTACTGGGAACCAGGTTGTGGATGGCAAGAATTAAAAAAGAGGCAAAAAACCAAATAGCACAGCCTCAAGCAATGAAACTGTGAAATGTGTTTACTGTGGATGTCAAGTCCTCAGCAAAAATCTTCCTGGTCCTTGGCTCTGCTCCTCTTAGTTCATCCTATTTGCTAATGCAAATGTAGTCTTAGAAAATCCACAGGTGATCCTCAGTGAATTTGAAGGCTTCATGGCTAAGCACTTCCAGCATAACCGTGAAGTAAATGTACAACATTAAACGAGTCCAGCTGTGTTGTGTGTTACCTGTCTGCCTGTAAGCTCTGTGAAATGCAAATTTTTCTGTTGTCACAGGTAGGAATTGTTCAAAATATCAGTGTTCCTTTTTTATTTTCATGTAGAAAAAATTCTCATTTCTACAATATAGTAAATTGGTGGGGCTGGGAAACCCTCACTGGAAAGGGAGCAAATCTGTGATTTTTCTGATGGACCTGTATGTGCTATGAGACTTCAAGGGCAGCTCTGAATTGTACATAATTCCATGCCAGAACATTTTCCACTTGTCTAGAAACCCGTTTATCATCAAGGTATCCATCCTTTGGGGTGTGATCCTGCCCACCTGCAGCTCCAGCACTGATGATGGCTTGTTCTTCAGCCTTGGGGACAAAAGTCCACTGATCATCACACAGGTGCAAATCCCCACATCCCACCACCTCTCTGCTGCCCCTTCAGACGACTCTGTTTAAATCCCTGATTCCTCAGAGCCTTCTGAGCTGCAGTAGCTGCAGTGTTCTAGGGGCAGAGGGTGCAGCACGGGGGAGGCTGCACTGGTGGGAGTGGGTTAAGTTCCTCACCACTGCACCCCACTCTCTCTCCTGAGGGCACACTCTGGTTCCTTTCTGGTGACAAAGAAATGAGATCAAATCAACTGAGGCTGATTCTTTTTAGAGGGAAGGAACAGAAAGCAAGTGAGAGTCTGACACACACTGATCTTCACAGAGCTGCAGGGCAGGCAGGAGGATGGGCAGGGATTGCCAAGCGAGGTGTCCTGCTCCAAACTGAGTCAGAAGATGTGAAGGGCAAAAAGCAGAGGCTCCCTCTGCCACCTCTCTGTTCCCAAGGATTAAACACCCCCCAGAAGTGAGCTGCTGCATAATTTTGTGCAAGTATTGACAAGATCTCTGAGCTTGCAGTGACAGATTGTGAAAGGTTTGTTTGTTCCATGGGGTTTTCCACAAAACTACTGAAACAAGTTTCTTTATCTTTCTCTCCCTCACAGACACTTGCACACAGGTGCCAACATCCCCATCTGCTGCTGCCACAGTCCAGGAATAGGAGAGAATCACTTTACCTGCAATTTTCTTACCATAAGCAATGCAGTTACCATGAAAATTTAGGAGGAGGTTCATGGTGGTGCTGTAAATCAGGAGCAGACTTGATCTGCGATATATATTTTTTATTATAAATATTTTGTAATTGGGAAGAAAAGAAAAAGTTCTGTAAAACATCAACAGTCCTGATCTTTTGCCAAATACCCCCTTGGCTGAAAGTTTGCTTTCTATTAAGATGTGTTACTTTGCCAATAACCAAAGAGTTTGAACATTCTTTTTGCAGGGCTTTTAAGGGAATTGTGAAAAATTAAAATGTAAAGGATTAACAACTCTGACAAAATAATAACCTTTTGAATTTACTTTGTTCTATTTAATTTTTACCTCTGTGAGGCCTCATACACTGGAATGGTGTGTTACCAGCACCCAAGACACTAATTTATGGTTTTTTTTGTAATATGTTACACCCTCTCTGGTGTAATCTGCAGAGGTCAATGTGGGTAACTGCAGTTGTGCTTTAGTAGATGTCTGAATTTGGGGATCTGTCCTTTTCCAGACCATCTCAGTAGAAGTCTTGCTCTCTTCTTGGCCACTGTTTTACCAAGCCTTTGTGGACACAAATTTCATGGAAGGAAAACTGATACAGAGAGAATTAATCAGCCAACCATCCTTACAGATCTGCATGTGGCAAATTCTTACAAACACAGACTTTGAAACTCAATGCAGGGCTTTGGGATTTAAGGACATATTTGAACTTAGCAAAAATAAGCGACTGAGTGAATATGAATAGTCACAGCCCCCGTGTTTGCAGCTTATGTATCACTTCTGCAAACACAGTGGTTTATAATTGACTGAAAGGAGAAATACATCTTGCAACACCCACCAGCTTCTGCTGCCTGGGTGATTTCCCACCTGAGCACCTCACTGCTCTATTTTTATCCTGTGAAGAGGTTACAGCACCTTGCTGGCCATGATTTCCTTTACCTAACAGGTGCTGATCATACTTTATTTTGCAAATGAGGCATTTCATGAACTATCATGAGAGTAAAGAATTACCAGAGCTGTGGGGGCAGGGGTGAAATGGAAAGAAAGAGAAGGAGGGCAAAGAATGACTTTGCAGACAAATCCTCCACGCTATTGAATCTTTGCTGGCACAGAAAAAACCCCCAAACATCAGAAAAGTCATGCTTCAGTTCTCTGCTGTTGCATTATCTTTTTTCTTTTCTTTTGCTACTTCAAAATACCTACAAGTATGCTGCCCTCCTTGAAGCCAGCCTCTTGAAAATGAAGTGTACATTTCAAAGCCTGTGTACAATATAACTCTTTGTGTTTGGCTTGGAGAAATATTTGTTGGGTGGAAAGGAAAAAGGAATTTAAGTAGTTGGTAGTAAGCAAATGTTCCTCCAATACCTGCACGTTGAAACTAAGGACAGGTCTTGGCCATGCTGGACAGAAGCTGCTTCTTGTGACATTAGAAGAGTTGGAGCTCTTGACAGGAAGTTGAGAAATTAAACACTCCCCAAACCTTGAGACTCACATCCAGAGATGGGGAGGTCCTCACTTGGCAGGGTGGCAATGCTGCTGTGGAGAAGACATGAGGACTGGTTGCCTCAGCATCTGTCCCCAGTCCAGGGTCCCCAGCTCCTGTGGCACATCTGTGCTGCTGGCAGGGCTGTCATGAGCTGGATTGAAGAGTGCTGCACCTACAGTGGAGCAGCAGTGAAAATATCTCATCCTGTCTGGCATAAAGCCACTGGAGCAGCAAAAATGGAGAAGTCTGGGACACCATTAACTTCCCAATTGTTTTGCTCCCAGATAGAAGCAAAACATTCTCGGTCGTTTCCCTGAAGTGGGACCATAAAGAACACAGCTTTTACATCAGTGATGGCTAAAATTGGATGGGGTTGCTCCTGTGTTATGGCAATCAATTCAGCATGTTAGGCACTGCTGCTGTCAAAGGTGCTGTGTTGGCATTTAATTTCCTGTAATCCACAATTAGCTGCCATTTCCCATTTGACTTTTTACTGGCCATAAAGGAGAGTTATAGTTGGAATGAGTGGGAACAATTATTCCATCTTCCCTTAAGTGCAGTATCACAGGGGAAATCCCTTCTCTGGCCCCCACAGGGGGATTTTACATTAGTTCCCTTTGAAGGAGATAGAGTGGGGGTGGCAGCATGCAGCAGGTGAAGTGATGAAAAATCCAACCTAAAAGTTCACTGCCTGCCCTTGTCCAAGACCTGCCCTTTAAGATGTGTGAGCCTAGCCTCTCTATTGTCTCAAATCTTCTCTAAAGGAGCCAAAAAGTGTTGGTATCCCACATGTACAGATGGGGACCCAGGGCCCAAGAGGAAATTGAAGACTGCTCAAATCCTGCTGCCAGTTTGTTACAAGGTGCTCCATAACATCCCCTGAAGTCACCACTGGTGAAAGAATCAGAGGGGGTTTCAATTCCAAACTTGACAGTTTGATAGTAAATCTCCCTTTTCCCCCCCCTTGGTTGCACACATGACCCCAAAGCTTCTAAAACAGGATTTCTGGTGAGGTGGCAGCAGAAACAATGATGAACTCACCTCCCAGGTGACATGGTCCACCTGCTCTACATTCCCCAGGCAAACCAGGCAGGACAACTGATTTGGATCACCTTTTGTTTGCTGAGCATGTACAGATGAGATGATCAGCTCAAATAAGTGGGTAGGAGTGAACTTTCTTAGCATATATTTGTTCTGTCCTCATTTCGTTTGGACTCAGGTGCCAAAGCACGTTGCCATGATGAATATACGAAGGCCTTGGAAAATTAGAATTAAATATGTGTATTTTTTGTAAGTTGAGACATCATAGAAAAGGGAACTCTAAATCTAGTGTAAATAGTTATCAACATATTTCTGTTTGTTTTTCAGTCCAATTGTCTAAGTGGGCTATACCTCATATTTTAAAATAATACTTGAGCTGAGCTGGTTCCAGGCTGCATCTCTGTTCTCTCAGGATTCCTCAGCAGCACGTACTCAGCCAAGGAGAACAGGATGGGCACTTGGGTCTGGTGTCCAAAGCTTCCATGCACCACCCACCCAGCACTTCATGGCTGGGCCAGAGATGAGCAACAGAAAAGCTTTGCCATGCTTTTGTGTTTTCTTTTTGTTGCTGTTGTTTTAATTTCCAAACTGTCGTAATTCTCTGTGAGTTAGCAATTCCCTGGGCATATTTTGGAGTTAGCTTATTAAATTTCAGGTTGCTTGAGCCAGGACTTGAATTCTTTCATCTACATTCAGAGAAGCTGGAAGACTTTTCCTAAGTTTGTTTGAAGCCTCAGGTTCATGCAACCACCTAAAAGAAGCTCAATTTTATGCATGCAGAAGAGGTACCTCAATGCTTGAAATAATTTCCAGGGAATGATAATTTCTCACAGATTGTTTGACTTTCATCATCAAACAGTCAAAAAGTTACTTAGTTTTTGACTGATTTTGGCCTGAAGCTGTCCCACAGCAGAACTGAACATTCCAGGAGAAGTCATGATTTCAGCATATTTTGAGTTCCAAACTAAAAACAAATGTGTTTTCCCTTGAAAGAAGTAAAAAAACCAATTATTATTTAATTTTGAAAGACTATTTGGAAATAAAAAATTAAAACATTGAATGTAAAAGTTCTTCAGTGGTTTAGAAAAACATCATTCTGTTTTTGGCTTTGCTACACTGCCTTTCCATTTAGAAGAAAATGGTTGACAAGTAGCTCAGTTAAAACCTCCCCTCTGGCTGTCTGGCTGTCTTGATGCTCCTGTCCTGTACAAGACATGCTCAGCAGAAGGCACAGCAACAAGATCAAAAGCATCTCCTTGATCTGTCCAGGCAGAGCCTGGGTCCATGCTCTGAGAGATGCAGCTCCTGGAATCAAAGTGCTCCTTCCTTTGACACCCATTATGGAGGAGTTCCAGGTAACACAAGAAATGCAGCTTTCCTGCCCAGGGACCTCTGAAGTGAGGTATTCCTTGTATTCCTTGCTCCCATGGGAAATTGAGGAAGATATAGCCAAAGAAACAAAAAAACCCAAGGTAAAATCTAATTAAAAATATATTTTCCATTGCAGGAACAACCAGGCTGGGAAATCAGTGTTATTTGGCATCAGTGTGGTNCAAGATCAAAAGCATCTCCTTGATCTGTCCAGGCAGAGCCTGGGTCCATGCTCTGAGAGATGCAGCTCCTGGAATCAAAGTGCTCCTTCCTTTGACACCCATTATGGAGGAGTTCCAGGTAACACAAGAAATGCAGCTTTCCTGCCCAGGGACCTCTGAAGTGAGGTATTCCTTGTATTCCTTGCTCCCATGGGAAATTGAGTAAGATATAGCCAAAGAAACAAAAAAACCCAAGGTAAAATCTAATTAAAAATATATTTTCCATTGCAGGAACAACCAGGCTGGGAAATCAGTGTTATTTGGCATCAGTGTGGTCAAGAATACCACAAGATACATGAAAAGTCTTGGTCTTGAGATGAATGTGCATCTATCTCTGCATGGACACACACACACACACTTCTCCAGGGCTACCCTAAGTCATTCTGAGATATTTGCATGTAATATTAAGCCTTCTGCCACTAAAGATCTAAGTTCCTATTGAACTCTAGGAGCCCAGCTAGGCTGAAGAGTCCTCCTGTTGTCCTGCTATGGAGTGTGCATTATCCCAGCTCAGTTGCTGTGGCTGGAGTGCTGCAGCTCTGAGCACAGATCTGCTGAGCAGCCTCGATGCTCTTGGAGATGAAAATGTGCAAACAAAATCCTGCCCCCCCCAGAGGCTCATTTTTGGGTGGAGGAGGGCCAGGCTGCCTGCATGGGCATCATGTCCATAAGGCAGCAGGTTCCAGTGGAGTTAGGATACCTGGGACCTGCCAAGCATTGTAGGAGCATGTCCAATTTGCAAGTTTCAAAGCCATTGGGAAGCAGTGAGTCAGTGGAGGGATCTGATAAATTCTTTGTTAGAGGCTTGTTCCAGTTCTAATTAATCACATTCAATAACAATTCAATTAGTGCCATGAGTTAAAAATTACCAAGTTAGCTGCACATACTGAGATGGACACATTGAGGGCTGAGACAAAAATAGTCTGGCAGAAATGAGAGGCATTGAATAAGGCAATGATCTCCTGGGACATTTCTGGAAATTGTTCATGGCTATTTTCCATGTCCTCGTTCTCCAAATGCTTCTGGTGTTGCTTTCGTTCTCTGACCTGGGCCCTCCACAGCACATCTCTCACACATTTTCTCTTGCTGTTGGGGAAGAGTGCAGACCACTGGTGTGAGTGGTGCTGTGGTTAGGGAGCAGACTGGAACTCAGTCCCACTCTGCTCAGAGCTCTCTGCAAACAGCAAAGAGGAGAAGCCCTAGGAAGATTAATACAAAACAACAAGTAAAAGGAATACAATTGAATAAGATCCATCTTCCTGAGGGCCAATGGTCCCAGCAGTTCAGCTGTCAGCCCTCAGGCTGCTGGACACCACACTCATGTCTACCAATAGAAATACACTGAATATCACCATCCCTTTGACTCCTCCTATCAGCCATTTCTTCATGTATTTAATCTCTTTTAGTTTTTACAGCTCTTGGATTGTGTTCACTGCTTATGTTGCATCAAACACAACAGGGTTCTGACTTGGACATCTTGGCTGGTAAAAAAGGAGGTCAAGTGAAAGTCATCATCCCACACTTTACAGCATTAAAAAGTTAGCGGTGTAATTATGCTGAAAAAGCACAGAAACTTCTATCAAGAGGAACCAAGAAATAACAGAATAAAAATACTCAGTGATTCTTTCAATAAGTAAATTAAAACTAAACAATGGAAATCATCTTCTGCAAGCTAGGTCCATAATTTGCCCTGCATCTTTGAGGTGAAATGCCTTTTGGTTGCTTTGTTAGGCATTTCTTCCTCCATTTTCCACTTTCTAAGTTCTTTAGGGCTGTTTCACCAGAGGAAAAGGGAATACAATCAGAATATCATGGAAATCTGAATTGTTGTGTGCACATACAAACACTGCACCTCTACCTGTGCCAGCGCAGCAGCAATGTGTCATTGCTGTCCCTGTGTGCATCAAGCTGGTACAGGTCCTGTAACACTTCCAAGCAGACCTGTGGAGCAGATCCCCAAAAGCTGAGAGTGTTGCTGACTATTTCTTCTTGCCTTGTTGAGTCAGTTTTCCTTTATTCTGGCCTGGCAGTGCCATCATGAAGATTCTTCCCTCAGGTTGCAACATTTCTTTTAATTTCAAGAATCAAGGGCACTTTTTGTTTCAAACCAAACTTGTCTTGCCTTACCTGAACTCAGATTTTACTTCTCAAAAAGTATCTAACTGATGTGTAGACAGACAGACCTTTGTGCTCAGTGCATCTCCATTTGGCACTTCCTCAGCAAGTTCAGAATATTTACCTCTAATCTCATTTTGCATAGAAAAGTATAAACAAATTCCAGTTGCAGTCAATCACAACAATATATGCCATTTTGGGTAAGTAATTTGGAAAACAAAATTACTGAGAGCTGTTTTCCCAAATGTCATCCCCTGAGACAGAGCTGGGGCAGTGCTGGTGATAGGACCAATGCACAACATGGTGTAACTAATGAAATGGGAACTGTGAAGAAGAAGTAGTGGCAAAAATAAATCTGTCATTCAGCAGCCAGATGAGTAGAGGGAATGATTTCTTCAGCACACAGTGTCTCTGTGCTCCCAGCAGAATAGGTGCTGATGTGCTGTTGCATGATGATTCAAAGTTCACTCCAATAACAGGAAAAGAGCTTTTTATTAATTTCTTGGAGCTTTCCACTTGTCTTACAGAGGCAGCTGTTTGTGGTTCAGGCTACAGCAGCAGCAGCCTCTCTCTAGGATGGATTAAAAAGGATGGGCACCAAGGAAGCTGCAGAAACCCCCAGGATCCCAGAGTAATTCCATCACTGCCTTCCAGTGGCACTGCCTTCCAGTGGCACTGCCTCCCAAAGTGCCATCCCAGTCCATAGGCTGCTGCTTCTACACCTGTGTTGGGGCCCTGGTTGCACCAGTGGCTCTTCATTGTCCTGATCAGCCTCACCTCCACCCACAGCCCTTGCTCATCAACCCAGGGATCCTATTTAGGCTCAGACTGGGCCACTGAGCTCTGGTTTGAGCTATGCTGCAGGACTGGGGTGGTCTGCAGTTTGGCCATGCCCTTTCCTGGCAATGAATCCACTGACCCAGACTCCAGTGCACAGACTGACTTCTGCCCTGGCCCTGGATGGGCCTTGCTGCTGTGGATCTGACTGAGTGTGACCTGACTTTGACTTCAAACCTGCCTCATCACTGGATTCTCCAGTGATCTGATTTCCCAGGTGGGCCTGGCTGCTTTCTGTGGCCTGCCTTGCTTGGGTGTTGTGGATGGGCTCCTGGTTGGTGAGGTCCCAGTGCTGCCAGTCAGTCCTTGCAAATGTACTGGGCACCTTGGATGCACAAGATCTCAATGCAGTAGCTGAACTTCCTAAATCAATTGTTTTAGACATGGAATTGTCCAGGCAGCTTTTAACATGGGTAAGTGCATTAGAGATTTGCCTTTGCTTTGAGGGGTTTCTGTCTATTCTGACAAAAGAGGATTAAGGAGTATGCTGCCCCTGCACTCCATGCAGTCCTTGCTTTGGAGGAGGAGGAGCTGCAGCAGCCTGTTTTCAGCCACTTTCCTCCACACACTCCTTAGCTGGGCACAGTGCAGGCATTTGGGCCTTGACAGGACCCTGCACCACTGAAGCCAGGGAGTCAGGGATAAAGGAATACTGAGGCCTTGGCACAGGGAGTATCAGGCTGTGACCCTTGCAGATGTCAGTAGTAGATGAATAGGCATGACCAAGACTCACAGTATGCCAAGTTGGTAAACTCTTTTTGTCAAGGACTATCTTTTCAGTGCAGTGTGGTTTTGGTCACGATTCCAGGTGCTGCTGTAATGTAAATACTTACCAGAGTAATATCCAAGTTCTGGCTGCTTTTGTTTTTGCTTTTCATAAGCTCACATACCAGAGAGGGCTGGAATTCAGGATTTACCAATAACAGACCCTGCTCTAAAGAGGATGCTGTTGTCACTGGCAGTGTGTAAAGGTGGGTGAGGTATGTTAGCAGATAGACAGGGTTACTCTTGGGAATAAATAACTAGGATTCCTTCTGTGAATGCCTTGGGAAATGTTTAACTGTCCTGCTTGTTGAAAATATTTGATTTTACATAATCAATTAGGTTGAAATGAACTCTGAGATCGTTGAGTCCAACCTTTGATCAAACACCATTATGTCAACTGGACCATGGCACTGAGTGCCACATCCAGTCTTTTCTTAAACACCTCCAGGGATGATGACTCCACCACCTCACTGGGCAGCCCATCCCAATGTTTAATCACTGCTTTTTGTGGAGAAATTCCTCCTAATGTCCAACCTGAACTTCCCTTGGTGGAGCCTGAGACTACATCCTCACATCATGTCATTGGTTGCCTGTTACAAGACCCTGACCCTCACCTGGCTCCTTTCAGGGAGTTGTAGAGAGTGAGAAGGTTCCTCCAGAGCCTCTTTTTCTCCAGGCTAAACACCCCACAGCTCCCTCAGCCATTCCTCATAGGATTTGTGCTCCAGACCCTTCACTAGCTCCAGCTGCCCTTCTCTGGACTCGTTCCAGCACCTTAGTGTCCTTCCTGATTTGAGAGGCCCAAAACTGGATGCAGATCTCAAGGTGTGGCCTCACCAGTGCTGAGTACAGGGGAGGTGTTGTCCGAGTTCCTACTTCTTGAAAGAGCTGTGGGGTTTGAAAAACTAGTTTTTGTTTCAAAATCTCTTTTGTCACGTGATTTAAATGAGTTATTTCAAGGGGGAAAATTCCTTCAAATCAACCTATTGTGTTTTGAAACAAAACCAGAGCCCTTGCTGTGCAAACAATAGGAGCTGCATTGCCAGCATCTCCCTTGCCTCAGCTGCAACAGACCATGCACTCTGTGCTGCTCGACTGGAATCCAAACTGTCGTGCCTGAGCGTTCAGGACAAGCTGCTTGAAGTGGTCTGAGATCAGGGAACAAGGCTGAGGGCTGCAGTCCTCCAGGGAGAGGGAGGAATCCTGGTTTTCAGAGTGTCCTGCTGGCCTTGGTAGCTGGGAACACGTGGGGGTCGTAGCACTCCTCCAGGCAGTGCTTGCACAGCCATCCCAGGGGGTGCCAGTCTTTAATCCAGCAACAAACAGACTAATATCTAAATCTGTCATATTTGACAGAGTTGCTTTCTGAGGGAGCCCATTTTTCATGAGCTGCTGCTTTATCTCTCTCTTCCTTTCCTCATTTTCTTCTCTTTCATCTTCCTTTGACTCCTGTTTTATTTTTCCCCGTGGCCAGCCTGCCTAATCCTTATTTTTTGCTTGAAAGTCTTTTACTGTCTGAAAGCTGAAATTGTAGCACATATGGGTACTTAATGCAGGCCACCTGCATGCATCCAGGGACTCTACACAGCCCATGAATTGTGTGCTTGACAACCTCAGTGTAAAATGTTCTGCAGCCACAAACTGCAGATATGAGTCAGGCTGCTGCCAAGACATGGTGGAAACCCTAAATTGTTGTGATTCCTTCCTGTCCTGTAAATGTTGTTTATTTGCATAAATTCAGAGAAGCCTCCTGGATTGCCTCAAAGCTGCAGCTGCTTTGCTGAATTAATCTCAGCCACCTCAACTGTTCTCTGCTGCAATTTTGCCAGCCCCCACTGCAGGCACAGCTGTAAGGGCACAGCAGTTTGTTTCCATATGTTCTTCACACAGCACATGTAGCAGCACCCAATGGTGCAAAATGTTACTAGTGGGACAGATTCAAACACTTTAGATCTATTTCTTAAGTTCTTGGGGTTTGGTCTTGCAGTCATTTTGTACACAGCTTATGCAGTGGAGCTAAACCTGCAAATACAATGCAAGCAGTAGACAGTCATAATTATGGTGTTAATAAGTGGTGTTTTGTAAGTGGTCTCCTGGCAAGATGTCCTGTGTAACCATTATGTAAGCCATTTCTCCTTTATTAATTGTTGCTAATTATGTTTTCACTGTGAATGATCCATTATCTATCTTAGCATGGCAGAGTTGAACAAGAAAAAAGTATCACATTTGCTCAGAGAATAAGTAGAAAAAAAACATAATTCTTGGCTGGGTCTCTCACTGCTACTTGCTTTCCTCAGATGTTCCTTATCACTGATTATTGCCTTTCAGGCCTCATGGGCTGGACAGCTTGTAAAAGGAGTATGCAGGTGATACCAGCTGTTCCCTTTCTCTACTGCTGGTGATTCAAGGTCTAAATTTTTATTTAAAGTAAAAAGCAATCCAGCTTTTGGTATATGTAAAAGCATATTTTAATGATGGCCAAGATATGATTTGAGTGCTTTAACCAGTAACAATGGCATTAATCATCCACTTGGAAAGTGGAGTTGCTTTAGAACAAATCTGGATACAACCTTTCCTCAAGGTACTCATTAATGAACTGCTGCAGGTTTCTCTTACAACAAGAACTTATTTTATGGAGCTTGGATACAATTACTTATCCAGAAAAGCAGTGGCACTAGTGGGTAAAAACTTTAATTGAAGAGTGGTGTCTGTATAAATATATATAAGAGACAGGCCTAATCTGATTGGGTTTCAACATCCTAATAGTATTCTAAATAGTTACTGAGTAGAACAAACTCTGGAGACAAATATGTCTATAAGTTTAGATAATCCCCATCTTTGTCTACTGAACAGTTAAAATAATTAAGAGGGAACCCAAAGGGAATATGGATTTATGAAGATGCTTTTTTGTAAAGCAGGAATATACACCATATTGTCCTCAAATCCAAGGCTCAGGGAACAAATGGGTCTTTGAAAATACATCATGGTAAAAGACCAGGAGGAAAAGATCAGGGTTTTAACCAAGCCATTACAAACCAGAGGTGAAAAGGAAGCCTAGAGTTCAGTTTAGCAACAGAACTGGGAAAGAGCAGCCAGGCTGAGACTACTGAAGGCTGTCAGCACTGCCTCAGGAGCACACAGGGATTGTCAGCACTGTCTCAGGAGCACCTGATGAACAGCACAGGAACTGGAAAACACCTGCAGGAGCAGCCCCTCACTGCCAGCATGTGCTGATGCTCCACAGGAAGGACTCTCTGGAAACACCTACAGAGAGCACAGGGAAAATGGGCAGTGCAAAGGATGTCTGGGGAAGCATGAGCAGAATTCCAGCGTTGTGCTGCTCTGGGGAGGAATTACAGATCCCCCAATGCACCTGGAGCAGCTCTGGCCCTGTGGAACTCCTTGACTCAGGTGTATTTCTGCAAGAGGAGTAGGGAACTTGGTTATTGCAAATACCTACTGCTATGATGCTTGTGGTTTTCTTCCTTTATTCTGCCATATTTTATTCCCTTTGCTTAAACTTATTTATGTACTTTGCTCTTGTTATTCTGTTTTAAATTCCCAGTTAAACCCTCCAACTTGTTTAACTAAAGGCTAAAGACAGCAGAGCTTAGGGATTAGTCAAAAATTGTTAGATTCAAGAGGTGTGTCATGTATAAATATACAACTGCTTCTCCACTGGGGTGTCACCCATGGCCACAGGGCAGGTGCTCCCCTACAAGGGTGTAGGCAAGCACAGGGTATCCAGACTTCTCCTTTGTCCTCCAGCCTGCAGGGAGAGCTGGACAAAAGCTCTGTGGACTGACTCTTTATCTGAAATCTGGAGGAACTGTTGTGTGTATTTTAAATGGCCTTTAGGTGAAGCTGCTTGGGATGATGTACTCAAGATGGGAAAATACTGGGAAAGCTGATTGTGAGCAATGCCCTTCCACAGTGATGCAGAGAAAACTGTTCTCAGCTAACAGGAAGAATCTTTCACTTGTGCAGGTGATTCCAAAAGCAGGAAGAACTAAGGACATGGAGAGTCACTTTCCATTCAGTTGTCAGGATCAGATTGACAGTGATTAATCTCCTCCACATCATCTCCTATCTATGTCTATTTAGTGTACAAATATAAACTTCCAGGCTACCTGGGACTATAACTCTGAACAGTAGGGCAATAGGTGCACAGTCAAACCACTGCAAGATGTGTGGTGCATTTGTGCCAAGCCCATTTTGGCCTCTGGGTCAGAAATAAATGGTCTGTTATTGCAAGTATTGGTCATTGAATATAGATATACCAGCCTAGCCCCAAAGGTTACAGTTTGCTGGAGGATATGGGTTTGGAAGAGATTAGATTAACTATAGAGTGATTTTTAAAGGATATTTTTCCTTTAAGCATGACAAGGGTGTTGAAATGATTGATAAGCACTTTAATATGACTAGAGTCTGGGAAAGGACTTGGTGGATAAATGCCATTTAAGATAAAGGTTTCAGAGAGATTTGCTTTCACATACCTTCAGATGTATAATTTTTCACAGAATCACTTTTTGAGCAGCTGTTCCAGCTGGATGGTGAATCCCAGACAGCTGCTTTCATTTCCTGCCTGCACAGCAGCACATACTGCAGCCAAACCATGGTTGCACTTGTGCAACTTGTGCATTGCATCTTGCATGCCTGTGCCCTACACTGCAGCTTGTTTCAGCAAGAGAATACACTACACTGCTCTGGCCAGAAGATGGCAATGAGAAATGAGGTTTTACACTTTATTTTTTGTATCAAGTATTGTACTGTGATGCTTCAAGCTGATCACAGTTTATATGGCAAAGCCTTCCAGGCAGATTTTTTTCTGAATAATTAAAAACCCCCAGTTTCACATCTACACAGATGAGCCACCAGTGGGCTGTGTCTGAGGACATTCAGCAGGAGGGAATGTAGGTGGCAGTTTAAAATCAATTTTCCCTTAATTGATCTTTAGTATCTGGCTTCCATGGACTGCACAGTGGTTGTAAAGCCCAAAACCATTTGGCAGCTGTGTTTTGAGAACTTTGGGAAGACCAAATGGCTGAAGATTCACTTGAGCACTGGGGCCCAAGGTAGCTACTCCCCTGGGGCTTCAGCAAATGGGTTTTTAGCAGTGTAGGGGAGATTTGTTAAAGTGTGTTGATATCTAAAGTAGGAATGTAGTTTTAACACAAGGTTCAGTGCCAGAGATTCCCCAGCACGAATGAAAATGAAGCTGTGCAGTTTCCCTCCAGGAGCTGGAGGCACAGAATTATTACTCCCCTGTTCCAGGGACATGAGTGTTGTTCCTGGTGTGGCAGCTCTGGCTCCACCACAAGATGTATTCCCCAGAGCAGTTTGTGCTGCATTTCCTTTGGTTTTACTCTCAGCTCTAGAAAGACCTGGGTTCTTCAGACAGGGTAAGAACTCCAGGGGAATCTCCAAAAGATGATGTTTCCCATTAAACTCTTGCTGTTGTTTTTACCATGCTGACTCCTAATACCCATCAGAAGTGGCAGAGGCAAACTCACAGTAGAAGAGGAAATTTCTCTCCTCCTTTAGTAGTTCCCTGATTGACTGCAAAGCTGAGTACCCAAAAATAGATGGGTTTTACTACTGGGAAATAACTTGGAACTGGGCAATTCTGACCTCAGTGAATGATCAGTTCTTTCAAACTTCCCCTCAAACAAAGATAGTAAAGTGTTTGCAAACTTTGCAGAGTCTTTGCTGACCCCCAGAAAGTGAGATGTGTTTCCAGGAGGAAAACAGACAGCAGGAGAATACTGAAGAGATCAGAGTAGAAGAGAAGTAAAACCACAAAGGGGACAAGGTCAGAGTTAGTGTAAGAGCCAGGCTGAGAGCTTGCCTTATTGCCTGATCCATGCTGATTCTCTCAGGTGATCTCTCGAGATAGGAGCTCATACCCCACCATTTCACAATCCCACTGAGGTTATTTCACCTGCACAAACTGACTGTAGCTCCTGGACCTGCTATTCTGCATCTCCTTTTTGGGGTTAGGACAGCATTTGAGGCTCTCCCTGTAGGGTAAGGGAGCAGGTTTGTGGTGTGTGTTGTGCACCATGATGGTAATTTATGTGCAAGTGATTAATTTTAGCTTCCTTGTTTGCTCTCAACTCAGCAGTTATAATGAAGGCTCTCCACTGTTCTTTAACAACTCAACCAGACCTAGTGTCAACAAGGAAGCAGCTAATCAAAGGCTGCTGGCCTAAAGGATCAGGATAAAACAATTAATGCACATGCCTCCACAGGTGCCCCATGCCCACTCTGTTTGCCTTGTCTTGGTTTTGCATTAACCTGGCACTGCCATCCTCCTCCCATGTGGGCTGATGATCACAACTCTATCGTTTTCAGGGACTGGAAGAATCTGAGTGCACCATTTTCTCTGCTTGCTCTCGTTTGCCAGGGCTGAGAATCAGATTTCTTTAGGGACAGTCTGCAGAGGTTATGTCCCCAGTGGGAAAATTTTGGTTAAATAGCCCAAGTTGGTTGGTTTGTTTCATGGGATACATTCTGACACCCTAATTTGTGCTTGGGGAGGGTTGACTGCAGAGGTATATGGCAGGATGCAACACGAATGTGTTCATTCTCCCCTGTCACTTCAGGCTGAATTCTGATTTTTTGGAATTACTCTGTCCCTCAGTGACTGCCCAGTGCTGGGATTGCAAGAGCAGATCTGTGGAGCCAACACAGTCACTGTGGTGAAGGCTCAGCCAGCAGGATGATGGGTGTGAGGCAGAGGCTGAACATTTCAGTGACACCTGGGTGTCTGCCAGAGGCAAGGATGAGCATTTTTCCTCTCCTCCTGCCTCCCCAGGCACCAGGACTCGGGGTGGGAGTGGGGCTAACAGCTGAATGTGAAGGTGCAGTCAGGAGCTGTGTGCTCATGATTGCCCTTCTGTGCAGACAAGGCTTGCCCCTGATTTTGGCCTTGGCACGTTTAGGCTGAGTGGTGGTGGGCTCTTGCTTTCCTACCCTGTTTAAGGTACAGTGAACAGGCAAATCTGACCAGGGAATTCCTCTGCTCAGGAGAAGTGAGCAAAACCGGAGGCAACTGCAAAATGCTGGAAACAGAGGTTCATTGATAGAAAAATACCACAGAAAGGTAAAATAGTATCATTTCTGTCTTCTCAATTTCCCCTTTTTCCCACTGTTTTTATCTGTTTTTCTCTAGTTTCTGCTTCTTTATTGTTTATATGCCTCATTCCAGCCTTTCACATGCAAATGTATTTGGTAGGAGGTGTAGAGACTCCACTGGACTGACAGGAGCCCCAGTCCAGCATGGTACTTGCTGAGAAGTCTGCTTCAAGTTGAGTCTGCAAAAGTGAGTCTCAGCTATACAGGACATGCACAGAAAACCACCATGGGTAGATGCTTTCTTCAATTTTTTTTTTGACAGAATCAAGCAATCAAAACCTGTTTACACCATGGCAAGTAATAAATTAAGGCTCTGATATATTAAGCAGTGGGTTGTGTAACATTCATAAAGGAAGAATAAGGGTTCTGCCAGCCATGCTGGTTATTCATCATCTTCTCCACCAGTTTAGCCAGCCTTAGGTATTCAGGTTGTTCCTTCCTTCTTTCTATTTCTTAGTAAGCATTACTTTATTTTCTAGGGAGCACCGAAATAAGAATAGAGAATGAACATAATGATGACAAATGGTTGCTTTGGCCTTCTCTGGGGAGACTCTGATAACCTTGCTCTGGTCTTTGTGTGTTCCTTCTGCCTTGCCATGTGAGTTCACCGAGGTGGCCCTGGGCTGGCAGACCTCCAGGCTGGCGTGTGTCTGACATTGTTCAGGGGGAACACTCTGTGCAGACCCAGGCACGCTCCTCTCCTTGGCTCAACAGGAAAGAAAACAAAGGACCTTGGTTCCAAGTTTGTTGGCTTTATCAGCACACATGGTTGCCTCCTGTGTCTTCCAAAAGGGTTTCAACCCCAAGACCAGATCATTGGTACTGTCTGGCAAATCCCTCTTCACTTGCCAGCCGTAGACAATTGGCTTCCTTGGAGCTGATGAGTAATGCTCCCCTGTTGCAGGCTGGTTGTGAGCATGGAGAAAGAGCTGAACATCCATAAATCTCTAATTATTGTCTCTTTGTCCACCTCCTTGCTCAGCTTAAGCAGAGGTTTTGTGCAAAACTGATTCTTCCAGGGCCTTTGTCTGTGGGCAGCTTGGTCTTCCAGATGAGAGAAGACATAATGGCTACTACTGATTTTGTCAAGAGTTCCAGTTCAGGCATAAAATGTATCACAAATATGTTATATTCCAAAACCTTTGACACAAAATTTTTTAATATTCCTTGTCCAGTGTTTTTTGTTTGTTTGTTTGTTTTTCAAAAAGAAAACAAAGCTTATAATGTCAGTGCCCAGCATGGCACAATCACCTGTTTTCAGCTTAGCTTTAGGCAGAATCAGTCATTCTGTAATGTTAAAAATTGTTGTTATCCGATTTCTCAGGTTGCTGTGAGGGATGAATTACAGTGGAACTGCAGAATGATGCAGTCTGAGGAGGGGCTTGGATCCATGATCAGCTAGTGCCTGTTAAAAACAGTCTGAGAGGAGAGGCCTCCACTTGTACAGACTTTTCCCTGTGCTGAACCTATTGGTTGGGTGACCAACTGGGAAGTATTAAGTTGGAGGTGAGCATCTGGTGCCTCTGATCTGTGTTAATGGGGGATAGCAAGAGACAAACTATTATTCCACTCACATTAAACATTAAACATGAAAGAGTTGCAATAAAATGCCCTAGGAGAAAGGAATTACTTGTGTCTTTTTGATCAGTGGGTGGTTCTTCTAGATTTGACACTGGCTTGTGTCTGACTTGGTGCACCCAGCTATGTTTTTGAACAGCAGTAGGAGTTAAATTATCCTTTCAAAAGGGAATGAACACATAGCTGGGGTCAATACAGAAACATCAACAAATGGCTGTGCTTTGAGACACCTGGGGAAGAGCTGCACCTCTGGATTCTGCTCCCAAATGCATTTGGACAAAGGGAAAGTGAGGATAAAAGTGAAAATCCATAGTCCTATTTTATAGGGCAAAAAGGAGAGTGGTGGGTCATGCTCCAGCTAATGTTGGCTCGTCTAAGGCAGATGAGAGCTGACTGATTTTTACCTGAAGGTGGATAGTACATGAAGAGATGGCTGATCAGCTGTGGATTTAGAATCACTGAAATATGGAAAATCCAAAAAGTAGAAAGAGACTTACAGAGGTTTTCTACTCCAAATTTCAGCTCAAAGAGGTAACTTCAAAGTTGAATTGGATTGCTCAGGGCCTTGTCCAGCCACTTGCTGACTATGTCCAAGGATGCACATCAACTACCTAAATCCTTGCTTTTTTTGTGAGGAATTTTGTCTTTATCTAGAAGTGTTTGTATCCTTAGTTGTCTCTGCTTAGCATAAAAAGAATGGAAAGACAAAGGCCAACATAAATATCTCTGAGGGTTTCCTAAAAGGGACTTGAAAGCCCTCAGGAAAGAAAAGACCAATGAGTGACTCTTGATGCTCAGAAGATGAGCTTCAGCTTCGGGGCAAATAAGTAGCAAAGGGAAAGATGTCCCTCCCTTGTAACTAAATAAAAAAGACCTTAAGAAAACAAGAAAACTACAGTAAAATAATCAAATGCCTCTCACCATTCAGTGCTGGTTTTCCTCCATGAGCATTACTTAGCCCCTTGCTTCCCTGTCTCTTGGTTTCCTGTTGCCTTAGAGTCAGAGAAGGGAGGTCTTAGGGAAGCACTCGAATTCCATTCTCCACTTCAGGGCCTGCCAGGGAAGGCAATGGGCTTCCAGCTGCCCTGGACAAGCCTGGTTTGCCGACCCCATGGGCTGGTGGCCAGTGCATTTTCTTTGTTCGCTGTAGCCTCCGTTGGGATGCAAAGAGAGTGCCAGCCATGGATTTCATTAATTCCACAATCAGTAGGTCTGAATTCATTGCCACTAATACAATGCCTTTTTTCTATGTGCTGTGCCAGGGGTATTTTTTTTTGACACCATGTGTGACCTCCTGTTATTTCCCAACAAATGTTGGCAGGCACAGCACAGCTGGCAGAGCAAAGCAGCACAGTGTGTCACAAACTGCTGAGTGCATCCATGCTGAAATGAACAGCCAATTCCAGAGTGCACTGAAAATTAAATCAATAAGAAAGAAAAACATGCCACTGTTGCTCCAGCTTTGACTGCTGCTACCCATTGCACATGTTAACTCTTCTGACTTAGACTCAGCCAATAGCCAGAAAAAGGTTATCTCAGTTTCAGAGTTATATTTTTATATCTGTTCTATCCTTCTAAAACTTCCCCAGGCTTCTGTGAAACAGGTGTTTCTAAACTATTCACAAGGAACTTAGCAATTAATTCCTTTCTCTAAGCTGATATTCAGGCTCTGCTTTTTGATTTTGCAGGAGGCCTTGACTTGGTCAGATAATATATTACAAATAATAATTATAGTTCATGTTCTTTTTTTCCAGCAGTGGATAACCTACTTTTCCCATCTTCCTTTCTCCTTTGGGGTTCAGTGCCTCTCTGTTGCCGTGTGTGTTGCTGTGGAACAGGAGAGCAGGGTGAAGTGCTGCAGTTGATCATGGGCAGCCTGAGCCTTGCTGGTGACAGAAGTGGCTGCAATGGCTAAAAGTGCTCAGGTGCAGGACAGAGGACTGGGTAGTGCTGCAGAACATGACTGTTGGGGGTACTGGGTTTGCCTCTTCATTAATAAATCACTTTCACGTGCTAAGGAGCAGCTGTGCCATCCTGGGAACTTGCCCTGCCCCAGCCATCCTGCAGCCAGCCCCTCGTGCTCTTTGCTTCTCTGCTCAGCTCTGCTTAAGCCACAAAAGAGGGCTCAGACCCTGCTGCCAGCCCAGGGCTCAGGCTGCTGGGGGTCACCCAACCCCAGAGCTCCTGGTGGTTCATGGATCCAGCCCTGTCCCCTGGGCTGGGTATCACACAAACACACTTGGGCTCCTGTCTTATGACAGGCTTTTGTTGAGCAGCTGTCATGGCACATTTAATTTGACCTGACCATGGTAGGAGGCAAGTGTTCATGGGCAGGTTTCTGCTGGGACACCCTCTGCCCTCTGTCAGAGCCATGTGTATAATTCTGTGTGCTCAGTAGGGCACACTGGACTGGAGAGTAGGGGGATGTTCCCTGCCAACAGGCCTCTCAAGATGGCAAGGCAAAAAGAAATTGCTTCAATACAACTATCCTGCAAGCCTGGTTCTTCAGTGGATTGTCATTTTTTTGGCACTGAGGAGAGCATTTTAAGCTGATGAGAAAATGCAATAGTCTGATTTACTTGGATGCTTTCAATGTTTCTTTGACTTTAGCCAGGGGAGCCCAAAGGGGGGGTAGAGAAACCCAAAATATAATGCTGCACAAGGCTCGTTTGTATGCACTGGGGCTTGCAGACACTCACTGAACTTGTACCTGCCTGTGGGCCAAGTGGAAAAGGAGGGCAGGCAGAGAGAAGTTTTGCTCTTGCTCAGATTAACAGATTAACAACCACTGCCATCAGCCCCAGGTGAGGCCCTGCAGCTTTGAAAAGTTGAGAGAAGTGTGTAGCTTATACCTGCTCTCTCTGCAGTCACACTGTCTTGCAGAATTTCCAATTGGTTTTGGGCATCTGGCTCACCCTCCTCTTCCTCCCCACAGGGAGGGGTCTGTGGAGCTGGGTCCCCCAGGTGGCCCTGATGAGAGAAAGTGTCCTGCAAGCAAGAAGATAAACCTGAAGTCTAAAGGGATAGAAATAAACCCATTTCTTATCTTTTTATGAGCAAATCTTGCTTTTCTCTCTGTTAAAGAGCCCATTCCAGAGCAAAGCAAAAGGTAAGCAGAGACCCAGGGCAGGGATATGTTGTCAGCAGGAGCATCCCATACTTTTCCAGTAGAACCATCTCATTCCTACTGTATTTTCTCAGATTGGCTGGTCCCTTGTCCCCTTGGTGTCCCTTTGAAGACTGCAGAAGGGGGCTGTAGGCCATGTGGGTGACACTCACTGCTCCTGTGGCTGGAGTGTTTTGATGGCAGAGGAGGGGACAGACAGAAATGAGGATGTGAGGATAAACGAGTCCTGACAAGCAAGCAGTGGTAATGGTGGCTCCTAGAAAGGACAAGTGTGACCCATCATTGTGGCCCCAGGGCTGGCACCAAACCTTGTACAACAGAGAGCCAAAGGCAGGGAACTGCAGTCAAAGGTCACAGGAGAATGGTGGCAGTGACTCGGCTGAGCACGAGAGCCCATGTGTTTGCAGTTGTGATTCTCACAGAGAAAAGCCAAGTCCTGGAAGACTTTAACTTTCAATTTGCAGTGCATTGAGGGAATTCATGTCCCTGTTGAGATGGGGAGCCCAGTGTTGCATCTCTGGATCAGTGACACATGGCATGGCTGTTTCTGTGGCTGCTCCTGGACCTTCATTATAGCACAGCAACCTGGATCAGCCCTTGGGTAAGGGCTGACTGGTCTTGTGTTCCACCATGCTGCTGCCTCTAATTGTACTCAGTCCTATCTGATTAAATAAGACCAGAATTTACTGGCTGCTCCTTTTCTCTGCTGCCTGTGTCATTATTATCCAGGGGCCCAAACTCAAGAGCACCAGCTTTTGCAGCCCTTTCATGTTTCGGGTCTCATCTTCTGGAGACCTAGTCCAAAGGTTGGGTGTTGGCAACTTCTCCCTTCTTGGATGATATAGTAAAAATATCTGAATGTGCTTCAGGTTTCTGGACTTGTGGTACTGCTAGTCTTCCCTCTAGGAATTCTGGATTAAATTAGAACTTGCTTTACAGGAAATTTTAGGTAATGTCTGCCTGTATTCACAGCTCAGTCATTTATTTGGGTGTAGCCCAGTAGTCTGAATAGCCTGTGATTTACTGCCACCAGTGAAATGAAACAGAATCACTTTCTCTGATTTATATCCTCTATTGTAGTTAAATATTTACACAGTATCAAGATCTTAGTAATTGAATGGCTACAGATAGGCAGCAAATGTTTATATACCTCTGGAATGGCCACAGGGCCATTGAGGTAATGATATTTCATTTTGATAAAAGATCCTTTACTAAGACGAAACTTAAAGCTCTCTCAGCTCCATTTTATTCTTGGGGTCGGACTTAGTCATGCTGATTTCAGGGGTTTACTGCAATTCTTACAGACTGTAAAAATGACACAGCTCAGAAAATCACTTTCGTTGAAATGAAGCAGTTGTAGTGGAGGAACACAGCATCTTTCACCCAGCAGTGGTGTTGATTTCTTCAGGTAAGAAGGCAAGAAAAATTACCAGGCTAATACCACTCTCTGAAGGAAACTGAAGCTGGCAGGTTGGAACAATACCTACCAGTATTAAATCAGTGTTTCTCCATTCACTTGCAGAAAGGTATCACTAAATATTTCATGACCCATAGGCAAACAAAATTAGCTCTGTTTCCTGAAGCGAGAAGGGATCCTGTCACTCCTACTTGTTCTGTTTGATTCTATTTCTAAGTCAGGGAACTGGAATTCAAAGCAGGTGCAACAATTAGAGCTGAGTTTGAATATTGCTGAGATGATCTTTGCTTTACAGTAATATTCAGAGCTGGAAATGAGCTGATTAGGATTACACATTAGTGAGTATTTTGTCTAGACCTGGACAAGAATGTGTATTTCCTAGAAAGAGGAGTTGCTTGTGCCTTGAAAGTGTGTGGTTTTATAACCAAAAGAAGTGTCAACTTTTCTTAAAACTAGAGTCTGCATAGAGGCTTTCCATTAGCACAGATTTTCCTTTTTTTCATCATTGTTTGACATTGTCAGATAATTTTGAGCTCCTGGGTTTCAAATTGGACTAGATGAGCAAAAAGTAGGAGAGCAGCAGAAAGGTAGTTCTTTCTATATTCTGTCTCTTGAATACTGAAAATCATTTTAGCAGCTATCTTTCATGTAATTCCAGAGTGAATGTTGGAGAAAAACTAGAAAAAATATGTGTATATTTTAGGTCTTGCTTATAAGTGTAACTTGGAAAAACCTTTTAGAATGAGGGAAGCTGTTGGGAAGCCTCATCTGGGGGAAGGAGAACAGAATTTACTGCAGAGTGATCAACATTTGTGATATGATTTCCTATATAATGCAGACCATAGTCCTATCTAGATAGTCTAAACAATCCTATAACATAGAGTGGTGATTATTTTAATTCTGTAGTAACAAATATCTCTGTAAAATCAAGCTTAACACCTGGAGCCTGATAACCAAACATGCAGTGTTTTGGAGGTTACAAAGGATGCTCTTCTCAAAGGTCACAGGGGTTTCTTGGTTTCTCTGTCCCAGCAGGGAGGCAGTTAATAACCTCCTCATTCTGTATCTGGCATAAACTGCAGTTCATAGCTCTGGTAAGGGCAGCTTTCCAGCTGACACTTCCATACATGCAGTGATGTGGAGTGGGATGCTCTGAGATTACCCTGCCTGTTACCCAGCTGCTGGGCAGAGGAGCCCAGCACTGTCTGCACCTGTGAAGTGTCACTTGTGTGTACCGAGGAGGTAGCCCCGTGAACGTGGTATTTCTCCCTGCTTCCTTGCCCCCGGTCGTGTTACCGGGTAAAGATTAGCTCGAGATCGAAGCAAGCTCATTTTCCTGTCCAATGCCATCCCGTGTGACAGGGTCCTTGGAGCGCTGCTGGCTCCTGGTAACGGGGCAGGGCTGTCCCAGCTGTCGCACCGCGTCTGGGTGGGACATCGCGGCGCTCTCTGAGATGATCCCTGCTCGCCCTGTGCTCCCGCAGCGGGGCCGAGCGGCGCGGCCCTTCAGCCCTTCAGCACCTTGGCCAGGGCCGGCGGCCGCGGCTGCGGGCGGGCCGGGGGCTCGGGGGCGCTGAGACCCCCGGGCGTGACAGGCTGGGGCCACAGCCCCACAGCGGGAATCGGCATCGCCCCACAGCGGGAATCGGCATCGCCCCCACCCCTGGGTGTAACTGCGCTGCTGCAGCCGCGCGGCTGCTGCCTTCTACACCGCTGGGCTGGCGTGGCACCGCTGGGCCTCACCGGCAGCACCGCTGGGTCCCACTGGCAGCACCGC
>VZRX01021481.1:105472-132547 GCA_013398075.1 Notiomystis cincta | reverse complement strand
GCCCAGTCTTCAATACATTGGCTCTAGTGCAATTACAGAAGTGCCAATATTGATTTGTTTTCTGTGTTGATGGATATATCAGATAACATTTTCTCTTCTTAAGTCAATACTCAAATTTTAAAAACTATGATAATGGAAAACGAAGTAATTTCAGTGTAATTCTTCCAACTCTAATTACTGATTTTAAACATAGCATACTGTTTTAATGTATAACTTGCTGTAAGATAGGAGATGGAGGCCATTTAGAATACTTTCTTCTTACTTTAGAAAGTATTTCAGAATACTTTTTTCTTGCTTTTAGTTTTGCTTTACTACATGCTGTAGTAAGCAATTACAGCATTAAGAGCAAATGCTGTGTAAATATACTTGCAGGGTACTTTTCTTCATATTGCATGCAGATAGAGAGCACTGAACACTGGAACTGTGAGGTGGCCCTGGAATTTGCTGAAGAGCAGAGTGCTTTGATTCTGTTTCATATTTATTAATAGACCTGAGAACTGCAATAGCTTGTCATGAATTTCTGAAGTATGTGACATGAACACTGTAACACAAACATGAGAGGGCAAAGTATATCAACAGTTGGTTGACTTGAGTTCACCCTGGAAATGACTGAGAAGATGGTACTTTTCAGGACAAATTCTCAAATACTTGCTCTTCATTATGCTGGTTAAAAATCCTTAGAATTGCAGAAGTACAGCTAAAGATTGGGAATGGATCAAGTGTGAATCTTTGCCTTTGTAACCAAGATGTAATCTGCCTGGTGTTGGTGCAGAAGCCGTGCCAGCACCATAACACAATACAAGGCCTGTAAGCAGAGCTGAACTGGGACAGCTCCAGAGGGTTTAATTGTTCTTACCTCCAGACCTTTCCAGGCTGCTCTTACTGTTGTTTTTTTTTTCACTTTTCTCATAGATGAACACGGAAAAGTTCTTCCCTTCAGTAAGAGCAGCCTGCCACCTAAAACAATTGTCAGATGCATATGTGAGAACTAATAACATGCACTGTAACATGGTCAAGTTGAATTTAGTCCAGGCAGATGTATTCAGTGAGAGATATCTGCTCACAGGGCTAGTACATGAAGGAATTTCCCAAGTCATATTTCCTAATTCCTAAGAATTACATGATACTTATACAGGAAACATTACCAAATTGGTAGCTGACACAGTTTTATACTTGTGTGTGCGTGGATAGAAGAGAAGAGGAAATTGAGAAGTAAATTGATATTATTATTATTTTGAGCAGTGGTATAATTCCATGACCTGTTGTAATTTCTTTATTAACACTGACCTGTAAAATACAGTTCTGCTGTCATGAACGTTTTGAGAGTCAGTCTTGGTCACTCACTAATGACAAAATTTTAAACTAGGATCAAAAGAGATTCCAAATATTCATAGATGTGTATGTACAATAATGAGTGGGAAGAAGACTTAAAATTTTTTGAGTTTAGGGATGATTTTAAAAAGGTTGTAAGAAGGACAAATACAATAGTAGAATGTCAATCCACCAAACATTTTAATTGTTTCTGCACAAATTTGAGAAGGGGAATAAACAGGAAGAGCTGAAATCTTAATTAATGATCACAACAGTGTCTCAATTGGCATATGAGACACTCAGTGGGATAATTCACATGATTAGAATATTAGTGGATATAATTTGCTTCAGAAACATCTGCAAGGCGGGGAAAATGAGTGAATGTATTGCTTTGCATGGCAAATAGGTCCACAAAGAGATGACACATGTTCTGAGTAAGAATAAAATGGTCATATCAGCTGTGAATCACCACATAAAGCTTGTTTCTTGGGAGGGGAAAAGACCTTTTGTTGAAAAAAAAAAAAAGACAAAGCTTTTCTTAGTACAGATGATGATAGTAAAAATATGTTTTAGAAAATAGATAAAACTCACATAATTTACGGCACATTTTTATATACAAAAAGGGATGGAAGAATTAGAATTAGATGTGTAATTCTAAATATTGTGAAAAAAGGGCAGAAAATATTAAAGTGCCAAAAATCTTGAGTGAGAATTCCTGTGAAAAGAGACAGTTTCTAGTTCTCCATGATTAGGAAGTTGAGTTGTTAAGTAATACCAATAGTAATAAAAAAGTATCAGGCCTTCTGGGTACAACATTTGGAGAATAAAATATTTAAGGCCTGTTTACAAACATCTTCAAATTAACACTCAGAATTCAAAGTAAAGTTCTTGTACTCTTTCCTGAGCATCAAGTTTTCTAAGTTAATCAAGTTCAGTTTTCAGTTTTCTTGCCTTGAAACCTTTTTCTTGGGGAAGGGGTATAGATCTGGCAAGCATGTGTTAGCTTCTTCATACAGGGGCTCGTAGGGATACTTGTGTTTACTGATTTTGTGTTTGCTCAAGGTGCTAAAAGCTCAAAAGGGCTCAAGGGAAGGCTGGACAAATTTTTAGAGGAGATAAACACTAATAGTAAATACATACTTTAAGAGATACATCTGGCTCAGGAAATCCTTGTACTGATTGGAGCCTGGAAGGTAATTAAAAAGTACTACCAGAGAGAATCCTTATTCTTTCTACTTCTGTCATGGAGACTTACAGACAGTGCTGAAAGTACTGCCCTGGCTTGGAGGGTGCTTGGGGCAATCTACCTTTGCTGTGAGGCTGGAGCCCGAGCCCCAGGAGCCCCAGCTGGTGGATTCCCTTCCTGTGGCAGGGCACGTGGAACCAGCTGTTGAAAAAAGCAGCAGGATGGCCACAGAGCTGGGAAGCTCTGTTTGACTTCCTTAGCAAGGCAAGAGAAATAGTCCTAAAGAGAGCCCTGCCTGCAAAGGGCAATGTAAGTTATTTTCTTTATCTGCTTGTGTGAAACTTGACAGGACACCTTTTAAAATAAGAGTATAAAAACATGTCTCTCGTATACTCTACTTGAAGGAGGAAATAATTTAGTCCTAATCCCATCATAGATGGACTTTTTATTCCCATTCAGTATTTTCAGTTCATAAATTCAGATTTTAAATAAATAGGTGGATAATGGCAATTTTAGGCTAAGCAAGCGTATTTCTGGTTAAATCAGTATTGAATTAAGTTCTTTAAATTTTAGTTGTAGCTTTTTATTTTTTCCTCGGCCTACTGTTTGTACAGCAGGTTGTTAACAATTGAACTGGGAACATTTGGAAAACGTTAGGTATTGTGGAGATATCAACTTAACAACATTAACTTATGTCCATAAATGTGGATTTAATGAATTCTCACCCTTGAGATTTTATCTTATGGTGTTACTAATTTTAGTTTATCCTTTGTTATATTATTTAATCTTGTGCATACCTTCTAAATATGTGACACTCTAAGAAATTAACTTCAGATCCATGTTACAAATTAGAGAGTGGATTTTGTATATTCATCAGAATACTGTCACCACTTTTCCTGTCGTGTTCTAACCAGCTATTACTTCATCGTCACTGATACAGAAGAAAAGGGAATAAAGGGCATCATTTTTACTGTGAGAAATTACAAAAGCAGTTTTAATACTACAGTTAAAATCTCAGGTCTGTTTTGTGTGTGTGTGTGGTCCCATGCATAACATAAGACTAAAATGATGTGTGGTGTTCTGTGAATCTCATGTCAGACCAAACAGGAATGGTAAGGTGTGTTCTTTAAGCTTTTTGTAATATATCATTCCTATCTGTGGTAACTATCCCAATTGCAGAGATCATTTCAGTTTTCCTTCTTATTCCCTAGTCTCATTCCCTCTAATAATTTGTGGATGAATTTGGTTTTTGATTAGTTGATGAGATAGCTGCACAGACTCTCTGCCTCTCTCTTGCTCAGTCTTACAGTCTCTCAGGTGTCTCTCTGTCTCTCCTCACCATGGTATAATCCTTCCAGTGGCCTAGAAGAACATCCACATGGTGTTCTGAGGTGCTGTGATGGAAGAATGTCACTGCCTACTTCTCAGGAAGGAAGCAGGGGAGAATTGGCAATTTCTTGTAGCAGCTTCTGTTTAAAGGAAACAGGCAGGCAAGGAAGGTGCAAGGAACAGGGCTTTAGATGGAAAGCAGTGCAGAGAATTTTACAGCTCAGGTTTACAGTATGGTGCTAGAGGTAACACTCAGAAATGTGCAGTAACTGCTTATTTGACCTGCATGGAGCTCATGCATTGTGTCTGATTGTTTTTTGTTTCTTTTTTCATTGCAGGTCCAGTGATGGTGGAGAGGATCAGACACAGCCCAGCGATCGCTCATCGCAGCTGTAGTGCCAGCTCTGGATCAGAAAGGTATGTGGGCAGAAAAAGGCACAGCACAGAAGCAAGGATCAATGGGATGGCCTGAAGAAGCTCCTGAATGAAGCAGGGGAAGGTCTCTCCCTGCAAGACTCTTAAGGTTCTTTCTTGAATAGCTCTTCCTCGAGAATAGTGTGAATTTGGATTAGTGCCACATCAGAGAGCTGTCCCTGAGCACAGGTCACAGTACTCCTGGGAGGCAAGAGTGTAAAATTCAGCCCTGAGAGTAAACAGAAATAGTGTAGGTATGCCAGACATAATGGAAGATTGATACATATATATTGACAGACAAAATCAATTACCTGAAGATCTGTAATTGCAGCAAAAAAGATAATTGCTTTGTGAACCGGTGTGATTCAAAATAACTCAACTTCTTTTTGAAGCAGGGTTAATCCATGCAAGTCAGTGTATTCTAATCTATTTATTTAATTCTCTGTGAAATTAACTGATGGAAACAAAAGAGTGATGAAGATTTTAACTGCCCTTTTAAAAGTGTTTAAACCATAAGATGGTTTTCAACCAGAAACAAGTATGATTCCCTTTAAAGTGGAAATTTAAATTACACTCTTTGGTGCATCATTGTACTACTTTGCTTAAAGCAGTTGTTATTATGGTGCAAGTTTAGTAGGTCTCTCTCTCTACCAAAGAGCTGGTTTGCTTTGATTTTCTGGGCTGTGTCTCACCACAGCTGTTTGTTTTGTATCAATTTTTTTGCAAAGATTGTATTGACATGCAACCATTTTCAGTTTGAAATATTTGTCACAAAAAGGAGATTCTGAATATGTCAATGACCCAGATTGATGTTGAGAACCTTTCTTTTTCCTGCCTCTGGATTTATTCTAGGTATTTCTCCTGTGACAGATAATGAAATAAAATTCCAATCTCTTTAGCCTTCATAAAGATAATCTTCTAACTCCTTAGAATTCAGGGCACTAGTTTTATGCACAGTATGAAATAGGGTATGGACAAGTCATTGCTGTTAAATGCTCTTGCCCCTTACTGGCTATTTTAGGTTCCTTTAATGACAATGCTAAGACAAAGTGTAGTTTGAGATTTCAGATATGTGTAGTGATGGCTACTATGTTAATTATCTATAGAGAGAACTTAAAACCATGTACTTGCAATACAAGTATTCATCTAGTAAATTTATAGGCACACAGAGAAATGTTCCAAGGATATATTATGTGTACATTTTCAAAGTAATTGCCAATATGTTTTTTGAAATACAATTTTCATTTAGTGTGAACAGACGGTGTGAAGGGAATTATGTATTTGCCTTTTAATATCTGTTTTAGTCCTCTGTGTCTCCCCATCACTCAAGTCCTTCAGAGTACATACTGCTTATGAGAATTTTCTTTCCTCCTCCCTTTCCATCCCTTTGCCATTTAACTTTCTCCAGCCTATCATTTTTGTAACATTAATTCTCATTTTCAAAGTAATTAATTTATATATCTCATAATAAATAGTTTCTTTGATTTTTCCATCTTCTGTTTCTTACTGTGTTCCTTTATACTTCCAAACTCTGTTTTACAATTCTTTTTACTTGCTCTTCCCCATCATCTCTTCATCTTTCTCCACAAGGATATGGTGGGAGGAGAGTAAAGGGAAGGGACTTCATGCTTGAAATTCTCTCTCCCTTTTGTTAAATTACATCTTAAGACTTCTCGTATGATGGTTGCAAATAATTTGTGACATAATAAATTGTGTTACATATCACATGTGTTACTCAAAAAATCAGCACTTTTCAAATGTTATTGCTCACATCATATATGAATCAGTTAAAAATGAAGTAGAGATGATGCTTTGCAGGTGTGCTGTATTTTTATTGTGTGCAATTCTTCTTAATTCAGTACACTGCTTCAATCTTACTCTTCAAATAACATCTTCAGAAAAATATCATTTAATATAATTATAAAATAATAATTTTGTAGTAAATTATTAAGTATTTTAATTAGTTTAAGGATATTTTTATATACAGCTCATGAGAACAAGGGCCCTTGTATGGCTAGCAGCTTCTCACTATGACAGGTGAAATCATAGTTACAAATATAAACTCTGTGTGATCTTTTGACACTTACTGATGAACAGCAGACAAGATGACAGAAATTCATGCATAATTATTTCCCAAACCTTTAAAGTAAATTAAGAATGATTACATGGAATAAAAGCCACCTCTGTGTTACTGGAAGGATGGGCTCTGTGATTCTCCATTAACATTAATTTCTTGTTAAAGCACTCTGAGGCTTTTCTCTCTTGTAACTTTGCCAAATGCTAAACATTAGGGTTGATGGCTTCCATGTCATGAACCTGCCCTAAAGTTTAAGTATTTTATAAAAATAAATATTTAATAAAAATAGCCGTACACAGGTCATCTTGCAAGGCCAGGCTGCAAAGATCTTATCTTGCAATAGGAAGGAAAAAAATCTGAAGCTGTCTTTACTATTTTGTATTTTATATGCAAAATATATTTTATTCTTACTAGATTATTTCCTATTGTTCTATGCAGCATAATTTTAGCATCTGTGGATTTGAAGTGAGAATATCAAGCTCAACAGTGAAACGGTTTCCCTGACTAAAAGTCTTTTGCCTTGTGTGGAATCTACTCAAATGTGTCTAAGTCTAAAAATTCTGTGTGCTTTGCCTAGAAGCTACAAGCTTTGAGGTATTCTCTTCCTGGCAGGGAGTGAGTGCCCTTAGTTCTCTTGCAGCTCCCACTGCAGACAAGACAGTGCTACCACTGAGGAGCTGGACAGGAGTGCAGGTGGAAGGTGGACAGAAGTCTGTGTTTCCTCTGCTGATAACTGAGGCAACAGAAAAATCAAATGCCTTGGATGACTTTCAGTTAGAGAAAAAGCAGTAGGTAGTGGCTTTGGAAGACTGGAGTGACAAAAGCTGGGTCAGAAGGGGATAAAAGCTGGAGAAGGAAAAATGGAATGGAGACTGGGAAAATGAAGGGGGAAAAAAAAAGAGAATATGGGACAGAGGAGTGGAAACTAGCGAGTTTGATGGAGGGAGAAGAGATGTCTATTTGTGATTTGGATACTCTATTTAGCATCTTTAATGTATATTTGTATATGCAGGGGTGTAATTTTCAGTGTTGTCATCTCTTCCAGACAGTCAGACAGATGTATATGTGGATCTGAGGTTGGAATTTTTACCAAAATTAGATTTTGCTTCTCCAAGAATATAATAGAACTTGCATAAGATCTCACTGGCTGTGTAAACTGTTGGTTCCAGGAGCTCAGGGAGAAACTGCTCCAGGGTTATGCTCCACGAAATCAACATGTAAATACAGAATATGTAAACAATGCTTTTAGAATGCAAAATACACACATGTACATAGAGGTTACTACTTTTGAAGTGTTTAAATACTACATGGTAGTGTTGCTATATGATTTAAAGATATACAGAATATTTAATACCTTATTATTCTCTCACCATATATACATTTTCTGCTACCACATGTTTAGAAACACTCTAAGAAATGCCCTGTGTTGGAAATGAAAACTGACAGAAACAGCTCTTCTTGCAAAATGCAATGTTACATTTCATCCACGTGCATCTCACACGAGAACCTGTAGGCGGTGGAGTGTGGGTGGAGAGCTAATGGTGAGGTTACGGTTAAAATAGATTTAATAGTCCAGTTGAGATGGGCACTTCTGGAAGGCAGTGAAAATTCATGAGTTCCCTGCTGTTCTCCTGAGTGGCACAGGGTGCATCACGCTGACCAAACTGGCGTGTCTGAGCTGTCTGCACAGTAGTCAGCCTATTTTTATTCTGCAGGTACAAGTCTGTTTTGTCAGACAGCAAAATCTCTTATTCTGTTGTTTTCTCTCCCTCTAGTCTGATCCTAGTGAAAATTAGGCCTTTATGTGTTTTTTTTTTTGAGGTATTTTTTTCTTAGAGAATACTGCCTACTAAAAAGTTCAGATAAAGTCAGGAACTCCACCTTTTGCTGGTACAGTGTTTACACCTGAGTATAATTAGGATGAAGTTTGTGAGGCAGAAGAAAACTAAATAAATACATGTTCTTACTTGAAACAGAATGTTCTGCCTTGCGTTCAGCCTCCATTATGAGTCTCAGGGGATCATAATGCTTGTCCCAAATGTTTAATATGAACATCTATTTCCTTAATCGGCCAGAGGTGTTGCCTGTGTTAAGGCAGGAAAGTAGCTGGAACCTGGGAATTAGCAGAGCAGAATACTGTGTGTGTTTTTAATTGAAAGGGAATGGAACAGAATCTTTCATGTGGAGGAATATTGGTCAACATCTGAAATAGTTTTAAGGCAGTCTTAAAATCCCCTGTGTGAGTCCTTGCCTGTCTCCTTAGGAGGTGTAAGGAAAGGAAAAGAGAGATGCAAAATCTCTGTTATTGAAATCATTGCAAATTCTATTTGATATGGTGGTTTCATCTACAGCAGGATTGTCTGTAATCTTTATCAGGAAAGCAAATGGAAAGTATCCCACTCTTCACAGAAAGCTTTTAAGAGTTAGTAACCTTTTGAGCCCAAGGCAAGATGATCAGATGACAGAATACCTTATTTTCATGTTGGCTGCCTCTCAAACAGCAACTTCAATTGACCTGAGCCCTCCTGAAAACTGCCTTGCTCCACCCTGTAATTGATTAGCCTTGAGCTTTTCCAGAGATCTTGTTTTCAAATTTACTATTGCTTTCCTTTACTTGACAACAAATGTTTATTAGACAGAAAGAAAAATAACAAAAATAAAATCACAAAAACTTTCAGTGACACTTCCAGCAGTATTTCTTTTAGAAATCTGCAAAGGAATCCTAAATTAATAAGATTGACTAAATTGCAAAACACAGCTACTGCTCAGGCTCAAAACAGGAAGGTAACCACTTGTAATAGACACCTAGATTTGTGTTTATCTTATCAGTTCCTTGGTTCTCAAAAGAAAAGTCCTGTTTCTGATGGGTGCATTAGGTTATCTAAGCACATATAAATAAAAACAAATAGATAAAATTACACGATGCAAGAAGCAGTCATTCTGGTCAGCCAAGCAACACATTGGCAGCCGTGCATATATCTTTGCATATTTACTGTGCTCAGATACTGTTCAGGGTCTCAGCCTGACATGGAAGATACAATTCTAGACTAGCTTAATTTTCACAGACTTTTCATGTCACAGGCATTAGCCTAGTGAAATGTTACACAGCCTGTATTGCTGGGCTGAGCTCTTCACTTGAGGAACTGCATGAGAACTGGAAAAATCCCTAAAGCTCCCTTTATGGACACAACTTTAGATACCTGCTTCCATAAAAATAAAACTCTTTCTTTCATATTATTGTGATCTCCATAACCTTGAACTGAAGACACTTTTTTCCAGATTTAAATCCATATTAGTGCCTGCTGTCATACAGATTAACATATGGAAACACAAATCAAACCTCTTGAAATGTTGGCAGTGATATTGCCAGTGTGAGTGGCATTGTGTCAGGGTCTTGAGCATGCTACTAAATCTTAACTATTTTGACCAGCTTCAACTGAGGCATCCACCTGTACATCCTGTAGGAGGTTCATTTATTCCTGGGCATGGAGACCTTTTCTGAGCTGTGTTAGATCTGGCTCAGCCTGCTGACTGATTTTCCTGAGTGAACCATGCACTACATTGTAGGTTACTTTGCCTTAAGTCCTGTTTTTGAGGGTTTCTGCTGTTTGTGGCTGAACTCCTTGAATGGATGCTCAATTTCAGCCTGTTTGGATACAGTGGGACTGTGACCTTGCTCAAGAGGGCTCTGTCTGTTCTATGGTGATCCTTGGTTCCTGGCTTATCCTCGCTGTTACACCCACACACTCCTGCTTCCCCTTGGTGCACAGATCAAAATGTCAGTTGTCTCAGTGTTTCTGCATATTTAGGCACAGGTGAATATTCAGAAGGTGGAATGTGATGAGATCATGAAGGGCACTAAACACTATCCCTGTAATTACCTAGAAGCTTATATTCATCAGACAGCCCAGCTGCCTTGTGTTAGTGAGTGTAAGAGAACTCTGTCTCCTTTCTAGCTTTGCTGTTTAAAAAAATATATAATTTGAAATAATAAACTGAATTATTTTTTGTTCCTATAGTATATAGAGAGTATAAAGTCATATTGTAAATAGTAAGCATGATTTAAAGAAAGAGATGGAGAATGTCAGCATCCTTGGAAAGCTGTCAAAAAGTTGAGCATCTTTGTTCAATCTTTTTGACTCCTTCATTTCATCTTCACCAAAAGAGAATTACACTGATATAAAGGGCAAACCACCCCAGATTATTACTGCTATGGATTGCTGGAGTATATTGCAGTACCATAACCACTATATATGTTATAGCAAACTTACTGGCTTTGCTATTTTGTATTCCAAAAAAACCCCTAAAAATGTCTGAATCAAACTCTCATGTCTTATCTGTATTGAAAATAAATAATAAGAAACTATCCACAAAAAAATTTGATGCCACATAGGAAAGAGATCCATATATATGTCTTGATCCTTCCTTTTCCCTTAAAGGAAGGCATTTATCAAGTGAGGAAGATTTGGTGCTGCACTTTGACAAAAAGAGAAAGGACTCTGCTATATACAATGAGAGGAATGCATTTCTGGCTGATTAAAAGTCTGAAATTCCCTTTTCCTGGGAAGGGAGAAATGCAAAGTTAGAAGTAAAAGATGGCAAAAATGATTGTCCTTGTCTGTTATTTCTTTTTCTAATTGGTTCAACATTGTCAACTTATTTAAGGTATTAGTTGTATAAAAGTGCTTATGTTTAAGATATAAGTGTTCAGTAGAAAGTCTACAGGAGATATCCAACATGCTTAATATTGGTTGCATTAGATGTTTTGTCTAGTTCAGTAATCATGGTTATGGTTATCTACATTAATTACTCTTATCACATTAGTCCTTGCTAGGTCATTAATAATATCCATAAATAAAAATCATGAGACAAAATGCTGTTACCTGACTCAAACTGGAATTTATTAAAATAAATTTTCATAATACAAAGACAAGGGAAAGAAAACACAATAAAAAAATTTGTAGGGAACTCTTTAAATCCAAAGTAAAGGATGTCAGATGAATAATGCCATGATAGAGCCATAGGACTGTATGAATATTTGATAGAATACCTGAGAGAAGTGAATGATTGTTGCTACATGTGATAGAAGACACCCTACCCTCGGGAAAATAGGAGATGAAAGAGTGAGAACACAAGTTTATTACATATTATGTCAAAGAAACTCATTTAAATGTATCCTGAAACTTTAAAAACAAATTTTGTAAAAGTAAAAAGAAACCACTCTTTATTTTTGAGTTAAAAAGTATATCAAAAAGGCTGTTTATATTTTGAAATGACAAACTTCTTCAGGTTCTCCATCTCTATTGCATCTTTGTGATGTGTTTGTAACGCTGCTTGAACTTCTAGTGCAGATAGAATACAGAGGACACAGGGAATGCCTTTTGTCTTCTGGGTTATCTTAGATTTTGCCATATTCCAGTCTTTTTTCTGTAATAGAGAAGGAAATGCTTGAACTAGAAGGACAATCTCTCTCTTCATTTTTTTTTTCTTCTCCACATCAATTTTTGTCTGCAGTTCCACTAAGTTTTTCACTTGCCACGTGAAGGATGGTGTCTTTGTATGAAGGTGTCTATTGCTGGATGGAAAATCAGAGTGCTGTTTCTATTCAGGGGGCGATGACTATATCTCACACTAAAATTCAGAGGAAATAGATCTGCAAAGAAAAATGTAGGTGCAAGTTACAAGCTTCCTTGGGGAGTTCAGATTCCTTCCTACAGTGTGTAAAATTATTCTTCAAGAATCTGTGAATCTTTCAGAAAACTTCAGGTTTCTAAATGTCTTGCTAGACCTGTTTGAGATTCAGGGATGCATTCTGAGATGTGGTAGACATGTATAGTTTTCTTACTCTTTAACATTTTTTATTCCTGCCATAGAATTCAAAGTTTTTAAGGCTTTATTGCTACCAAGTTGGCTGTGCAATAGTGGTAATTGCAGGGTTAAGGGGAGAAGACAGTATAGTTTTTACATAAGGCAACACCATTTAATAGCTATATCCAAAATTCATCTTGCTATCTCTGCTTACTGAAAATCAGCTGAAGTGTTTTCTCCCAAACTGGCCTTTTTAAGCTGAAATAGCAGTATTAAGTATTTCCTGAAATCATCAGGAAATATTTAAAATTCTATGTATATATTCCTGATTTCATCCTAATTCCATTTATTTATTCCTGATTTCATACTACTAACAATATTTAAAGAAAAATAAAGTACTTTTACATATTTTATTTCATCTGTCTTTATTCAGTAAAGTTGTATTGGAACTTCCTCTTGGGGAATAATACAAAAAATAAATATGTTTCTACCAAGGGCATATGGGAATGGAAACTTCTTATAATGCAGTATTGGTTACTGATAAGGTACTTAAATTTCCTAGGCAAAGCAAACCAAGTTATCCCAAGAGTACTGATTCTTAGAAACTGCGAAATCAAAATAACTAAAAAATTAAATAGTTCTACTCTCTTGGTCTACTACAGCTAGACTCATCTATTTATTTATAATTAAAATGAATGTTCTCCTGTTCTACTACATTTACTTGAGCTTAAATCAGGAAAGCTTTCTTTGTATGGAGGAGTACATTTAGACTACAAACTATGACTTAGTCATCTTTTATAGTAACAGTCAGTCTAGAAAAGAAAAAAAAATGACAGTGGGGATTTAATTTTTTTTCTTAAATGAGAGCTCAGGCTGAAATAGTGAACTTCTGACATTCAGAATAGTTTATAAAATTATTCAGTAGGCCATTTCACTGTGAGAACTGAATCCAGACAGGAATTCAGTTAGGAATGACCCTGCATTGTTTTAAAATAACATTACATGTAATTATGTGACAGGTCAAACCTCTGTTCAAAATACCTGGCTTACACACACTTCACTTGTGTGAGTCTCCCTGTGGTTGCAAAACTGTTGAGGCATTGGTAACAAATACTGAGCTCTAGGCTGCTATGGCAACACTGGTAGCACAGAGGAGTCAGCTAATTTTAGACTAGCTTGGGTATGTCTACAAAGATTGTAGTTATGCTATTGCCTACAGTAAAAACATAATCTTAGTTCACTTGAGCATTTTAAAATATGAAGTAAATCCTGAACACCCAAAAGTGATATTTATATGTATATGATGTGTTACTGGATGTTTGAGTAACTTCAGACTTCTTCTTTTCCTTTTTGGTGTATATTCTAAGATATATTGCAGTAATCAAATGCAAGGCATAAAAAAAAATTACCTCCATGACCAGAATACATACCTGAGGCAAAACCAATCTGCTTGAGATTTCTTTCCGTATTTAGTAGATTGAAAATCCAATAATCTCTTTGACAAGAATGTTAATGTCCATGCTTGTCCCCTGGGAATCGATGAAATTTTTCAGGTAGGTATAATATTCATAGGCAGTAGTTATGACATGAAAATTGGAATGGAGCATCTAATTTTTACATGAGTGGGGAATAACATAGTGCAGGGATGGAGGTCACCTTGAATTACAACTGATACATGTCGCAGATTCCTCTGGTCTGGGCAGAATGACAAAATACCTTTTGCAGGTAGACCTACAGATAATTTATGGCCTTCAGCAGCCTGCTTTCACTTCCCCCATATTGCTGATGGCATGTCAAAATTAGAATTTGGTAAAGACTAATATCAGTAAACTGTTACGGCGAGAATGGATTTTATCAGGACGCTTGAGGAAATGAATTAGAGAATTGAGCTGAAGACTATCAGTCAGAGTAAGTTCTAGAATACAATACCAGATACTATGACATGAGCAAGACAAATATTGTATTGATTTTTTTTTTTAATTATAGAATGATTTAATAAAATGTGCTTGCAAATCTGTCTCATCATAAAGGTTTTGATGAGCTATATATGCTACTCTTTTTTGAAGGTGCTTAAGAAACTTTTAGATTGAGGGACCTAAATTAAGAATGTTTAGTTTATTTTCTTCTGACATTACTTCCAATATTAAAGCATGACTTATTTTAATGTAAACGGAAGTTTGCCTTGATCTCACAGCTGAGAATAGCTGTGATTCCCTTGCCAACAAATTAGCTAAATAGTTTCAATTTGCACACCTTATTACCATTTCATCTTGGGTTAGCTAAGCAACATTGCTGTTGAGTAAACTACCTTGTTCACAAGGAGTTGCATGTTTAAAGAGGATTTAGTTTCTGATAAAACATGAAACCAAAATCAGCACTACTTGACCTTCACTATGGCAAGAAAAACCCAGCTTGATTTATATAATGCTTAGATTAAAACATTGCCAGTCTACATGGATGCACTTCCACACATGAGTTCTGAACCTGGGGAAGATGGTCTGCTGTGATGTGTCCTAAATGGCTCAGGTGACAATTGCTGCTAAATAGCACATTGTTAGAGCAGAGAATGCAGTAATGTGCCCAGTTACAGCACAAACACTTGAAGATTTTGCTGCATACTGGAAATACGTGAGTTACTCTTCCTTACAGTGACAGCAGTTTTGTTGGTTGGGTTTTTATCCTTTGTATAAGAGGGTTGTTCCAGTGTGTTGGAATGTGTTTTACAGCCTCTGAGATAGACCTTGACTAAACACATTTATGACTAAAACATTCATTCAGCTCTGGAGTGCTGCCTCTGGTGGTGATCTCTTTAAGACTTGTCTATTCCTGGTTTACCAGCTGTGACAAGGTGGCAGTGGAAATGGGGAAGTGATTTTGTATGCAAGAAAGGAGGAAAGTTCCAGAGAGATGCTTTCTGAAATGAACATCATCTTGATGTTCAGAGCATTAAACATCATTTTTTATCTCTCTCTTTTTCTCTTTCTTTCCAATGTGTTTGTTCTCTTCACCTCACTTCACCAAGAAGTCTTCTTGTGGATTTGAGGGGCATCCTGATGTCTTTTTGATGATTATTTTCCTGATGCTTCCTGACAAATTTTATTTCATCATAGATACAAAGCAGGAAACAGAGTTTTTGGAAAAAGTTCATTTGGCCCTAGAGCTGATAGAAGAAAACAGTTTCCCAAATTGGATAAGAGAATGCTCATGAATACAACTTTAGGACTAGAGTAACTGAAATATATTTCAGAATTTGATGGTTTTTGTGTAGGAATAGTATTTTCAGTATTTGTGGTATTAGCACATTATTTAATCTGTTTTTCAGAAACAGGAGCATATGTGAAAATATGGAGGAGACAGCAAGGTGATTGTCACCACACAGAATGTAATTTTGAAGACTGTACTGACTACTAAAACAGTAAGTGCCCAACAGACCATTATACTGGAGGAGGAAATATATTTTTTCTCTGAAAACCAGCTCAAAAAATACTGACTTGCCTATGATCCTTTCCCTGCTGAATTGAAAAACATAAACTTATCTTGTGTCAGCGAGATAACACATTAGGCATATTGGATCAATTCCTGAACTCAGTTGTTTAGAAACCAACATGCAGCAGCAGGTTGCATGGACAAATCCAGTGCAGATAAATGGTTTCATCAGTTAGCAGAAACTGCATTGTGATATTTTCCTTTGTGCACAAGCTCAGAGGATCCGAAGAAGTGATTAGGAAAATAAATATTTACATCTTGAGAGAGATGAGATGGAAATACAACCCAAACAACTTTTACTGATTACAGAGTAGTAAGGTCTGTATCTGCTAGCCCAGAAATTAATATAGTTTTGAAAATAAGTTAGCACAAACAGCTGGCAAGTTTGGAAAACATAAGCAACAAACACAAAAGGGAAGTATGGCTGCTAGGCTTTGAAAGAAATTCAGGAGATGTAAACTTGGTTTCTGTTCAGATTTTTTTCTGTACAGACTTAGGCAAGGTCACTTCTCTATATGCTGTCTCTGTCCTTTGTAAATTAAGAATAATACCTGCATACCTTGGATTATTTATGCTGAAGATTAATTAAAATTCATAAAAGCACTTTTAGAATTTAGTGTTGCAAAACTGCTAGAAGAAGATTAGTAATTTTGATAAAGAGGATACTTGCGATGAATAGTAAGAGGAAACACCACATCCTAGATGGCTAATGGAGTTAGAAGAAATGCCAGTTTTGCTTAGCCTTTGTGATAGAATGTTTTCCTGAATTTTGTACCTTTTTTCCGGAAAAGAGGAAAGTTTTAGGAATTATTATTCCTCTTTTTTTTTTCCTTCACAAAAACTGTTAGCTGTACAACAAAACATGCATACCATGAAGATTTGAATCAGAAGCTTGGCTTTTTCATGCTGTAGGAATTTTATTATGACTTTAAATTGTGGATTGGCTCAAAGAATTTGAACAAATTATAATATGGGAAACTGACTATCAATTACAGTGGAAAAGGAGAGTCCATTTTTCTTAAGTAGTCTAACTTGAAAGGAGTACTTTCACAGGGGAATTTTCTTTGCAGACATTGTGACTGTCTTCTGATCAGGGAAGGGGAAGAGGAGACTGACTCCTTAAATATTTTTCTGTATATTTTTCTTCTGGAACAGCCAATCACAGCCTGCTGTTTGAAATGGGTCTTTTTGTGACCACTTTTAGAACAGTGTCAATGCATTTTGATTAATATGTGAATGGGTATGGTGGGTTGACCTTGGTTGCCAGGTGCCCCCCCAAGCTGCTCTGTCACTCCCCTTCTCAGCTGAGCTGGGGGAGAAAATAAGATGGAAAAGAAATTGTAGTTTGAGATAAGGCAGTTTACTAGAGCAAAAGGGAAAGGTTGTGCATGCACAAAGAGACAAAAAGGAAAAGGTTTTGTTCTCTACTCCTGATCCATGAGCCATGTTTAGACACTTCCTGGGAAACAGAACTTCACCACGTGGTTGAGGTTGCTCCAAAAGACAAACATTACAAATAACAAATGCCCTTCATTACACCTCTTTTTTTTTAGCTTTCATATCTGAGCTGATGTCATATGCTATGGGATACTCCTCTGGATATTTTGGGTCAGCTGGCCTGGCTGTGTCCCCTCCCAGGATCTTGCCCTTGATGGGGGAATGCTGAGAGACAGCACTGACACTGTGCCAGCCCTGCCCAGCAGTGTCCAAATACTGGGATGATATCAACACCTTTCCAGGTGCCAAGGCAAAGCACAGCACTGTGAGGGCTGCTGTGGGGAAATGCACATTAAATTTGTTGAGGAGTATTCAAATAATAGCACTACCTGACAGATTCTTTTGGTACCTAGATACTAAACACTGCAGATATAAAACTCAATAAAAAGGCAATAACTGTTCATAAATGCAGCATATTCATAAAGTCAGCTGTGATAGCTCTGAATGAATGTTAGATTCTATTTGATTTTAGAGATAGCTGATCACAGTGTTGGCAGGTTTTTTTAAAACATTATTTCAATTTCTTAGAAACATTAATTTGATTCTTTTTAGGCTATTGTGTGGCATCTATGTGTATATAACTCTTAGAAAAGAGCAATTTTTTTAAGTAGGACTGAAAAGTCCACTCAGAGTTTATATATGATCTGCTTTGTAGTGTTTTTCTTTGTAACAAAACTAATAAAAAACCAGTATCAGTTCTTGGTTTTAAACAGAATCAATGCTTTATAATGCTACTTCAGCTTGCTTCCTTAGTGCATTTTTCCTTATATTTCCATATACTGGTACTGTAATGTATATGTAATATATATTGAAATAAAATGGAAATAGTAAAAAAAGTACTATCTTTTAATTAATTTCAAATACCTAGTGATAGCACTTCGCTTTGATTTGTAAATTCATCAAAGGAATATTGGAGTTTATCATATCTGAAAGTCCTAACTGTATTCTGCTATCATTTAAATTAATTTCCTTAGCCATAGATTTTCAAATTGCACTTAATACTGGTAATCTTTTAACTGCATTAAAGGTTTATTGCTTGCTCTTTTCTTCTTACTGGGTTACCATCATCACAAATTAGACATAGTAAAAATAAACACATGCAAACATAGGTCACTGAAAAATGAAAAAAAACACCATTATATTATTAAGGCTTTGAATTAATAGTCAATAGTTATCATCAGCTACACATTTAATTTCCTTCTTGATCTTATGTCCTTTTCTTCCAGTGGAAAATATCCACATGTGTGTGTGCTCCTGTTTTCAAAAGTGTTCCTTTCCAAAGGTTCCATTCCTCAACTGCAAATGACTTCCCTGTTTCTTTGATTTAAATTCTTCCTGCCTAAACTTCTTTGCAGCCTTTTTCTTAGTGCTTAAAAGAGGTTCTACACTTTATGATAAATTATTACTTCCATGTTAATGTTTAGAATAACCTGTACATGGAGCTAATAATTATTACACTCCCCACATCTAACATATGTATACTGATCAGTTGTTTCTAGGCATGCCACCAATTCAAATATAGCCAAAGTGAATGTTTACAAAGGTGCCAGGTGAGTTTTGAACTGTTACTAGTTATGAGTTCCCCATACAACATTCATGCTTTGTAAAGCACTTAGGAACTACTGAGTAACAGATATTTGTGACACAGAAGGCAGGGGAAAACAGTGATTATGTCAAATCAAAGAGGAAACAAGTTGCAATATGCTACCTTTTATGATATTGAGTAAAAAAAAGCTAGATATTGCCAAGAAAATTGTTCTTGCTGATTTTAAGTAGATGTCAAGTGTTGTGATTGTTGCACTCTACTCTGATGTGGCCTCACCTCAATTACTTTGTGCAGTTTAGGGCGCTACAATTCAAGAGGGCTCTAAAGCTATTACAGAGCATTTAAAGGAGAGCCACAAAGGTGGTGAAGGGCCTTGAGGGGAAGCTGTGTGAGGAGCAGCTGAGGTCGCTTGGTCTGTTCAGCCTGGAGAGGAGGAGGCTGGGGGGAGACCTCAGTGCAGTTACAGCTTCCTTGTGAGGGGCAGAGGAGGGGCAGGCACTGATCTCTTCTCTCTGGTGACAGTGACAGGACCAAAGGGAATGGCCTGAAGCTGTGTCAGGGCAGGTTTAGGATGGATATGAGGACAAGGTTCTTCACCCAGAGGGTGTTTGAGCACTGGAACAGCTCTCCAGGGAAGTGGTCACAGCACCAAGCCTGACAGAATTCAAGTATTTGGACAATGCTCTCAGGCACAGAGTGTGATTCTTGAGATTGTGGCAAGGAGTTGGATTTGATAATTGTATCCTTATGGATCTCTTCCAATTAATGATTTTCTATGATTGTAGGATCTGTGAATGCATATTATACATGTGTATGAATACCTAGACAGACTTCAAGTGTGACAGATAGAATTAAAAATTAGTGGTTTTCTAGACTGACTTAATTGAGCTGAAGTTGACACTTGGCTTGATCCTGAAATCTAAAATGGAAAAGAGAAAATTCCTATGGATTCAGAAAATTTGTGTATGCAGAAGGTGACATTCCTTAATCCATACATTATAATTAATTAATTTCAGTTATTGAATGTATATTTGCCTGTTTCATTTGTCTCAACTGTTAGGCAGAACTGACCTCTGTATAGATGTAGAAGCTTCAATTTTTTTCTTACACTCTTAGTAGCAACTCATTTCGTCTGTTTCATGTGGAAAAAACCACCTTCCCCTATTTTTCCAGCAAACAGTCTTTCATTAAAGCTTGATCTTTCTGTGAAGTTTCAAGCAAATCTGTAATTAGTTTCTGAGTTCCAGTCAATTAAATACTGGCCTAAAATAGCTCCTGTTTAGGTCTCATGGTATTTTGGGCCTCTGCGGTCTGAGGGTTAGACTGTGCAGAAAGTAAAAAACTACAGAGGAAGCATTAGTTGGTCTCTTTGGGTTGTGTAATCACTTAGTTACCTACCAAAAAGGCAAAAATATTCACTGAAAGATAAAGCTTTGCAACAGCTGTGTGGTAGAGCATGTGCCCTCCTAGTTCAAGCACTGTAATAGGAATATAAACCAATCTGTGATTTTTTAAATGTTGAAAGGATTTAATATTTATTTTATAAAATATAATTACTAATACTGCATTGTTTCTGTTTTTGCAAATGCAGTGTAAATTATTTTTGAAGCTTATTGTGTTTGCACTTTTTCTTTGATGTAAGACATGGCATTCATTTTATTCAGTTCCTGTCAGTTTAACGTCGATGTAATCAATTGTATGGATTACAGTGGATTAAACGATGCATTTATAAATGAAAGGAAGTATAGTTGAGATTACCTCAATAACAGAAGGTGTGGACCTTACTCTGTTGGAGTATTCTCAAGGAAAGAGAAAAATAGGCTGAAGATAGACAAAAGGCTCCCTATTGTACTTTGTGCTGGGAAACAGCAATTTTATGACCTTAAAATAGGAACAATATAATTCATAGTTCTTGCATTGGCCCAGCTCTGCAAATTGCAATTGAAAGCCACTGATCTGAACTCTTTTTTTGTTTTGTTTTCCTTCTTGTTGTATGTCTGTGTTTCAAAGATGTTAGTATTATCATCCACTATCATTGTGGTCTACTGATATTGCCATTATTACTGTTATTATGTTTTCTTGTTATTAAAAAGTGAACAAGATGCACGGTACACTTTGTAAATATCTGATGATCTAATCTCTCCCAAGTTAATAGAAACTAGGAACAACTAACCTGAAGAGAATATAGTCTCTTTGTTGAATGATATGGGACAGAAAATTCAGCTTGTGAAAGCCCAGTTTTTATTGACTGTCATATTTCTACATCCAAAATCATTGTTCTCTCTCCTGGTCAGAACTAGGCTTTTTAAGTGATGGCAAGGAAGTTGTTTAGAATAATTTTTTCACTTTTTGCTTTATCTTTTTTTCAAGGTTTAGGCAAATTGAATTTACTTGTTGTGAATATAGGCAAGTGAGTTGGTTTAGGATTTAACATTACTGGTGGATACCTTTCAAATGAAATGGATGCTTCATTTCTCTATACTTTTGCATAGGGTCTGCATTTATCTTGTTTTCTTCTTTAAAACCTCTTCCTTCTGCCTAGCTTATTGACAAGATTGGGCTATCAGCTCCAAAACTTGCATGGCTGAAAAGCTGCTCCCTGGGCACAAAAGCCAAGGCATTCTGGTTGCCTGCAGCTCTGTGTTCTTTCTCTCTCCATCACAGCTGCAGTACCTCTGACTCTCCCTCACCCTGAACACTGTTCTTTCTTCTCTTTCTGCCAGCTCCTGCTGGTGAGCATGGACTGTAACTCATTCCAAGCAGAGAGCTGAGGGCCCTCTGGTAGGCTCAACAGGGTAGGTAAGTCTTGCACTGCTTAACTGAATGACAGCATCCAGAAATTAACTTTAATAATAACTCAGTTCTTTAGTAAAAGAGAACCTGTTTAAAAATAGTGACTTTGCTACAGGGTATAGAGGTATCTAACTTAGAAATGAAGTTTTGGATTTGGATGCTGAAAAATGTGAATTAATTTGGGAGTGATATAGCTTGAGAGTTTGGTTGTAGAAACTAAGTTAACATTTTTCATTAATTCATTGGTTAAAATTCAAATGTGTTTAGTTATTATTTAAATCTAAGCAATGTAGTATCACTTTTATTCTTGTAAGTCAATCAATGTATGCAAGTAGTTTTTAGTTTTCATATTCTCAGCTCATGTAAAGTGCATAAAGCTCATGAGCTGCCATTCTCATGTTTTAAACTTCCTACAAAGTATGAAAACCCTATCAAAATTGTTTTAAAATTATTGTATGTATTTTTTGCATGCAAAAGAAGGGCCCTTTATTTTTGAGATGTCTTTTCATGAACGAACTAAAATTTCTAGATGAAAGAGCTCAAAGCATTGCTATGGAGAATTAAAAATAAAATATTATGATTAGTTCAATTGTCTTTTACATGCTTCTTTAGTCATTGTCTCCAAGCTTGTGTTTTGATTACCTTCTTCTTGTTGTTAATATTTAAAATTGTTTGCCTTCTTTCATTTCACTTATTGTGATAGAGTGATTAAATATTCCCATCAGTGGACTAATTATTTAGGAAAAATCTAGTATAAATAAAAATTAAGTTACTCATTTTCATCTTAATTTTAACTGATGATTTGAAATTTCCTGTACTTCTGATAATAACAGGGCAGTAAGAGGAATGGTCATAAGGGTCGAATTCCGTAAACACTTGAATTTAAGTTTAGAGTTGGAAGTAAAGGAAGCTCTACTGGAAGCACCTCCTACAGGTGCAGAGGAAGTACCTCTCTACTGTCCTTATTGTAGTATTCCTTGTATTTTCTCTTGGTGGTCTGCCATTTAGGGAAAGGAAGAAAAGGTGTATGTTACAGTCCCACCACCAATTTTAAAAGCTCAGGATCCACTTTCAGTGAGAGGCTAGAGGAAAACTGAATTCCAGGGATCTGGGGTTTGAGGTGCTTACAGGAGCTGAGCAAAGCTGAGAGACCAGCCCAGCAGTTTTTTTAGGATTGGAATACAAGCTATTTATGTTGTTTCACCAAATGAAAGGCAAAGAGGTGCAGGTTGAGAGGTTGATTAATCACCTGCAGAATATACTTAGCAAGACATTAATATTAGTAGATACTGAAAATCTTCCTAATACACTTGAATATGCTAAAATAAAAATGTTTTCTGTCCTTTGAAATAGAACCTTCCATTTAATCTCTTTTTTTTTTATTGTATCCATTACCATTGCATGTGCAATACTTGGTATTCAATTGCTGTGTCAGGGTTATTTAACATTTAAATATTGAGGTGATACACCATCTGAAGTGGTCAGCTTAAGAGACCTAAGTATTCAGTTTAACACTGTGCTTCTACTTACTTGGAATCATCTCCTGAAATTATCATTCATGTTGTAATACCTCTGCCATTTTTTATCTCTTTAGATACTAAAACTGGGAGCATTTTATTTCACCAATTCTTTTAAATGTATCACTGTAATTTAAGAGGGATTGCTTACATATTTCATTATAAGAGCACACTCTGGAAAGAAATTGAGAGGCTGAAGGTGTAAAACCAAGGAGGCAAAGGGAAAAGTGTGCGAAGGAACAATATTGAAAAAATATTTAACATGTCATCAGAGATGAGTTTAGATTACCTGCTTTCTGGGATGGTCGGAATTCAAAATCTTATTTTTAAAAATCAAATGCTGCTTTCTGTGGCATCTTTATTTCTATAATTTCTATTTAAATGAATAGCATGAAATAATTATTCAGTATTAAGTTTCGTTTTAGGAATTTTTCCACAGTTATTTAAATGAGGTGTTTTTAATGACTAGGTACATTATTTAGTTCTCCGGGTTAATTCAGACAGATCCTGAGTGTCAGGAACCATGTCACTACTGAATTATGTGACAATACTATTTCCTGGTCTGTTGATTGTCTTTTGGAGCTTGTGGGGGACTTTAATGGATTTGTTGGACTTTAGATATAGTTTTGTAGAGAGAAAACCATGGCTTGGTGCACTTTTGCGCTAATCATGAACCTTAGCAAACTGTTACTATAATTAAGCTAATATAGTCCATATTTAGTGAATTTCACATAATAGTTGAATTTAATAACTTCAGTCACTTTAGTTACCAGGACTAATTTAGACAATATAATGTTTTGTATCTGTGTGAAGGTGTATTTGCAGGACTGTGAGCAGTCATGTTCTATAAAAATTTTAGAAATTACTTCCATTCAGAAGGTCTATGGTAGCACTCTAATCATAATTCCAATGGCAAAACCCATGGATTAGCTTCTGCAACCCATTCAATAAACCCTAGCTAATGAGCAGCTGATACATGAAGACCTTGCCTACTGTGGAAGACACAAATTTGGGAAAGACAGTGAGCCCTCAGAAATGTGAATGATCCAGGAGCTAGTGTGAAAAAGGTGCAGCAGAAACTTACCTTCTACTTCTACAATTCAGATGGGTGCTATTAATTCAAAGCAATATGCTACACTTGAATTCTTTTCCTGTTAACAGTTTCGTCAAGACTCAGGTAATCCTGTGGGAAGTGTCCATTATTTTTCTGTGAGAAACTTGATATTGTTCTTACTATGAACAGCATATCTTCTGTTGTGTAAATTGAAATGGGCTTAGTTTTGTCTGGCAGCAAAAACTTGTTAACAGCAATAATAATGGGCAATCTTTGCTAGTAGGGGTATTAAGAGAACGCAATAGCAGCTACAATCTTATGCAATTCAAAAAAAAAGTCTATTTAAAGCATCTTTGTATGAAATAAGTATTTCTATATAGGTGATTCATGTGACAAGATTCTTTTCACCGATCCATCAAAATGACAACATCAGAGTTTCTGTTGATTTTGTCAATCCTCTTGACTAGAGAACCAAAAGGAGCTTAAAAATTTAAAATAGTAACTAAATAGCATCAAAAGAAAAAGTTGGACTAAAAAAGCAGACAGGTGACAATCATGGTTCTGCTGACAGCTAAGGGAGTCTAGGTTTGATCCTTGCAGTCAGGGTTTCATGAAGTGTGTGGAGTCCTGTTTTGAAGAGGATGGAATTTTAACATGGGCAGAATTTTGATTAAAATTTGCTAGGGCAAGTGCCAGTTTCTGTATGTGGGATAGGGCAACCCTGAATGTACAGATGGAGTAGGGAATGAAAGGCTGGAAAGAAGCACCACAAACAGGGACCTGGGGCACTGGATAATGGCAAGTTGAATAGAATTCAGCAGTGCCCTGGTAGCCAGGAGGGCCAACTGTGTCCTGGGGGCCATCAGGCACAGCATCACCAGCCAGGCAAGGGAAAGGTTTTTCACAGAGAGGTTCTTCACCAAAAGGGTAGCTGGGCACTGCAACAGGCTCCCCAGGGAAGTGGCCATGCCAGAATTCCAGAAGTGTTTGGACAAGGCTCTCAGGTGCACGGTGTGGTTCTTGAGGTTTTCTTGTGCAGGGCCAGGATTTGGACTTGATGATCCTTGTGGGTCCCTTCCAACTCAGGATATTCTGGATTCTGTGATAATGTCACTGGATTGTCTTGGTTCTGGAAATAAAATGCTGAGGGAACAAAAATAGTAGAATTCTTTGCTACGGTCACAGTTCTTCACAACATGGGGCATAGTCCGAGAAAAAGAAGAAAGACAGAAAGTAAAAGTACCTTTTGTGTTATTTATTAATCTGTGATTTGGTGTGGAACTGAAAACAGTGTTGCATACCATACTAGTTCTTGATTTAATAAAGATCTTGGGCTGTTTTCAGACACCTTATTTTTTACAGTGTTATCAGGATGCCCAATTTCTTACTAATCCTTAAAATTCACGAAAAGAAGTTCAAGACAAATGTGGAAAGTAAACAACTTTGTGTCTTTGACATGTAGGCATTTACTGTGACTTAGGGCTTTGGAATTCAAATCTAACTTTTAGTTTTATGAGTATTCTTCTCTAATATTGACTTTTTTTCTTGGGGGACAGGTGGAGCTGAAAAGGCAATATTGAAGCTCTGAAAGATACAACATTTTTATTGTTTGTTTTCAATAACTAAATAAATAACCTTTTTTTTATCCATGTCCTGTGAAATATCGCTGTGATTATTTAAAATTTCTACCTCAGCAACTGAACAAAACAAAGAAGGCTGCCAACAGCATGTTTTACAGGATATGGATATCAATTTATTTAAAATGCTTTCTAAAATAAATGGGAATGCACTGCACTATAATTTAAGCATTCTCCTGTGTGGTAACACAGGAAGCTGTTAATAAAAAGAAAAAAAAAAAGAAAGAAAAAAAGTAATTTTACTGATACCTGCGGGAAAATCTAGAATAGTGGTCACTCATATTAAATTTATATCAACTTTATGAGGTTTTTGTCATCTTGACACATTTATGGAGCTGTTAAATTTTTGCTGCCTGGGGGATATAATGTACTTGATGTGACCCCAGTTATTAAATCGAGACAATGCAAGAAACATTGATGACTTGTCATTCAGGAATAAAAGAGAGCCAAGCCTTCTCTGCTTCTAGAGGAAGGACAGATTTGTAGCAAAATAGGTAGAGAAATAGATATGGTCATCTATATCAAGAAATCACTTGGAAAGAATGAAGCAGAAACATGCAGGCATTTAATCAGGTACTCACAAAGCTCCTGCACTAGTTCATGGCTGGTGAAACAGGTACACGTGGTACAATACCCTGGGAGACTTTCCAGTGTCCCAACATGAAACCTAAGAGGACAAGCACATATACAGGACTTGTTATACATTGCACATTTCTGCATTACTGTACTTCATAGAAGCTGCATTTTCTATATAGCTTTGCAAGTGAGTGTACATTGAATTAAGGCCTTTATCATCACTGTATTGTTATCACTGCCTTGGAATTACCATGATCATTAAGCTGGATCAAATTCAAGTAAAATTAAAAGAAATTTAAGCCTAATTTATTTTTGTTGGAACCAGATCCAATAACCAGAAGCTGTCAGTATCCACTGAGAGATCAAATTAAAAATTATTTTGCCTAGAATAACTCTAAGTTAGGATTCTATTGCACTGATCACGAAGATTTCAGGCTCACCAATAAATAAGTCACCATGCAGAAAGTCATTCTGTTGCTAAATATGAATTTTTTACTGTATTTTTCACTATCATTGAAAAATTTAGAATAATTTTTAAATAAGCTAATATGTTCATAATCAGACCTTCATATTCTCTAGAGCAGAGGATATTTTGGGCTAAAATTTTGGGTGAGAAGGGAACAGTTCTACTTCTCTAAATATTTGTTTAAGAACCTGTATGACTAAGACATTTTGATACGAGTCGAATTAATAGCAGTACCACAATTTTGTCATTGACAGTTTTTGTTTATTATATGACGCTAAATGGCTTTATATGTTTGATGTTTTAGAGTGGATTAATGGCTTTATTTTCACTACTTAATTTCTTTTTTTTTTTTTTTTTTTTGGTGGGGCATATTTTTCT
>VZRX01021481.1:85098-105455 GCA_013398075.1 Notiomystis cincta | reverse complement strand
GGTGGGGCATATTCTTCTGGTAAAAAGCCAGAATTTTGCATTTTTACTAGGCACAGACTTGCATGGGTTGTGCACATATTACTGAAACAATAGGAGCCATTGATTAACTTTAACTTTATTTTTAGGGAATCCCATGGTAAATATTCCCATGTCAAAACATGGTACTTTATGGTATTTACTGAACTGAATCACAGCCCTGCAAATTTGTAGCTTGTGTTTGGAAGTGTCCTAAGTCCCTCCTTTTACACAGAGTTTTATCTAAAGCTACCAGCACCTTGGTGATTCTCTGATATTAACACTGTTAAACTACTTGCCTTGCCAAACTGTTAAAGAAGTTTTACAAGAATGTGTGTTCTGGCAAGCATTCGTGGCAAAATGTTTCTGTCCAAATGAAAAGTGCAGTGAGTATAGACCATTCTTTCAAGTTTTATTACTGTTATTTATTTTTCTAAGTAAAGAAATTCAATGACACATGAAAACATATATGGGAATTAATCAAAGTTGTTCTGTGTTGGAGCCGAAGAATCTGTATTTTTTAATCCTTTCCACTTTTCTCATGGACATTACTATTCTTAACACATAAAAATGCTCACAAATGATCAAAGTTCTGAAAAAAACAAACAGCAGTAGTAAATATTTCAGAGTTAAATATGTCTTTGCTATTCCAGCTAGCGACATTAACAAAATTCCATATGCAGCACAAAGAACTGTTAGTGTCTTTCCTGTGCAGAAGACAACCAGCTATGACTAATGGTAAAACAGCCACAAGGTTTTCTGCTGAGAGCAGATTTTTTTTTTCTAAACAGGCAAGAGACAGGCAACAAATCTAGTTTAATCAATAAATCTTCTTGACAGATTATAAATTAGCATCCAGAATTTTTCATCGGTGAGATGATTGAATGAATCTGAAAACAAAGGTATTAATATTATTACATCAAAAATATATATTGAGTCATCTCTGGTGTATTATATATGGCACTGAAATTTCTTTCATTTATATAGCTATATTAAAAACTTAGAAAATTACTGGAGAAGTGCAGTAGTTTTAATTGTCTGTATCAAAGCCAATTTTATCAAGTCTTCAATTCTTACACTATTTATTAATAGAATAAAGCAACATAAGCAACTTATTTTAGGTACTTTTTTATCCTCTTTTTTGGGTTTTTAGTGGTTTTTTTGGTGGTTTTATCTAAAAGATTGCAAGCTCATCTAAAATAATTTCCCTGTTTTACTTGCTTTATGAGGACAATGGCAGAATATTTAATGAAAATTGAACAACCTGTGTATTTTTTATAACTCAGAATATATATCAAAATTAAATTTTTATACATATGCCTCCCTATGTTTCGGAAAGGAAGGAATTGTTAACAAATACTTGCCTACTATTTTTTCTGGTTAATCAGACTTTCCAGAAATGTTGTGCTGTGGACCATTCCTGTTTCATGTGACTCAGTAATATAGGTAGAGGTAGTACAGAACAATTTAAAATTACTTTGTTCAGACTGTAACATATTAACATACTATAGAGCATTGTAGACAGAGAAGTTACATTGTACTTATAACTTACTCTAATTTAAAAAAAAAATGTATCCAATATCCTATTTCTGATAAATATCAGTATTTTAGAAAATATCAAATATTTTAGAAAATAAGACAAATATTTCCAATTTTACTTGCTTAGTGTATCTGTTTGAACAGCATCAAGCCCTCCATGTTTCCAGCTCTTGTAGGATCAGACCAGTCAGGTTTGAAGAACTGAACTCTATAATAAGCATCCCCAATGGCTGTCCTCTGACACCTTGGCATTCCATGGGTTCTCTCCACATACAGATCCAGTACAGAGTGGACCTTGATTTTGGAAAGAGGACCTCAGTAAAAAAAGAAAAAAGTGAGTAGTAATGAAGAATGCTGGCTGTTTCCTGTTCTGTCCTCTTCCATGCTTTCTTACATTCATCAAAACATCTATTTTATGACTAAATGGGCTTAGTTAGTCTTATTTTTTTTTTAATAGCTAAGCTGCACTTAGTATAGTATTCTACTATAGTAGAAATAATGTACTGATTACCAAAATCCAAACCACTGAAGAAAACTAAACCACAGATATTTTAAGGCATGCATATCAGGAATGTGAGACATGCTATATCTAAAACTTATTACTATCTTACCAAGGTTTACTATGTCAGAAATACACAAAACTACTTTATTGATTGCAGTAGTTGAAACTGAAAGAGATTTTTTTTATCCGGTCTGGCAAGAGGTGTCTTTTATAGCACAGTATAAGGGAGAAAATAAATTTTAAGTTTATATTCGTCTACATGAGCAGTTTCTCTTCATCTATTGACTCTGTACCTGAGTTAGAAAATATCATTGGAATCTAGGTGTATGGGATGACTAAGTTAACATGACAGAAAATTCTTATGAAATATCAAAAAAATTACTGTTCTGACAAAAAAACTGGAGGCTTTTTCAATGACCTGATCTTTTGAGTACTGTGTCAATGAGAGTTTCTAGTTACAAGATTTGTACAAGATTTCAGCTATAAGTAGGTTTATCTATTAGTTATTTCAATTTTTTTCTAGTCTGTGCTCCTGCTATTTATCAAAAGCCAGTCAGACAAGATGAGCCTTCTCACTAAGATAGATAAAGTATTTCATTACAATTTCCATTATCACAGAAATAGAGAAAAATCATTCTAAACTAAAAACTCTGTCAAAATATTTAAACTAAATATAAATTTCAGGAGTTGAAATATTTAGCTCATTCATCCTGTTTGAATCTATTTTTAAAGCCAATGCTTTGAAATCCGTTTGTGGTGTTTAAATGAGCTGTTCCATCAGGATACTCTTCATTTGCAGGATATTTTATTTCAGCTACTCACCTGTTTTCTCACTCACTTTGTTACCGAGTGGAAATAGGTATCGAGCTATTTGGGTGGGAAAATCACCTCTTCAGGAAAAAGAAAGGAAGCCTCAAATGCATCAGGTTTTACAGCACAGTATCAGTGACAGATAGCACAATAAATGAGTTATTGTAGTGGACTTTTCAGCTGCTAATCGAAGGAGTGCCACGAGCGTTTTAGGTGAAATAGTGCAGGTAAATAAAGCAGGAAACGTGCTTTTAGCACTTGAATATTACAGAAGCAACAAATAACCATTAAAGACAAAAGGTGAAAATGAAGAACATATTGTGGTTTGCTCTGTACATGTCACTGAGAATACAGATTTGTTTAGGAAATAACAAAGAAAAATTCTGACTGGCTTTCTTCGTTGTGTTTTAAAGAAGTCTGGTGAGAAAACAATTGTTTTAAATGGTAATCTGAAATGGTAATTTGTGTGGCATTGAACCTGTTATTGTCCTGTACTAGCTAGCTTCTAGTGGAGGACAAGAGACAACAGCTCATAGATTTCTGTGAAATTCAGGAGAGAGAGAGAGTCCTTTTGCTGTGCATTTTAAAGTAAATATATGACAACCATACAAAACATTCATCTATATTTTAAAACTCCTTTCAGCAGCATAGCAGAACCATGGTTTTATCTCCCAAAGTAAAACACTTGCCCTCAAAACTAGTGACAAATGAGACCCAGTATTTGACGTCTTAAGCAGGAAAAGAGCTGTATTGAATGTGAAATAGAATTGCAAAACATATCTTCCTCCCTTTTTGTTTGGTTTTAAGAAAAAAAAACCCTGCATATTTTAGAATAACATCGAGCTCAGTGTAAATGAAGGAGGTATGGTAAGTACAGTCACAGTATTATCTCAAAATCACTGTGGTCCTTTACAGTGGTTCTGGTGAATGAACCACAAAACTAAAATTACATGACTGGTATTATTTGGTTTCTGCAAAAGAAGAAATGTCAAGGAAGGTCGTTTGACTGAGCACCTGATGAAAAGGGTAACCAGTGGTGAGCCTTTGAGCAATGTTAGTTTTGTATCTCAGCACCTTGCTGAGTGTCTTTACCGATTCGTTTTCTATCAAATTCTGGAATTTTGTCATATTTAGGCATATAATCTTGTTTTTAAATTGGAGTGATCTGATTCTGGAGCAGCTGGGCAAATCAGTGTACTCCATGTATAAAGTTTAGATGTTAATACATTTCCCAAGCAAGTAAAAGTAGAATTTCCTTGGAACACAACCAGTATCAGGCATAGTGTGTCCCAGTGGAGAATGAAGTTCAGCCCCAGAAATGTTATTTTTTCATCTAGTCAGAATACCTTCATACTTTCAGTTGCAGAAACAAGTTAATCCATGCAGATAGAAAAAAATCTTTTAAGATTTCATTTTTAAATGAATATGTATAATGAACTATAAGGTTTTTCTCACGTAGCATCTGAAATTCAAAGGCTGCTCAAACATTTGCATGTCTGTAAATGCAAATTTAAATTATAACAGATGTATTTAATTATAAGAATAAAAAAGAAAAAAAAAAGGTTAAATGTCACAAAGATGAAGAAATAAGAAACTGGGGAAAAGAATCTTTTTATCATGCTCAGTAATTCATGTTCTCACTTTGTTATGCAAAAATATTTATTTTGAAGGAACACTGACCAAAAAAACACCAACAATTATTTTTTATTTCCCCACATAAAATAATAACTGCAAATCAAAGCAATTAATATTATTAACATGCATGATTGGAAATTTCCTTTTCCAGGGCATTTTCTAGGCTCTACTTTTTTTCACTGAGTTTCAATATATACATCTGCCTGATATTCAGATATCAAACTGAAGGTTTCTAACTGTTAAAATCCTCATTTGATATGTTTTAATTAATGGTTAATTAATATGCTGTCCCTGACAGTGAAAAATTGCTGCTTCTTTTTCCTGAAAGAAGTAAGGAGTTGTCAGTTCCTTTAATCCATGTCGGAAGAAGGACAAATTATAGTCTAAATAAGTGTGAAGCTGTGGCTTGGTGCTGTCTTGCCTACTGAATTATTCCTCTGGTTACAATTTATAATGCAGAACTTAAAATTTAGGCTTTGTGGGCAAGAACTCTCTTCTCAGGTAGCATGCAGCCTAAGGGTGCTTTCTTCCACACTGCAGTGCTTGAAGCACAAACTGAAGTATTTCTCCAGTTTTATATTTGCTTGACCCTGTGCCTTAGGAAAAAGTGCAGGCTGTTTGCCATGGGCTGATACTGTTCCTGAATACATGAGCTTGATACAAGTAGTTCTAACACTGTAGAGGGGGCATATTGCTATCAAAATTTAAAAAAAAAAAAAAAAATTAAGGATATATGTGAAGGAACAACACTTAAAAGTTTCACAGGAGCATAGAAAGCCATCCAGTGACCTTTGGGAAAATACATTAGATCTCTTTGGAAATGCCAGCCACCCTGCCCACTGGCAGAAGTGTGTTATAAAAGCAAAGATTGACAAGGGCACGGTGTTAGCCTGAACTCCTTAGCATGCTTCTTCCAGCCTACAGGTTTTGCCTCAGATACTCATTAAGCCATGTTATTTTCTCAGCTTTTTAACAGTTCTTGCATTGTTCAGTTCTAGGGAGGTTTAACCCACGTAAGATTTTAGTGTCCTCATTCTAGTGCCTTCAACTACTTATGGCAAGAAATTCCACAAGTTAATTAAATTTCACCTTGCAGTTATTAAAAAAAAAACAAACCACCAAACCAAAACCCAACAAACAAACAAGCTAAACAAAAAAACCCTGAACCAAACAAAAAAAATTAACCAAAACACACCACAATTGCTTCCTATCTGCATTCTTGTTTAATTTGATCTTCCATACTTCTTGGAAAAAACTTGTTAATTACTATTTTCCTCTTGCCTATCTTCATTTTAAAAAAATAATATATAGGTGTTCATCTTTCTTCGTATAAACTGTCTCTTTTATAGACTGAAGAATTCTAGTTTTAAGTCATACCAATTGCTTTTCTCTGGACTTTTCCCAGTTAGTCCATAAATGTCCTGAGATGAAATCTATACACTATTCAAGGCTTTAGTGCATGATGCATTTCAATGACAACATAACAATGCTTTCCATTTTGTTCTTTTCCTTATTGTTTCTTCAACTCAATTCCTTTTTTTCATTGCTCCTGAGCTGTGAGCCAAAGTAGTGAAAACCACTTCTGAGAAAGCATAGCATTAATTGTTTTCTGTGTGAAATTTGGATTTTTTTTTTCCATATGCATCATTGTCTTTCTACACCTATTTTTATCTGCCATTTTATACTATAATTGTTTGGTCTGTGTTTCTCCCTGAAATTGTGCACATTTGGCTCCTTCCTCACAATCCTCAATAACCTTGTGTTGTGAAACTTTGCTCTTCACCTTCTCAGGCAAGTTGTGGATATCCTAAACAAAGCAATGACTAGTACAAATCCTGAGGTATTCTCTTCTGAAAGCTGCTCATTCCTTTTCCTGGTTTTTATTACTTTGAATTCATCCTTACAGAGCCTTCCCCATCACCTAGAGCTGTAAGAGGAACCTTCTTGAATGTCTTATAAGTAGACAAGGGAATTTTTCTTTCCCACATGCTATTTCATAATCAAGAGAACTGGAAGTTCTGTTTCCCTGATGAAACTCAAAGAAAACCTGTGTTGAGGCCAATAGAGTGGAAGTATTTTCCTCTGTGATCATGCCTGATGCCAATGAAAAGTGTATAGAGTAAAACCTCTGTAGATTTAGTTACTCCTAAAAGAACATCTTTTATTTCTGAGATATTCACCCGTTTGCAAGGCACGTGGCAGCACAGCCTGTCTGTGGTTTCTTGCATTATCTTCCTTTTCAAATTTTACTTAGGACTCCAGCCAGGAAGTAGCAAGTGGAGCCCATTTGTCCCTAGTCATTATATATCATAAGACATGCCAAAATGCTGACCAAATGATATGTGTTCTACTTAACGTATTACATTTTGTGCTTAAAAGTAAAGAGATTTATTGATAAAATTATTTTGGCAGCGTTTGAAGTTAATTCCTTTTCATTCACTTATTCATTCTGTGCATTCATTTGTGCATTCTTAGTATTTGCAGGTAAAGAATGGACCCAGATTTTGCCCTCATTTTGCACTTTGCTGTATCCACTGTGTAATGGACTGAATCCAGCATGTGAAAAACATAAGTAATACTATCTTTCTCAGTAATTGTATTCCTGTGATTATGTGGTTCTCTCTTTAAGGATGGCTGTGGAAATATATTCTAAATATCACTAACAAAAAAAGTTCTTTGTTCTTGGTCAGAGTTGAAAAGGGACAACCTTCTTGTGAAATTGATTTGCAGTACTCTGAAAGCCATTATTCCTATCCCAATGGCAATTACTTTTGATATTACATGTATGTATGCTTAATAAGAGCTGCCTTTTGAAATCAGCTCCACCTTAGACCTAATCTAGGAATGAAGCTGTAATGCCAAGTTTATGATATCTTAGTGTGTTGCTATGGAAGTGATATTAGCAATATTAGAAATCCAGCATTGTGGGCTGTGAGGCAATAGGATGTGATAGAAACTGAAAGCGTGGATGCAGTAGAAGAAGATTTAATTTCAACACAGATATATTTGTTTCTTTGGAAAAAGAAGGCAATATATCAGAGTCAAGTAAGTATTTTTAGATATTACAGTATCTTGTTCAGGATGTCTAGAATGTAACAATATAAAGTTCCTAATTATCAAAAATTGTGTTTTAAACAAAGTAAGTTTAAAGGTTAAAATCACTGCACATATATTTTTTAGAAAAAGGAGAGGTTTTTATGGTTTGCTGCTTTGATCATAGGCTTCTTTTCCTTTCATGTTTGCTTATTATTTCTAATTTCTTTCTTCTTTTTTTCATTTTGAATCTGCAATGGGAAACAGACCAAGCAGATGGTAGCACCCTTGTTCTGTTCCTTTTTAGCTGTGATTATTTCCAGTGACAGATAAGGATGTTTGGCTGTCTTGGGCCCTTTTATAGTAAGCCTGTTGATGCCGAGTGATTATTGAATAGCTCTATAATATGTATTTATGTGTAATTTAAGATACAAAATGATCAGTGCAAGTTTTGTTACAATGTGCTTAGATGCATGGAAAGATGAAAGACTGAAGAGTGGATCAATAAAGTCATTACTAGATGGAAAATGCTATGAGAACATATTGGTGATGTACGATTAAACTAAAGAACAAAAATCATATACAATCACTGGTTCCAGCTTTTGACAGGAAACATGAGCCTTTAGGCATAAATGACTGTGAATGGCAAAATGCAGCTGCTGCCTTCATTTGAATAGCCTAAGGAAGACAGGAGAGCAATCAAAACATGCCCCAGCTATAAGCAATCATTTCAGAGCTTTAGCTGACTTAAAAAGCAATAGCAAGTTAGGCTCTGAAGAGTACTAGACAGGATCCTGTGATGTGGCACTGCCAAAGCCTTTGGAGGAGATACAGTGAATAAAGTAATATTCATGAGAAAAGGAATGTTCCACAGAGAATTAAACAGCTGCAGAACCCACAGTCTCTGCATGAAGCGTCACAAACGTTCCAGTTTCTGCAGCTGCCCTTCAACCTCTCTTCAGCAGCTGAAACTCTCAATTTTGCCTCCCTCTTTCTGATCCTATCAAGTGCTCCACAGCAGCAGCTCAGGACTGTTTGGATGTTCTTCAGCAATTGGATACAGTGCTATTAAAATCTGTTCCCAGGTGCACTGTTTTGCATTAACTGTCCTATTATTTATTTTTTAAACTTTATTTTGCTAAGAACTTTAAAAGTGAGAATATGCCAGTTGCCCTAAGAACGTGCTGCAGCTGTGGAGCTGCCCACAGTAACTATCACAAATTCACAAATTCCTGTTGTGAGTACAATTTACATACAACAGTAGTTTCAGGAGGAAAGGAATTCAAGATAAGGTGCAAACCAGAGTTGTCATATCCTCACAGCATAGTGCAGTTCCAAGCTTTTTTAAGAGCCTTGGACACAATAATAGCACAAGTCTAGAAGCAATAGAACCATATTAAGAACATGCTGTCCCAGCTAAAATCCCATTTTTATTTTCCTTCTTGTTTTGAGGCAGACTTGATCAGCAAAAGGTTGAAGGTCTGTACCCTATTGCCTGGTGCATTTTGTATGTGTGTAGCTATCTTTAGTCTTACTGACATCAAATACAGCATTTTAGGGCAAAGTAGAACTTTCTGCAATACTATATATGTTTCTGTAAAGCAACATAAAATATAAAAAGAAATGCATTTGTATTATCAGAGGAGCATATTTTGTTGACCTAGGTCCAGATTTTTGCTGTTTTACATAGTTCCATCTCTTTTCATTCACCATTCTTCCTTTTATTGTATTCCATAACTGCCAGAAACAAACAAAATCCAAAAATTCTGTAGAGAAAAACAAGTTAAGCACCCCCAGCTGTTTGCAACGGCATAAACTGCTGTTTCATTAATTCCAATATGTATGTGCATAGGCCTCAAGCACACCCTTGCTCCAGCAACTGCTAGGATACAGAATTATTGCTTATAATAAATCATTGTGAGCCAATCGGAGCTCTGGGTACCCTGGTGTTGTGACACATGCTGCATTTGTGAGAATGGCATTTCCAAATGTTAAAAAACTATGGGAAAACTTTATTTTGTTACTGTCTCTGTTGAACTTACTTCTGACTTTTATCAACTTAACATTATTCATAAAAAAGGAAGAAAAAACCTGATTGCCAGTGTAAAGGAAAAGAGATTAAGTAGCTCATAGAAGAGTAATAAAGCTGTATAGCTCTGCTTACACAGAAAAAAGTTTAACCCAAGAGCCTTATTAACTTGAGAAAGGTTAAACCACGCCTCTGTCACCATTCATATGTGTGTTGCTTCCTGCAAGTGAGTGTTCTATGAAGGTGAGACAGAAAATAGCACTGTCTAGCAGAAATTGATAAACTGACACCAAAGATGTCATGGGTTGCTATGGAGAATGAGTTACCCAAGGGCAATAAATTAAGAATTATCTCCAAGTCTTCTTGAAAGGTCTGGTCATATGGAAACTTTTTTTTTTCCTTAATAGAATATTTTATAATGGTTAAGAGAATACTATGCTTAAAATTTGTCAAAACAACATGGCCAAAAGCTGTATCATGTAATACACCATGTGCAGAGATCATAAGAAAGGAGTTTTGCAGATGAATCCAGGGTCTTATATAAATGTAGGGAATACACCAATTCTAATTAGTTTGGATTCGCTTGAGCTGAATTGAAGCCTGGTTTGTAAAATAAGCCTAATTTTTAATTAGGTAAATGCACTTGCAATTTTTTACACTATTTATGTATGTCAATTTAGATAGCACCCTATTTTTTTTTTTATTGGAAGATGTGAAAGTCTGAAAAGCTTTCTTTGTTTATTTTGGTTTTAAAAGAAAGCTAAAACTTACTTCTATTTCTTTACTTACTCCTCCCTCCTGCCTGTCAGCATCTAAGGTAAAACCATCCCAGTTCCTTCAGCTGCAGTGAGAAAAATTAAGTTGGGATTTGCAAGTGGCTTTGATATTGGTGTTTAGTAACATGTTTTCACTGCACAATTAACTAGATACTCTACTGGAGTACACACCTCAATCTTCTCATCTATACAAAGGAGGCAGCTTAGCAGGCTCGTGTGTTTACAGGAGAATATAAGTGTCTAAACATTGTTTTATGGTGAGGGTTCAGATAATGTCAATAAGGAGAGAATAGCCATCCAGTGCCAGGACAGGTGTCAGATTGGCTGTCAGTCACCCCTGTACACTGTGCAGTGAGAAGCCACAGGATATCACAGAGGTAAACACAGTGACACTTTGGAGCTCACTGATGTGCTTGGTACACTCATGATGTAAGGCTGGGAGATGGAGATTCAGCATTGGTTTGGGACTAAATAAACCTGCCCTTGTGGGGTTATTGCTAAAGAGCATTCCAAACCATGCTCGTGTCTTAAAACCTAAAAACCTCTCCATACATAAAATCTGAGTTTTGTTCAGTGTACAGACAATTTCTACACATGAGAGGAACTGACGTTGTTAGCATTTACCTGAAGACACAAATCTTAGTAAATGCAACCTCTTAATTAAATAGGCACCGTATGTGGTTTGGGAAGAAACACAAAATAATGCTGAAAAAATGTCTCTTAATAAAACCAAAATTTGAGTTAAATATCAATGGAATGAATGGAAATCAATGATACAATTGCCTTTGGAATCTGAATGTATCCAAAAAAGTGTATGTGCTTTCAGGTGAAAATAAAGCACATTCCTGCTTAAATGATATATCACTTTATAAGTGGTGTAACTTGGACTGTAAATGTAAGATGCTAAAGGAAATCTATCAAAATTAGAACTACAGCATAACAGTGCTAGGATCAGGAAGTAGCAATTATGCAGTTTATTTGACAGTTCATTGCTTTGTAGAAAGAGCCAGAACAGGTATCTACTGATTTACAAAATGCTTGGGGATAATTGAGCTGAAAAAGAGAGCAAACTTTAAAGAACATGGAAATTACCTACATTAGGAGAGAAAAGACAAAGCCAGTGTTAATTCAAAATTCTTGTAATTACAAGTTGGTGCTCGGCACTGTGAGTCTGGAAACTGACGTACAATTTGTCTCCTCTCAATTTAATGTGAGCTTTACCATAGTGTGAGATTAACCTTTAATTCTGTGGCTGTTCCACAGCTGACCATATATGACCTTGTTTTGACTTCTGTGAACTCCATGCAATTCCCTGTCTGTAAAGTAGATGTCATTTTTCTGCTTAAAATGGATGCTGTGAGACTTAATTACTTGGTGTTCTTTGCTTATAAAGAGGTTCTTCTATCAACAAAGCCTATAAACAGTCAAAGCTGATAAAATCTTTGTGAGTATTACAAGGGAAAAGGTGCAAGCTTAGTAAAATGCTTAGTTAAATTTTGGATATGCAGTAAATTACCAGTCATGCCTTGTCAGAATTATTTTCATAGTTAAAAGAATCTTCTTGGGGAATGCAGTAAGAATATAGGGAATTTTCTTCCATGCCTGTTGGAAAGCTTTCTTTATCATCATAAGGTTTTGTTTGGATCTTGTAAGCAGACTGAATATATTTCTCCTGAGAATTGTTGAATACTGCTACAGCCTAGAATCTTATAATGGGATTGGTTTTGTTGTTGTTATTATTGCTATTGTTGCTATTATTATTATTAGTTTAGCTCTGATGATTTTCATTACACTGTTTTGATTGTATATTAATAAGTGAAAGGATATTTCATTTGCATTTTTACTTTTGTAGCCATGACCTCAATTTCTATACATATGCAATATGAGTATATGCTTTTGATTTAAACTATCTAATAATTGCTCAGAACATTAAATTTATTGATTGCTTTTACAATATTTACACCTAAACATTTTTTTAATAAAATTGAAAAGGTCAAGTTTATTTTATCATATCTTACCTTAACAGGGACTGAATTTAAGTTAGCACATCATTGCATGAAAATGTAGATGTCTATTTTGCATATAATTTCAAGAGTAGAGGAAAGTTAGTCTCCAGCTAGTCACATTCTCATGTGAATTAAATTACGTGACCACAGCATTTTGAAAATACTTCAAAACGTACCCTATAAACCCAAAATGTTTTATAAAAACTGTTCTGAATCATAGTTGTATTTTAGTCTTAGCACTGGCCAGGTAAGAATGGCCTCAAGATACTGATCTACACTGAATTTTGTGCCATGAATGCAGAGGACAGCTTCCTCAGTCATTTGTCTTACTTTTTTGTACTCTCTTTTTTTCTAGCAATACTTTTAAACTCATTCACAAACATCTATGCCTTTTTCATTTCTCCTGTATTCTGATATTTGAGATATACATCAAATAGCACCCAAGATGTTGTGGGATGTGTGTATGGTTTACCCATCAGCTAAAGCTGGATTTGTATTAAAACTACCTATTTTGGATAGGATTATTTTCATTTGTATTTAATTTTTTTACAGTTAATTGGTGATAGTTCAATTCTTGTTTGCTTGTGGTTTCTTCTCTACTACCTAACATAATGCTATGGTACACTTAACTTACTGCATTAATTTAAGGTAAGCCTTAACTGAGTTTTGAAACTGAATATTGTTTTCTAGTTATAGGAATCTCTTTAAGTGAGCTGTAAAATACTACACTGGGCTCAGTAAGAATGATGTACTGGTTAAATGTAGAGTATGATCGTTTCTGTCAGTATATCCTGGTTTTCTATATAACTCTGAAACTTGCAAGTTTTTCAGATCAGGTAGTTTATATTAGGAAGAAATGTATTTTTATCAGTCTAGTGGAAAATATGAAGAATTTTGTTGATGTGTGGGCGTTTGACCTTGGCTTAAGTAGGAAATTTATATTCATTATATTTAGGAAAGCTAATAAATTTATTGGAAGACTTAGGCTGTATAATTTATCTTATATCATGACTTTAACAGTTAGGCTATGATTCTAATAAAAAAAAAATCCACTTAGGATTTAAATCTGTTTTTATCACCCAGAACATCTTACCTGTCAATATCTGATTAGAGGTCCTCGCTGCTTGAGACAGCTTTTCTCTATCTGACAGATAATCTGAGGCTCTGAGACCATCGATTGAGGATTCATCTCTAGGAGTGGGGTGAATAAGAAAAAAAAAGGCTAGAAAGAGCTAGGAGGTAATTTTTGATTATACTTCGACCTATGACTTTTGCCTTGAGCCCAATAGAAAGGCTCAATCTTCCTATCTTATCACTGCAAAGACAGAACACTCCTGTATTGATTTAAACAGAGAAGTTCAAATAAGTTTCAGCTTGATTATTTCATCATAACATCTCATCTGAGTTTAAGGGAAACTGTCCTATTGGTTTTTTCTTTCAGTCTCAATTTTTTGTCCTTTTATTTTTCAGTGCAGTAAATCTAAGTGGTTGGACTAGCACAGGCCTTTGATACACCTGCCCACAGTGCTGCCCAGACCATGAGAAACTTTCTGTTCCAGCATCTTCTCTGAGCTGATTACTTAATTACAATACAGTAACTGTCTTGAAGATGAAACAGAAACTAAAATCTCCAAGTAAGATATATATAAAATCAGAAAGAGAGAAACTGATTGTTGTTGAAGACCCTGAAAAATCTTTCATACCTGCTTGCTATAGTGACAAGTGTTTGTCTAATCTACTCATAAACATGTCTTTTGGGAAAAATTTAATTATATTTCTTGGTACTTGTAGGAAGAAAAATACTGCATTTAATGTTTACAAATATTCACTTTAGTTCACAAGTCTGTATTTGACAGTAAGTAGCACAAGCATATTTTCCTGATATAGCAATTTTGAGTGCAGAATTTCAGACATTTATTTTGATATTTACCATAAATATGGGAATAGATTTCTACCTTAAGTTCTACAAGTAATTTTTAATCTAAATGCATAGTGTTGCCTGTATTGTTTACTCTTCCTAGAAGGATAACTGTGTGTTCTTGCTTGTACTGACAGATGTGGGTACTGGATAAGATAAATTCTGAGCCTAAGAGCAGAAATATATTAGTTGACTATACAAAAGCTATGGCAAATATTTTATAAATTTATATTCATATCTACTCTGTTGAAATTTGATAGTGTTCTATATTTGAAGTGTTGGTGAAAAGCAAGGTGAAACTGTGCTATGCCAGGGTGTACTTAGTACAGGCAGAGTCAAGAGGTTTATCTCAGGTCAGAGTGAAAAGCCAAATTAGCCAGGGACACCAGGAAGTACCTGAGATTTGAAGACATCCAAAGATATAGTATTAAACTTTCTCAAGCCAAGCATACATGAAAATAGGAAATACAACCACTAAAATTTTGCCGGAATTTTTAAAAAGAACTCATCTCTGTTGACATTCACATTAATAATTTGATATAATATGTAGATAGCTGGAAGCTGATATAGGATTTAAAGGGGTTGTTCCTTACTTTAGCTGTAAGGTTAGAACAATGATAGGGACCCTTAGTAATAGATGTCCAAACAAATGTACATCAGAGACACTCACAATTATTAGATAACTCACATCTAATTAAGGTCTCCATTGGGTTTCTGAACTAATGACCTGATTAAATTTGACTTGCAGCCTTGCCAATTATGTATTTTCCTTTTATACATCCTTTTTTGAAGCAAATTCACAGAATGAGCACAGAGTAGTGGTTTGCACACATCACATAAATGCCATCTCTGCCTCAACTGAAATGTTCCTTAATCATTCTCGTGAGATGCAATACTGTGTCTACTTCCAGTAACCTGAGATTTCTTTATGGGTCTATGTTTGGAATAATCTGCTTTGTCTAAAGCCTTTGAAGATAATTAATAGCTTAGATTTTTTTACAGGAATAGGCAAGAATTGTTGGTTTTAACCAAACTTCATGTTGAATCTGCAGGTTTTTCAAGTTTTGAAGCTCAAGGAGTGAAAAAAAAAGATCCTGCTCAGATTCTCACAGTTTCAAAAACTACCAGGTGAAAAGTAACAGGCAACTTTACAGCTAACTCAGCAAACTGAGGCCTGAAATAACATTTAATGGCAGTCTGTATTTCCCAGTTCCCTGAAAATAAGGGACCTTGGGTATTGTGATGGTAATTTTGAGTATAGCAGGAAGAGAAGGTAAAAGCAACAGAAAAAACAAAATTTAGTCTTTCTTTTGAAGGAATGGAAAGCTGTTTATAGTGATGCATATGCACAGAATTTTCTCTGAGCCTATATTGGAAAGATGAGCATAATTATTATATAGGAAAAATATATTTAATTCACTTTCATTACTGTAGGAATGAAAATGTCATTTCAAGTGACATATTGAATCTGATTCATATTGAATCTGATGCATGTTGAACTTCTATAACCACAACTATAAGCAAAATTAGTTAATAAAGTAAGAAAGTTAACTAAATTTCCATATTGAATCAGTCATTTATACTGTTAAAATATGAGTGAGCAAAGAGCAATTGAATAAATATCAAAACTCTTCCAGATATAATATTCTAGAGAAGAGGAAGAAGTCAGTTCTCCTTCTATATACTAGAAAATCACATCCTAGAAGAGAGAGTTTGAATCGAGATTTTTTTCTCTCTCTCTTTTGATTAGTCCATTGATGTGTCATGCATTAATTGTGCACTTCAAGAAGGAAATAACATATAGATTGTTAATCATTTAATCCAACTTCACATTATATAAATGCCCAGAGCACTTTTTTTTTAATTTATTTGCCTTACTTGCAGAGATTCAAAAACTTAGTTCAGGATTGGAATCAACAGATGAAGCTGTGAATTTAACTTTTGCTTTTCTGTACTTCCATTTGCATTGTCAACCTATTTCAATTCCAGAATTTCCAACCATGTCTCTGTTGCTTTTCTGTAGCAGACATCCCTGCTTTATTTGTTTTAAAAATATTTACTTTTAGATCACCTTGCAAGACGAGAAGGTGACATGCTGTCATGTGCTGTCATACATGGAGATGGAGGTCAAAGTGCCACTCAGCTTGGTTGACAAACTGCAACCCATGACCTGCTGTCCAGACTGCTCAGCATTCCAAACAGCTCAGTGGTCCAGCAGCTCTCAGCAAAGCCCCTGCTGGCTCTCTGCTGCAGCACTTACTGTTCAGTAGCTCTGCATTTAGGGAGCACAGGTCAGAAATCAGGTGATCACTAACTGTATGATCTTAGTCATGCCCATCCATGAGAAGTCTATTTCAAATAAATTGCTCATTAGCAAATGGGACTTCAGTAGCTAGGAAAGAACATTATTTCCTTCTACAGGTTTTCATCCAGCTGCTTTAATTGTGAGTGTGGTTTTGTGTTGCTGCTCTCACCCCAGGTTTAGTCTAGGGAAGCTGAGATTGGGGAGGAAGGGAAGAAGGAAGAAGTGAGCCTGAGCTGGGCTCCTACTATCAGTGTTAATTAGCAGTCTTGGATCACACATGATCCTCAGATGCTGCTAAGAAAATATCCGATGGCCTCAGTCTGAAGCAGTTGTCGTACAAATGTAATTTATCAGTTACAGCAGAGCTGTCTTTTATAAACACAGAAAAGCTTTTCTAAACACGTTTTTAAAAGCAGACAATTTGGGCAAATTTTCACAGGCATAACTAGCTCATGATTTCTATGAGAATGGTCCCTGTTTTACTTAAATGCATACTTTGAAAGCACAGAATTTCTACAAAATTTCTATTTTATTTCTAAAATAAATATAAATTAATTCAGATATTAAAGAAACCTAAATTTTCTCTAAATTGTTTTTGTTAAAATCAAAATGAAACAATTAAAGTAATCTTCCATGGAAAATTTCAGCTTTAATGATTTTTTTGTCTAAGTTATAGATAATTATAACCATTACCTTAAAATATCAATTTGTAACCACTAGAGATGGTACAGGTACACTTCTAATATTTAATGACAGAAATTAAAGGAAGAATTTTTTTGTCTCTCTCCTCTTTCAACAAAATGCACTGTTCTCTGAAACCCTGAAGTGAACCAAAACTGTCACTAGTTGTAAATGGGCTTTAAACACAGCCCATATTGGAACCACAGTGTAACAAAATTTCTCACCAGAACAAGCATTTTTCAATCTCTGTATGTTACACTTAGAACTTGGCTGAAACTGCATTAATAATTGTTTCTTTCTATTCCAAGGCATTCTGTCCACCAGTTCAGGTTTTCAATGTAGTTTTTATAATACTATTACTTCAATTGGCCAGTCAATTTTCTTTATATGCATCTCAGCAGATGGGTTATTGGAGGTCCCACCTCACAAATGCTCATCTTTTATATCTGTTTAAAACTTTGATCCTTCACGTAAGATCTCCACTGTTCCTTTGAATATTTGATACATGAATATATACATGTTTTGCTGTGTATACTCTCCTTCCCAGTGTGTATATACATAATAACTGTGTGTGTGTGTGTATATATATATATACACATAAGGCACACACACATAGAGAGAGAGAGAGAGATAAACACCAAAAAGAACCCAGATATTCAGGGTTTGATTTTTATGTTCAAGAAAAAAGCTGTCACTCCATTGTATCTGCTTGTAGCTAACCAGACTGGAAACTCTTGACTTCACTATTCCTGTGTGCAGAGATGTATTGACAGGAAGGTGGGAGGCTTTTACATCGTTGAATAAATCTGGTTTAATTTAAAGGGAAAGAAGCATGTCAATTATATGACAGACTGATAGGACACATTAAGGAAATGTCTGTCAGGTACACTTAGACATTTGGCTTCCAGGGAGAAGATGCAGCTAGGAATGCAGTACTTTGATGATTATATTAGTCCAGCTTTTAAGAAATCACATTCTGATGCTGTTATGCTTTTGGAAGATTCTTTTTTAAGCTAATATTATATTTTCATATCTTGATAATTAAATTCTTTCAGTTTCCAGAAAAGTTAAAAGATACTTTTGTTTTTTTTTTTTTTATTTTTAATCACACTTTAGAGTTTCATAAGGATTTGTGTCTTTTATTAAATGATCTAAAAATCCAAGGAAAGTGTATTATTCATTACTCAATTCTACCATTTGTCATTATCTACCTCTTTTTCTTTTGCACAGTGGATGCCCATGGAGTCTAGTGAGATTCTAGAAGCCTTAAGTCTTCTCATTGCATGCAATGCTGTCTTTTAATATTTTCAGGAAAATGCCAAGGTGTTTCCTCAAACCCAAAGGCAACTTTTCTTACTTGCCTAAAATTAATGGTAGGAATTTACAAGACATCTCCTTTTCTATGTAGGAGAAAAGACTTGGAAAACTTAGAAATTTGGACATTTCTAGAAGTCCCTTGTTATCTTTATTTAAAGTGAAGCTACAAACCACAATTAAGGGTTCTCAGGATTTTGCCTGGACAACCAAAACGTAGAAAATATTAAGGTTTTTGAACCCCAAAGAGCTGAAATATGGAGACAGAAATAATATCTGTAGAGCTTCACTTTTACTGTTCACTACTTATGTTCATTTTAAATTAAAAAATATTTATCTCCTCAGCTTTTAAAAGTGATGAAATCATAGATGCTCTGCATTATACTGATGCAGAGGAGATCCCAATCTGCAGAGCAGGCAGATCCATTCCTGTTTTTAGTTTAAAAGTTTGAGCAGCTAACAGAATGTGAGTAAATGGTGAAGTATATCAGTCCAGCTGGGCTCTGATCATTTCCCATTCATTGCTGTTTGTAGACTGCATTTTCCAGGCTACAAGTTCAGCTTCCACATCTGTGAACAAGAGAATCTTATTTCAGAAACGTCCTGAAGAATTACCCTGAACATGTTACTTTAAAAGTGGAAACTGGTGTTGAAATAGATCACTGTGTAGATTATAGTGCTGCTTTGTAGATGTGTATACCACTTCAGTCTTATGTCAGTGTTCGGGCTCAGGAGCAGCTTTTTGCTGAAGCCAGTGCTGAATTTAATGTCACTCTGAGGAGTCGTGCATCTCATGAGAGATTTGGACACTTCACAGGAAATATAAATGGAAACTCTTTGGAAAATGCAGTATTAATTATTTCATCTTGTTTGAAGGAAAAGTGTTTTTCTGACATATTGATCTGATTGAGAGCCATTAGTTGGCTGTTAGGAGCTCCCTATTTCTATATCTTAGTGGTTAGCAACAAAAATGAGAATGAGAATTTCATATGTTTAAAAAAAATATAATTGAAAAATCATACAATATAAAGTACCTATAAAAAGCAATCATTTAGTCAGAAACACTCCTAAATATGCTAATGATTTTACAAGTAAATGGCTTTATAGTTTCATGCAAAATTTTTTTTCCTGGTTGTTTTAATGAACTCTTTTTTAATATCTCTTAAAGCTCACTCTAAATTTGACCAAGTTTTCTTTGCTGTATGTAATTGTCACATAAAAATAAATATGTTGAGATTTTTTTTAATATGTCTGGTTTCAATTCCCATCTCTAAAACTCTTCTTTTTAGTTTGGATAGTTGACCTTTAGAATGGCATTTTCCTTTCATTCTGTGTTAAGACCAGGTAATGCATTCCAACCAAAATCGATGAATCACAGAAAGAGTTGCATGGTAAGACTGCTCAAAAAATATTTGTATTTCATTCTGAGATTTGTGGATAAATATTCTGTAAATTTAGAGAAAGACGTCTTTATTAAGTACTGTTTTTCTGCTAGTGAGGTGGAGATCATTCCATGAAATTTCCTTATTGAAATTCATCAGTCCTTAGTTGCTGTTACAGAAAATGTAAAGTTTCTGTTGTCTAAAGTGCTTTGAAGACTGTGTGAGCAGTGCCTTTTTCAATATGCACCAGTGCAAGTTCAAGAAATCAGGGGTAACATTTTTGCATTTGAAAGTAGAACAGTTGCAGTTCTGGTGTTGTGGTTGGAAGATGACAAAAGGTGTACAGTAGGAATAGATCAATGACTAATATTTTTTGCTTCACTGTTTTCTTTGCTCTGGCTAATCCACTCTG
>VZRX01021481.1:0-75851 GCA_013398075.1 Notiomystis cincta | reverse complement strand
TTAGTCCATTAAACTTTGAAATTATATTGTTACAAAAACATTTTGGTCATACAAGAATAGTAGTTAGCAATGATCAGTTGAGAAAAAAATGCAACTCGTTTATATAAATTGATAGCTCAGAGGAGCCCGAGAACCATAAAATAAATACCCATGATATTACATGAGATAAATGTATCTTCTGCAAATATAATTTTCAAAGCTTAATTAGAAATTGTTATTTTTGACAGAAATCTATGGCTTGAATTAGTAAATGTAATAAAATATCCAGACTAGAATGTAGACTTTTTCGTTTGCCCTTTGAGATGTGCCTTAAATGGAAATCGGGAAAACACAGGGTATTTTTTTATGTTATAGATAGCAAAGAAGATAGCAACCTTTTCATATTAATATATGGTCTCTGGTTTAGTGGTACATTTGTAGAACAACATGTAACATATGAGGTCACTGCAGTGTGTCCCAGAGCCAACTCATCACTTTTAGCAAAAATCTGTGGCTACAGTAGCTGGGTATGGCCAGTATGGTGCACAGAAAGTATTTTTTGACCTTATCACATCCTTTAACACTTTGTAAACAAAATCTCCAACTATTTTTGTTATATAACAGAAGAGAAATGCCAGTAATTCAGTTACAGAAGATTCATTCACATCCAAAAAAATAATGTCATTTAGTAATGCCAAAAATTGAAGCTCAGCATAGAGGATAAAAATCCAACAATAATATGTTTGCCTGTACCAGGAAATCTTACAGGCCAATCATTTTGTCAAAGGTTATACATGCAATAATGTTTATGAGCACGTCTCAACCTTCATAATTATGACACAACTCTCAGAACGTATGGTAGATGTTTCAGTCGTAGAAAAATTCTATTTTGGGAGCATTTCAGTAAGTCTTGCTGTAGCTCACCACAACAAGATTTGGGGTTTTTACAAAGATTAATTTTATGCAACACACAGATCAGTCAGAGCTCAAATGGTGAATAAATTAAACCCATGTTGCACTTTAATGCGATGTGATTGCTGATTGACAAGTATTGCAATATGTAAACATTCAATTCCCAGCCACCAGTTAAGATCCAATTAGTGAGAGATGCCTCTATCCAAATTAAGGTGCAAACAAGACCATATGCCAATAATATGGGTTTTATTTAACAGTAAATTTGAGGTAGAGAGAAGGAAATCGAAGAGAATGAAATAGAAGAAAGAAAGAAAAAGAAATAAAAGGGACATGGAGAAAGAGATAATGGGGGAAAGAGAAGGAGAGGGAGAGGGCAAGGAGGAAGAGAAAGGAAGAAAGAGGGAGGGAAAGGGAGGGCGGTGAAGAGAGAGGGACACAGAGAGTAAGAGAGAAATCAAGCTACCAAGAGATAGTCACCACCAGTGTCCTCTTGGTCCTTCTTCACCCTGGGCCTCTCTGTGGTGGGGGTCCCAGAGCTGTTCTTCTGGAGAGTACTGTCTTTATACAGTCCAAGTTGCAGGTATCCATGGAGGTGTATTCCCATAACCTGGGGTGATCTTTGCTTCATGGGTGATATGTGTATGAGCAGTTACTTCCTTTCACAATCTGCCACAGTGGGAATTCTTGTCTGGGTATGTTAACCAGAATGTGCTTACCAGATCTCACTTCTGCAGGGCTGGAATTAGTGCCCTCCTTTCCCAGATTCCTCCCTCCTTTCTGTGCTTATCTCAAGGTGTCACTGTGGAGGCTTATCTTATGTCATGTTCCTTCTGTGGCCTTGACAGGGTTTGAGACAGGTAACTGTGCCCTTTAAGTCCTTACAATACTTCTGTGGCTATTTGTTATTTCCCTGTTTCTTGCTAATGGCTGATTCAGTTAATCCTTGCCTTCTGACATGATTTCTGATGACAGGAATTGTCTGACAGGTGCCCTTGCAACACGTAATCTTGGAGGCACTTAAATTTGATCTTATCCAGCCAAATAGTTCCTGTCTCTATTTATTTCCTGTGTTTCTGAGCTTCAGAGTTGGGAGGGTTATTTGTTTTGTTATGAGGGTTTTGGTTTGGTTTTGGATTTGTTTTGGATGACTGATTTGGGATTTTTTCAGGGAATAAGAATAGGTTCAGAACAGGAATGAGAATCAGAACAGTAAATGCTCATGTCTTTTATCATATTATATTCTATCCAAGTGTCTAGTTTGTTTATTAAAACACCTTGTCCTTCCAGGATTCCTATCAGAAATGTTGATGAAATTTATTATCTCTCAATCTGAGCTCCAAGCTACTAATTCTCCACCTTGTTCACCTGATTCAAACTCCAACAAGTGTATAGCATGACCGTATTACACGTAGTAGGTAGATTATGTTATATTCCAACAGGCAAACACAAAAGCTGGTAGTAGCTCCAGCTGCTCACTGGTGTGGTGATGATATCTTCTGTCCTGTTATGGCTGCTTGGATGTTCAAAACAAAGTTGACTTTGAAGGTTTCTAAAATGATGCTTTTTATGGCAGACAGGCAAAGGTGTGGGCAATCAAAGGGCTGCTGACATTTTTGGTTAAAGACCAAGCAACTTGGAAAAATTCAGCAGAAAGTTTGAATTCTTCACTCCATCCTTTATAGTGGAATGAGGCTAATAGTCAAAATTCTTTTTAAGTGATCAAAATTTTATGCCATGGTAGGCTCAAAATGCTGAAGATACATTTTATGTATTAGGAGTTAAAATACCAGATTCACAGACTTCTGGCAATGTCTTTGGTGTTGCTATAATTTCAGCATCACCTGACAGCTGTAATAAAGATCAGTGAGTTATTGCAAATAAGTTGCTTATCATGTAGCTCTGCGCTGGAAGAACATTTAGTGAAATTAGTGTCAGTGTTAGTGACAGTGAAACCATTTGGCAAATCTAGCAGGGAATTTGAGAACTAATAGAGAAATAATACATGTATCTCGCCCTCCTTCTCCCTGTAGCGTACAAACCTGACGACTCTCATATCAGGTAAGACTAAATCTCCATCTAATCTAAAATAAATTTTAATAATTAATCAGATATAGAAGTATTGATATCTCTTCTGAATTCCTGGTAGCAAGCTGCTCAGAGTTACCACTTCAGATACGCTTTAAAGTTTGTCTTTGACCAGTACTTCTTTCCTATTTTCTGGGAGGGGCTTGATGGCCAGGAAATACAAAGGCACAGGTTTGATCATATTAATGTCAGGCACTCAGTGTCAGATTTCTTGCTTTTCAGAAGACCTTAAAAAAAGTATTGAAAGGATTTAAATAAATCCTGATACACATGATTCTAGCAGAAGTTTGCTAAAATGTAAAGTCCATGTGTTTGCTTGTACATTTCAAACCTGAATAGGACAAGCAGCTTCCTTTTAACATTCATTTTGGGTTTATTTACAGTCTGCTGAGAACAGAAAAAAAGCCTTAGTGCGAGTTCCCTTATCTTAAATAGTGGACATTGGAGCCAACATATAAAACCATATATTAGCATGTCACTCGTAGTATTATTGTACTATAGTAGGTCTACTTCAAATGAGACTGATTTATGAATCAGAATCAGAAAAAATCTCTTTCCAACCCAATAAAGACATCTGGGAAGAGTAGATCTAAGCTTATTCAAAGCTCAGAGATTTCACCTTTTATAAAGCCAAATTACCTGCTTTCAGCACTGAAACAGTGCTTCATAACGACAAAAGGAACTGATCACTGGTGTACAACAGCCTGACTTACCCACAGACTTCACTGCAAGTGTGCAGGAGAGGTTTTGTAAATGTGGCATTAAGGATAACTGGTGGCTGTCTTGTTTTGGTGTGAGCAAGAAAATAAATTAAATGTAAATGATGGTTCTTAGATGGCACTCCCATTACATTTATGTCTAATATTAATAATTATACTTCTGAGAAAATTAAGGAGCTGTAAATGCTATTGATTTCAGAATTTGCTTGGAACTATAAGAACTGTGAGGTTTGTCACAGACAGAGTAAACAAAGGTGAATTGAAAGCTCTTCACACACGATGGAAGTCAATGTGGTTAAAACTGAAACTGCAGAAGGCAGAGCAAAAACATGAATGACATCTGTCTAGTGTTCATGAAGTTATCAGATGCTGGCATGACATTTGGTGATGTGATTTTAAATGCCTGCTTTGTGCTGGGTGTAAGATCTGGAATAATAAAGCAAAGGATGAGATTTTCCAGCATATTTGAGGGTAAAACTTTCATTGAGTTGAGCCAGGAAAACACCCAGCAAGTGTTTTTGCAAATATAGCATGAAACATAGGAACTAGGTATTCTGAGACCTGGCTCAGTATATTTGAACCTCTTGGTTTTCTTTTCTACTGACCATGTCACAAAATTCCTTCTCATCCTCTTTATATAATGCTTGACATACTGTCTTCGGAAAAAAAAAAAGCAAAATATACAGAATTTTGGGTAACATACTATCAAACCAATTTCTGAATCAGAGTGGAAGTGTTTTGCAGATGATGAAACTCACACTGAATTTGTCAATGCAAAATGCTAAGTCTTGTTATGTTAGCTTTGTAGGGGATTTACCTACTGAATCTAAGTGCTTACACAACTGTGCTAAGAAATTTCAAACACAGCCTTCAGCATCACTTCAGTGGGAGGGGCAAAGAACTGTGTACCAGAAATTGGTAGCTTGGCACACACTGAAATCTCCAACTCTCTTTGAGTAAGGGCAGGATTTCTCTTTGGAAGAGGTATTTCCATTAATGATGAATGTTGTAATGGATGTTTTATATGAGCAAATGGACACTTAGCATATATAATTGTATTTCCTTAGTATCATTTACCTAAGTTCAAAATGTGTAATTCATTTAGTGTTTTATAAATTGTTATTTTGAAGCTGTGCCAGAAATTAGAGCAAAAATTGAATTACCATAATTTTTTTTAATATAGACTACACATATAAATGGAAGGAACCAAATCAAGACATAATTCAAACTCATTATAAATAGCAGCTTAACACTGAAATGTGCTGATATGAAAAAAATTAAGTACAGGATTAATTATAGAGCAAAATAAAGTGAACAAATGCAGTAAACTAATTAGATGTGAACGTCTTCATAGAAAAAAGAATGTTTACCCTGTCCAGAGACAGATTTAAGATCTACTGATAATTAAAAAATCCTGGTAATGCTACTAAAGGACATTAAAAGTTCCTACAAAATATTTCATCAAATGAGAGGATTGAAAATACAGGAAACTGCATGTAGTTTTCATTCACTTTAGAACCATGTGCTTCAGCAGTTATTAGATAAAAAAGCGATATAAAGCTATATCTTCTGAATGGCCCTGGACTCACAATATTTCTGCTCTATGCTGGTTTTCCTGTAACAGATTGGATTTGGTAATGAAAGCCTTCCAGGTTATTTTTGAGCATTTATGCCTCTTGCACCAAATGGAAATTAACTTTTTACATGATCAAATGTCATGAGGAGAACAAATTACTGTGACAAATATTCACCTGTTCTGCTTCAAGTGTCCATCCTTGGAGACCTTTACTGTGTAATTTATGGGAAATCTAACTTTAAATGAAGAGGAAATGTAGAATTATACCAAAGGTTGGGTGTCAAGTAGTACAAATCCAGTAAGAGAGCTTGTTGCCAGGGTAATGAGGAAAATACAATAAGGTAAATGAAATATTTTGAAGTTTTCAAAAGGCATATAGATGTCAGCTTTCTTGTTAGACCAGGGTTTGCTTTAGCAAAGATGCTCATCTGTTCAACACTCTGTGCAAAGCATTCGTCAGTGCAATCCCAAACTCACTGCTCTTAGCTGGACCTCTAAGAGATCCCCTTCCTTCCTTCCATCCATCCATCCTTCCTTCCATCCTTCTATCCCTGCTTCCCTCTGCCTTTCCCTCCATCCCTCCATATTTCCCTCCATCTTTCCCTCCATTCTTCCTTGCTCATTTAACTTCAGGCTACAGCCAAGACCCACTGATTAGATGGAGTGTTTTCCTGGGTTTCAGCGACACCATTTTTTAAAAATCCTTAAGACAGCACCACTTACAGAGAGTGTTCTGGATCCTTTCTGCTGTTACATGATGGTAAATTTTATAATTTACTACTGCATAGGGTGCTAATAAATGTGTCTCTAATAGGTGAATACTTTTATTCCTAAAATGTCGATTACTCTAAGTGATTCAGAAATCCTAATGAATAGTTATGTATAAGGAAGTAATTTTGAAAATGAGCCTTTGGAGTGCATGAAAACAAAAAGAAATGCAGTTTGCTTAGGAGGTGCTGATGAGATCAAAGAAGTCCAACAGAAAATGGAACTCTTGGACTTGACAGGAATAATTTTGTTAAGTGTGAGCAGATATGACTTTCAAAAAGAATAAGCATCCAAATAAGAGGCATTTAATCTTACAATAAAACAGTGCTTGAAGCATTTGCAAACATTCATCACATCCTTTCAGTATGGGCAAGGAATATTTTAAGCTAGATTGTCACTATCCTTTCTGGCAGAATTCAACTTATGAATACAAATGGCTTCTGTACCTACTGGCTACCAGTAACAGGTTAGAGGATGCCTTTGCACCCACTGCTGGCTTAAAAAGAGCACAGCTGGTGAAGAGGTCACAGGCTACATCTGGGAATGATGTTTCTTGTGGTAATAGCTAAATTTAAAGGTTTGACTGATATAATTTCCTGGTTGATACACTACAGCTCAGATCTGCATTCTTGTGCATGTCTTCCCTGGGTTCATTTCTTCTCGGGAATTTATTTATTTTCTGAGCTCAGTCATATCCTTTTACTCTCAGGCTTTCAGTAAACCTCCTACTTCAGTTGTCCTTGAAGTAAAAACTTTCTTCTATATTTCAGGAGTCCTACAGTGTTTCTACTGTCCTGTTAAACTTCAGGTGCTGGGGAGGTTGGCCTTTATATTTTGGGAAGGGGTTCCTTCAGTAAAAATGTAAGCCTTTCTTTTTCTGCATGATTTTTTGAAATTTTCCCTAGAGTGCCTGAGAAAAATATTCCAAACAGCTTCAGGCTTCTTATTCTTTCTTTTCAACTCTGTACACAGCACATACAAAAGTTTCTGTCTCAGCCTTTTTTTTTCCCTCTGTGGAAACAAAACCTTCAGAAATACTGCCTTTCTTTTTGCTTGCCATCTAGTTGTCTTAAATACTCTTTCATTTCAAGTATCCAGGTAGAGCTGAGTCTAATAGAAATGTCTTTTTTTTTCATTTGCTTTTGGACTGGCTTATCTCATGATGTCTGGCATTAAAATTTGAACAATAAAGTATGATGCTGCCCACACACTGAGCACTGTGTGCTAGGGTAGATGCCTAAGGATTTGATGTGCCTGATGTGCAGACTTTCTGAGATCCTCATGCACATCACATACCTTCCCCTGTCCCCAGTTCAGAAAGAATTCTAGGAAACTACACATAGTATGAACTCAGCAATGCTGCTGGTGCTTAGACTGGGAGTCCTGTATTGGTAAAAATGATATTTTAATTGCTGATTTGAATTCAGAAATTACACAGAAAAGCATTGTACCAGGTGTTTTAGACTATGAAATTAAGATAGGAGCATTTGAACTGCCAACTACTGAAATAAAAATGGTTCACTCTTATGCCTGTAGTTTTACTGAAAAGGATATGCTATCAATTTCACATTTCCATGCTGACTCCTGTGTACATGAAATCTCATTTAAAATCTCTCCAATGAGATACAGCACATAGACATAGATAGTTATCTCATATCACCTTTCTCAGGAGAGTGGATTTTGGCAGGTAAGTACACCTAAAAATGTTCTGTTGGAAACACCTGGCTTTGTGAAAAGTAATCTGTTCCATAAAGTTTAAGTTGTTATTATTAGTCATGTCACTTTCTGGGTTGGTGATCAGCTGCCAAAGTTTGAAGTGACATATATTCATCTGTGGGAAGTCAGGGGACTGGATGTTCTGCTTTTCTTCCATTACTTTGAATCAGGAAAGTATTGGCTATAAGACAAAGCTCAGAAAATGCTGCTGCTGGTCAGACAACCATTTTCTCCAGAAAGGGCAGTGAGTGATGTGTACACCTGCAGTAGAATCCAAGTTCAAGCAGCTCCTGGCAAAAGGAACTCCAGGGCCTGACAAGTTCAGTGTCTGCCTGGGGTCATGAAAGGTGTTTCCTCTCCTTTATGTAGGCCTTTAGTCCCAGATGTCTTGGCTTTGTGCTCTGTGAAGTCATTATGGGTGGCCCAGGGTTTAGGTTCCCTCTGTGATTCCTCCTGACTGTGTCTGGCTATGTTGCAGACTTTGCTGTCGTGGATCTTTTCAGAGCGTGTTCAGCCATCCGAGCCTCAGCAGTCACAGCTCCACCTTGCTCAGAAATTTGCTGGTAACCCCATTATCAGTAATGCCTCATTCAGTATTCTGAAAACAGTGAAAAAAGTCATGGTTTCAGTACTGAGGAAGAAGGATGAAGTTAACAGGTAGAGAGGAAGTACTGGAAATCCTGGAGTTTTCGTGTGAGTATTCAACACATTTCGGATCCCAAATTAATAGCTGATAATCAAATTATTTCACTATGCAGTTTAAGTAAAATTTTTTAAATACGCAGTATTTCTAAAATACTAAACAAGTAAAGAATTTTATTCAGATATTAGAATTTTTGAGAAAGGCAAACAACTTTCAGTGCAGATACTTTGGAAAACATAGTAAAAACTAAATCATATTATCAGTGAAAAAAAAGAAACAATCCTAAAGGAACATTTAATCTTTCCTTATGTATACACAAAGAAAGAACCCATACTGCTTTAATCTATGGTTGGATTGGTTTCAGTTGGCTCCAGTGATGGATCAGGATGCAATTATTTGTGACAAATATGAATTTCTTGTAGGTATTTTATATAAAAACACAGAGAAGTGACAAGAAACCTAATAGGTATTTGGACCGCAGCGGAAGTTTAATCTAGCTGTGAAGCACATTTAGTTCTGTAGGAGTGTGCTGCACTCATCCCTGAATGAGATTTAGTTATTTTGTGCACAGATTATGATATCACCACAATAAGCACGACAAATGCTCCAATTTGAGCAGGAATCCTGTCTGAATGTTAAAGATCCCCTTCCAGGCATTGCCTCTGGATTTCTAATTTCCTAACCATATTCATTATGAAAAATAGATGAGACATCAGCAAATCCATATTTTAATAAAGAACAGGAAAAGCGTGCAATTAAAATTCTCTGGAAGAATGGATTTAAACCTGTAAACACTCAGACACATGTGCATCCACACTTACCCTTTCTCCATGCCAAAATTTTTAACTGTTTTGGGTCTCTCTTCAGTAAAAACTCTTCAGGGGGGTCCTGACCAATATTGTGTTTTGTCAGGTGCTTGTAAACGTGTTGACTGTACCATCTCTGTAGATCAAGCAGAACTAATCTGAAAAATTGGGTTAAGTGTAACAAGGTAAAATGTGGAGATGTTTTCTGACAGCAAAATTTTTTTCACATGATATTCAGGTGAACAATTAATAGCTTTTCATCAGGTCTCAAATGTGTATAACCTAGTCTTCTTCCAGCTCAAGAATGGTGATCACTCATAAAGCTTTACAGAGAAATGAGGAGGTAACATAAAGAATATAGAAATATATTTTGCATTTTGATTAAGTTTTTTTGTGAGGCATTATATATGACATTAAAGGACTTATTAAAGTTCTCAAATTTGGCATCATAAGGTATTGCTGAGACTTATGGTTAATGACTGTGGCCTCAAAATGTCCTTAATCTGAGCATGCTTCTATTTTTTTAATATGCATACCTCCCTTGCTGAGATTTTCCATATGTAATTTGTTTTTACACTTTCATATTTTGTGAAACTATTCCGTGGCTTGAGTCTGAGATAGAGCTCTTATTGTGATCCACTGTTGCTTGTTCAGTCTAATTTTAAACACTATCTTTTTCCTTATGTATAATAGCTTTTTGATATAAAATAGCTGTCTGTAACCCGAAGATTCTACTGAAGTTGGAAAATTTTAATGAAAATTTGAACTCTGATACACTGGCTGATGGCTTGGAGTGTGAGCTGGACTGACTGGTTGTCTTTATGGTAAGATGAGTTATAAAACTTAATTTATTTTTTAAACACACTGTCATTAAAGATGTTGCCAAATTTCTCTTAAGAATAGTTGTATAAACCTGGCTATCCTGTGCAGAATTCAGCCCAGTCACACTGGCTAATTTCATGTTTTACACAAAATTATACTTTTATGTATACACTACATAACTTGTATTTTCATTTTTAAAGATACTTTGATTAGGTATTTGGTGGAAGATTAAGATTTGGTGGAACTGAACAAAAGCAAGATGAGTCTAACAGAAAACTTAAACTTTAGCACTTATTTATTAATAACTGTAAACTTATTTATTAATAAAAATAATGTTTTTTATAAATGGAAGTGATCACTGTGCTTCATGTAATCTGGCAGTAACTATCTCTGCACCCACAGGGCTACTTAAATTCAAAATCAGTTTGGTAATCTTCCAGCTGCAAATTACAATAAATTAAGGTCATTTCTCCAAGCAATGACAAAAGCACTGAGTAATGGAGTTCCTTCCTTTATGTTGAATCACATAAGTGGAATTAAAGCCTACTTAATTACATCTGTTGTTGAATGTTTTGATCAGACATTTAAATACCTGCTTCAGGACTCACAATCACGTTTCTCCTTGCTAAGTTGGAAACATTAAACCCCCAAGCAATCAGGGCAGGCATATCTGTTCTGCTCAAAGGGACATAGCAGAAAACTGGCTAACTAGTAAAGCTACAAAGGGAGGAAATAAAAAGGAGGCAAAAAAAGCCAAGGCCTACATATTGTTGGTTTTTACATTTCATTTAAAATATATGTTGATTTCTGTTTTGAGATCTTGTCATTAGAGTTTGTGTTTTATTTTTTCAAAAGGTATGAAGGCCTAGGAAATAAGGGTAAGTAGGCATTTTCCCTTCTCACTTCTGTACATCTCCATGTAATTTTGCAAGACATACTATATCTTCAAAGGAGAGGCTGATCATTGCAAAGTACTTTGTGAACACAGCTAGATTGTCTTTATCTTCTCTGAACTACAAAAATGATATTATGTAAATACTCTCATCTTCTAATTTGACCACATGGAAAAAATCCTTTTGGTACTCAGAATTTGCTTCTTGGCACTTTTTATGGATGTCTTCTTAATCAAACATCAAAATTGTTCAGTGTCACAAAACCAGACTTTGGGAAATAAATGTGCAGTCCTTAAGCATCTGCAGTCCTTGATATATTTTGCATTGTCAGTCATGGTAGCCTGAGTGACTTTTGAGATTTGCTCAGGTTTTGTGATAGTGCTTCCTGCACTAAGGAAGATGATGCAATTTGAGGCCACCATGTCCCTTCTAAAAGAACAGACAAAAAACTTTTAGGGGAATTCTTTGCTTTCAGTTCACTCACTAAATTAGTCTTGTACTCCACAATCCTTTGTTTTCCTTTTTTAAAACAGTAAGAATAGAAAATATTTTCTCTTGGGGCTTGGAGAGGTCAAAAGGAAAGACAGCGCTGCACTGACCAGATGAGATTGTATAGAATTTGTTCAGTCTATTAGTTCTGGTGAGCAATAGACACTAAATCTGCAAACATGTGTGAAATTCATGTTTTTCATGTTTAAACTCTTTGGCCTATTCGCATAAACTGAGATGCAACAAGTTGACTCAAGAAATGCAAAGAAGGACTGCACTCAGATGGATTAGCTGGAAAAGCCTGTGCAAACTGTAGTTGATGTTGACAAATGAACTATGGAGTCTGTGTTTTATTGAATTTTGTTCAGTTAAATAATGTATGAAAATGACAGAAGGAAATGTATTAAACTTATACATATGGATGTTACAGTCATGCATGAACATTTTGGACATAAAAAGCTACTTAATCATCTTTCTCAGATAATAATGTTTGATGTTGTTCTCAGAAGTACTTTAAATATAAGCAGATAGTATTAATAAAGCAATGGAATTGAATTTTAACAGGAATTTTAGTTAAGTTCATGAATATTCATCCAGGTAACTTCTGCCTCTGGACTAGACATCCATGATTTTCAATGCCTGCCTAGCATGACCGTAGTCCTGAGTAGTCAATTAAAACCTTATTATTCATAACAATAGCTGAATAAACCAAGACCTCCTACATGGATACAAGTCTGTATTGTTGTGAGAGACATTCAATTTCATGTAGACAAAATTGGAAGTTTCTGAACAGTAATTATGCTTTTGCAATGTGTTATAATTGGACAAATAAGGTTGAAAATGCTTTCCCTTTTATATTCTGTAGAACAGTGGTGAGTGAGATATGCTAAAAATACATGAAATCAATTTCTCTTGCTTATTTCACATGGCATTTTATGTTCCATTGCATATTTATAATTAGACTTTGTGAGTATGCAAATGTTACAATGAGTGACACAATGTTAAATTTTTAAAAGGACATTATTATAGTAATGTTTAAATATTAAAAAAAATATTTATACTCCTACTATGTCATTAGCAGTGAATGAAATGTGGGGGTTTCAGAAAATGGAGGAAAAAAATCAAAATCCATTCATTGTACAAAGGTTATAAAAGGACTCTACATTTACTTAATCCTTGCTTAAGGGTTTGCAAATTCAGTCTGTATTTTATCTCACTGATGAGCTACTTCTTCATTGAAAGAAGAAAGGTTTGCCATTGGCTTCAGCAGAAACTGGAATTTTTCCCCATGAAGTGCAGAGTATTGTAGATACTTCATTTATTTTCTCAATAGGGTGCTTATTATAGGGTATTAGAGAACTTTCTCCAGATCTATACTCAAATAAATTTCACCCCATCAGTATTAAACATCATAATGACATTCTGAGTCCCAGGAACTAAATTCTGCTCTAAGAAGGATTGAGTGAATATATTCAAGTAACAGGAATTTTAAAATGCTGTGACTGTGTTTTGGAATCCATTTCAAACACAGATTGACTCACTTCTCTTTTCAGAGTCAGCCCAACTCCCCTTATCTGGCTGAGTGGTCCCACCTACCTGGAAATTTCCACAGGGGTTCATATGAATCCCTGTCTTGTCTCTCATATGGTTTTTATGTCAGTGGTGCTACTCAGTGTGAATCTCCATACCCACCAGCTGGCACCTGAGCAGAAATGTTAAGAAACACTAACATACATGTCAAAACAGATTTTGTTTTAAGATGCATGTAAATTAGTAATACTTTTTAACTGAAGACTGTGTGCTCTTGAGGCATGTTGCTTAACAATTGAAAAGGTTATGTTTTGTGTTTCTGCATACATAGCACGCAGCAGTCTCCTCTAACAGGCTAATTTGAAAGCTTAGCTAAATACAATTAGATTGTAGCTTTCTTAATAATGAACTGTGCTTTGCTGTGAGACCAGTCCTTTCCTTATCCAGAGATAATGTATGCTTGAACTTAAGGAAATGCTTCATAGCGTGGTCAGTAGTCATGATTCACTTTATCTCACTTTAATTTAAGTGAGGGTTGGAAGGGCTTCTGTACTGATTGTATGGAATGCTGAAATATAAACAAATTATTAAAAGGAGCATTTGCTTATTAAATAGTGGTGATCTGAAACCCAGAATCACCTGTCTGAATGGCTGGTTTAGTTTCAAAGTTGCAGATCATGGAGATTTTAAAATTCTGGCAATAAAATAAAGTAAAGGTTAGAATATTTGTTGCACTTTCTCCCTCCTTTCAGTATTTCATTATTAAAGTGCTCCTGACAGAAGCAGCTTTTTCATTAGGTTTCTATGAATACGCCTCCTTTAGGACAGATCTTTTCAGTCTTGAAAAGCAGAGAAAAAAAAAAGAATTAGAAGATCTCAGAAAGATCTTAATACCCCTGCTAACTCTGTATATCATAAAGCATAAAACTGGTACTTCACTTCAACCATCTGTTAGTGTTTGTGTTGCAGCAGCATCTCTTGAGTGTCTGCTCAGGGGTTGCTCTGTGCTAGACATTGTACCCCACCGTACAATACAATCCTTCCTCCAGCAGCTTATGATCTTATGATCTAAGCTCCTACTCTTGCAAGAGATCCCAGTAGCCAAATGGAGCACAGAAGAGCCCAAAGAAAAGCCCATAATATCCAAACTCATGGACCTTTGATTGCAGAATTGTAAAAGCAATAAGCAGTGCTAGCAGCAATAGGGAAGAAAAATTTCAAGCTCCTTTTGTTAGTTCGTAACAAGGACCCCATTCAGCAGTGCCTAGTGTGCCAGCTAGCAGACTAGGTCAGAGTACTTTATGCAATTTCATTATAAACTCTGCTATTGAGAAATTTATAAGACTGCTATAAAACTTCACTCAAGGCTGATCAGTGCCAAAGAACATTCCTTTTCCACTCAAAAATAACATGTGGCTGCTGTTGATAAATGATAGGGTTGCAAAAGTGGAGACAGAGAGAAATTTGCAAAGACATAAATTGGGGTTGGACACCCATTCTCTCTTCCTTGAAATAGCAGCCAATAAATTCAAAACAAGGAGAAGCAAAAAACTTTTACACAATTCCTGTGTAATAAAGCATGAATTTTGATTAATAGGAGGAAGTAACAATGGAAATTTTCATGCATAAATTTTTTCCCCCCTCAACAGGAAATTCTAATTCCAGCTCTGTCTTTTATAATTGTAATTAGACTTTGGATTATGCTCTTTTGGTGATTGAAACTTTCAAAGGACAAGTTTGCTAGAGTTTCAAAATTATCTTCTATAACTTCTCCTTCATATAATTTTATACCTGCCCATATTGTCATTTTAACAACTTCCTGCTGTGATAAATTGTAATGACTGTCTGCCGATGATCACCTGTCACCGATAAAATATTGCAATATACATTTTGAAATTGGACAAATTAATCTTTACGTGATAGACTTTTTCACTGTCTTATTTCTTATATACCTCTGTAATATTTCTTCTCCTAAATTTGACTGCCTTTTAATTAAAAAAATTAAATAAGAAGAGTTAGACAAAGGATATTAAATTTCAGGTTGCCAAAGGACAAAGATCTTGAGCAATATATGCAAAAAGCATGGCAAATCAGAGTTCTTCTTGCACCTTTGTTCTTCAAGTACTTACAGATAATATAGGTTATAAAAGCTGTTAATGTATTTCTATTTTAGAAGGAATAGTGAGTAGTATGCACAGTATTTTTAAGAATGTATTGGATGGATGTGTTTTCTCCTTTCCATCAACACTCTGATTTCTGGAAAGATGTGGTTGGTTCTCACTGACTTGGATATAAGAGTCTCCCTATAAGCACTCTGCCTCCTTTCCAAAACCAAATTTGTCATGTGCCTTTGCAGCACATTATTAACCCAGACACATGAAAAGAAATGGTACCTCCAGATGTGAACAAAAGGAAAAGGTGATGTTCAGGAAAAGCTGTTTCTGACTATTAGTCTAAAATGAACAACTGAACAATGCCTCTGCCAACAACTCTGCTGGTTTTAACTTCCTTTCTTTTCTCTGGTGTTTACACTCTCTGTGATGGAAGAGTAAGGGAATGCTGCTTGCAGAAGGCAATTCAGTAAAAAGGAATTAATGCAGAATGAATATCACTAGTAAAGTGATCTAAGTTCATGGAATACAACTAGAGGATGGGATGCTTTGGCAAATTACCTGCAGCCTTCTGAGTCCTTAGGGTTTGTTCAAACAGACTGACTTACAGGGTACAAAAGATCTACTTTCTCCCTCTAAAATTCTCTGACACTGAAAGAGAAAACTGCATGGAGTTGCCTCTGGAGAAGACATAAATTGTGCCTAGATAAGTAAAATTTCTTAAAACGTCTTCTAGTTGGAGTTGAACTGATATCCATGTCAAACTGGGAATTAAAACTGGCCTTGTACCATCTATTGTATATGACAGAGTTTAGTACAGAATTCCTGATTAATTTTAGAATGGAACAAAGGACCTGTTAGAAATGTGAGGTTAGTCTTATCTCATTTAGAATTGTGTTAACTCACTGTTCTTTGATATCTATTGCTATACATAAGGAATAAAGGAGGAATAACATTGTTTGATTTTCCTATACTTGTCAGTCATCGTTTCATATATACATTTATATGTATTAAAAAGTATTATGTGTGCTGTGTGTAGACATGTTTTGTTGTGATGTGGAAAATCTGCTTTTCATGGAAGTAAATGGTGGCAGGAATTTTTTTCTCCCATATATGATATGGCACCGAAATATGAGGAGTATGATTTTGCATGAGAATAACAGTTTTAACTATATTACATGTTTAAAATCCCAGCTGAACATAATATAACTTTACTAGCTCATTTCTCCTGAGGCATCAACACCATTTATCACTACTACTTCCATCTGGCATGTCTGAACTATCACGATCAGCATTTTATGGGGAAATGAAAGCATTCAATATGGTGTCTCTTCTCTAGTGCTCTTAGGTCAGATACCATACTGCTGCAGGGAGCAAAGATGCATTTTTATCACACACTTGAGAGACATCCATTTGACATACTTTATATTTTCCTAGGCTAAGACTAGCCAAGGTTTTCCTTATTTGCACTGACCTGGCATGAGGTCATTTGCTATAATAACAATATAAAATTAATTTCAAGGGTTTTTTTATACAGCAGTGTTAAAGGTTTGGCACATGCAGGCAAATATTTGGGGGCTAGAACCCAAACTCTAGTACAACGAAAGGCAGTGGAATCTCTTGCCCAAATATTTCTCCCCAGGAAAATGTTGCATGTGGTTTTCTTAACTGAGGTCTTTCTGAAGAGTTGTTAGTCGCTCTTATTTTCTCATGGAGGATTCATGGAATGTAGGCTGGTAACTTAATTAAGTGCTTCCTGCAGTTTGGGTTTAAAGCTTTAATTCCATTGAGTAAAAATATATGGCTGTTCCCTTTTACACCACAAATTCATGAGTCTCTGTCGATTTCTAAGCCTCAGGAAACCATCATGTGAAAAGCAGTGTTAGCACAAATATATTTAATCATCAGAGCCTTCACAGCCATGGAATTATGGAATAAAATATTAGTCTATAACTCTTCATAGATCACACCACAATCCTTAAATTCTTTAGAATTCCCCTTAATAACATATACCTACTTATATAATTTCAAACTCCATTTTTCAGTGCAACATTAAAATAAAGACGTTCCTTTTATTAACATTATATAGGCCATGAAAAAATACAGGTGAATTTAGCATAACAGGATGTGGTGAGTACATGGGAGATTTTGGATGAATTTTGTTCTGAGCATTGCCTTTCATTGCCTTGTGCTTCTTCTTGGTTGGAAATTATTATATTAAGGCAAAGAATCTTCCAAAAATTGTCATTTATATGGTCACCCTCATGTCTCAAATTTCTCTTTCACTCTTTTTTAGTATCACAACTGAACCAAGTCCTGTAATCATCTGCTGTAAAATGGCTAGTCAGGTATGTCTTGCACAGGATTGTGGCTGTATTTCTTTTACATATGTAAGCACAGAATATGTCAACTAAAAGTAGCTCTTCTTTAAATAAATCCAGGTCCATCTTATGTTACTTTATAGCTAATACCGAGTTGGAGCCTGAACTCAAACACCAACTCCGTAATTGCGCTCTAATTTACCAGAAAATCTGGATATATATACATGGAAGACTGGTGAGTTTTAAAAATTCCTTGTCTCTACAGTGAAACCTGACTTAAGCATCCTGTTTCCAGGGTTTGAGCAGAGGAAGGAAGAACCTCTCTCAGCCCAGATTAACACTTGTGAGCAAGAGCAAGCCCATTCCAAAGCTGCAGTTTGGAAGTTCTCTGGTGCACGTGACCTTTCGGCAGCATTCCACTCCTCTGGGCGGTGGCACGTGAGTGACTCCACTCCTGCCTTATGTTATTCTGCTTGCTGGGAGAAGGGAATCCCAAAGTGTGACTCCACTGTCAGTGGGAGCATCCAGGGGATCAGGAATCTGAAATAAACCACTACACATTCCACCTGGATAGTGTGGCTAGTTTTGATGGTGTCCAAGTTTGACCTCTCCCTCTGTATTTGGCTTCAATGTAGTTCAGGTATTGTATCACTAAGGTCAAAATTCTTCATGTGTCTTCTTGGAAAGGCTGGTCACTTAGATAAGAAATCCAGTTAGGAAAACTTCATTTGGAAAGGTAAAGTTTAGAGGTGGCTTTGAAAAATCTCCTGTGATAATCAAGAGCTTAGTGTTGCATTCAATAGCACACAGATGCCATGCCAACCTTGAAGAAAAAATGACAATCATGAACACCTAAAATCTGTTATGAACTCTGAATTCAGCTGTGTTAATTCAGCCAGTTCTATAATACAGACATTTAGTTTATTTTTAGATAATAGGTAATTCCAGAAGGGAGGCAAAACTGAAAGACTCTTATTGTTACTACAACTTCTGTTAATAGAGTGAAAATTGCTTCTTATATATTAGCATTTTAATACCAAATAGAAATATATTTACATTATCACAACTATTCCTCACAATTTTTTAAAACATCCATATCTGTTAATACTGAAAGAGCTGAATAATTTACTGCCTAGGCATTAATACTACCAAATAGCTTTTCACATTCTCTAGAAACATACATTTCAGTATCTGTTGAAGGAATTAAAATTAGCACAGCTTTGGAAAATTAAACTAACTGACTAGGATAGCAAAAAGTCCTGAGGGAATGATTCTCCACAGGTTTGCAAACTACTGTTGGAAACCTCTGGAAAATAACGAATCACCAGGAGTTTTCTCTAGCTTCACATATGCTTTTATATTCTTCCCAAGAGATAAACATGTTTTATACACTCTCTAAACGGAAGAAGGAATTACTTGACTTATCTATATTTGTTTTTTTAAATCTTAGGCTTGGAGTCCTTTGAGCAGTCAAAGCAAAAATGAAAATTTTAAAAATCAGAAATCAGAGTCACTAAATTTCTAGCCTCCTGTACAAAAACAGGTGTCTGTGCAACAGCCAGTGACATAATTGTCAGAGGTCCTGAAAGGCTCTAGGCATTCAATCAAAAGCAGATACTTCTTGTAATTAAAAAAAACTCTGGAATTCATCACAAGTATTTTCTATTTGACATGAAAATATTAGTGTAATATTGTATACAAAACAGTAATTCAGAAGTAGAATAATTATCATTTATATACTGATTTTTATTTTTTTCCCAATGGTTTTATGTGACATATACAGGAATCATTTTGCTGTGAATGATTGTTTTGAGCTACCATCTCCCTGAAGGCTTTCAAAGTTTTATTTGAGATGTCTTTATCGCCCTTCAAGTACGCTTATTGAATATTCATTTTCTTTTGTTTGTTTGAGTATTTTTAGATACAAATAAGCAATATGATGAGAAAAACTATAGAAATTACCACAGAAGAGCATGCATATTTAAGTGAAAATTGCTTGTATGTTAAAATTTCTGTTTAATCTGTGTTCATGTACCACTTGCCTAATATACAAGATATTAGACACTGATGTATCCTCATTTCTGTAAATCCCCTGTCCTGAGGCAGAACATCAGTTGATGACTGGTGCCCTATTACAGCTTTTGACTGGATGGAAATGGAATGTGTCTATAAATCTACCTGTTAAGAAGTCAATACATACTACACAGCAGTTAACTTGGGAGTTTGCTATCCTTAGTTTGGCAAAGACATTTATTAATCTAAATTTCAAATGCCTAGCAAATTATATGCTTTTCCACAGGACCATCAACAGGAGCTTATTTTTCACTATTTTATGATATCTAACCAATGCCATTATGTTGCAGAATATGTGCATCACAAACAAGATGAGACAAGCTAAGCAAACTTCTCAAAATCTAGGGCATGGCATTCACTTTCCATGTGTGCGCTGTCCTTCATATAAGGCTGAGTGAAATCCATTTTGTCATCACTGTTCAATGAGGCTAGAGAAAGCAGAAACATTAGCATCACCAAACTGTCAAAAAGCAGACCTCCTTGTCAGTCTTGAGTTTGAGGCACAGAAGGGAAAGTTTTGCACAGGATCACCTGTTTTGCCTCGTAGAGACATGCTGGAGGTGTGGGCCAAAAGTGTTTCTTAACACAGCTTAAAGGACATCTTTCTCAGCCTGTTCCTGGCTCAGCATTCCCTAGGTTTTTGTCATGTTTCAGAGCAGTATGTGGTGGAGACATGAGAGGAGGAGGAGGAACCACCGCTGAATTCAGTGAAAGCTGGATTGTGCCCATCACTTCAAAAGTATTTTTTTTTAACTACACACCATATCAGTTAAGAGAAACTACAGTTTATAATTCTATGCTTTAAAACATCCTGCAGCAAATAACACACAGTGCTATCAAAGTGTCAGTAACAAAATGTCACTGCATACCTGCACTTCAGGATCTTTTTATTAGGCTTCTGATTGTTGTCAGTGAACACTTATAATTAAAGTCTATTTAGAAAAACAAATCAAAGCATAGGATTGTTTGTAGAAGGTTCTTTTTAATTAATGCACTGGGACAGTTCCCACAGCAAGGTGCTATAACTCTCTTCATTACCATGAACATACTTTGGTATTCATTTACTGGAAAAACTTTTGGCTGATAAAGGGTAATTATTTAGAGAGTTTGTACCTAGATTGTTCTTCAGAGGTTTTCCCTGCGAAATGAGAATATTATAATTTTTCTGCTTTCATTCTTTGTTTACCTTATGTAAAACACAAGTAAAACATATATACAGCGAGATTATGTGGTTCTAGCTTTTCTGATTGAACACCTGTCACACAAATGACCTTACTTCAAGAGATGTGAAATATTTTTCTTGCAAGGGGAGGTCAATATCTGCAAAAACTGTTGCAAAAGAATTTTCCTAAAGAATCGTCCTTGTGTAAATACTGAAAATATCAGCAAACCACTGTGAAATTCAGAATACATCAGGCACAGCATTGCCAGCTGGTCGAGGGAGATGATTGTCCTGCTGTGCTCTGTGCTGGCATGGTCTCACCTTGAGTCCTGTGTGCCACAATATAAGAAAGTCATAAAGCTATTAGAGTTCAGAGGGGACAATGAGGATGGTGAAGGGTCTAGAGGAGAAGCTGTATAAGCAGCAGCTGAGGTCACTTGGTCTGTTCAGCCTGGAGAAGAGACTGAGGACAGACCTCAGTGCAGCTACAGCTTCCTCCTGAGGGGCAGAGGAGGGGCAGGCACTGATCTCTGCTCTGTGGTGACAGTGACAGGACCTGAGGCGACCTGTGTTGCTGAGTAAGGGAGGTTTAGTGTGGATACCAGGAAAAGGTTCTGCACTCAGTGGTGGCTGGGCACTGGAACAGCTCCACAGGGAAGTGGTCACAGCACCAGCCTGAGAGAGTTCAAGTGTTTGGACAATGCTCTCAGGCACAGAGTGTGACACTTAGGGTGTTCCTGTGCAGGACCAGGTGTTGGACTCAGTGATCCTTGAGGGTCCCTTCCAACTCAGCATATTCTGTGATTCTGTGATTCATTATGACAACGCTGCTTTAGTGAAAAGTAAGAAAATGGTTCAATAATATTTATGTTGTCTCTAAAGGAAACTGAAAATCTGATTTTGAAAGTAAATTCTTAAAAGCAATGAACAACACAGACCAGTTTTCTATAGTTTTATTCACCTGGTTTCTGTTCTTGCAAACTCCACCATTTCAGATAACATTTTCCATATTTGCTGTAGTTAATGTGTCTCCTAAGGTTGGATATATATTCAACTATTCCCATCTACTTCATAAAGCTATATCTCATTTTTAAAACTCATCTATTCTTTGAAAGAATTTTAAGCCTCTACTAATCAGTAAATGTAGCAAAAATATTTGGTACATTACCTTTACACAGAGAAAAGAATGACAGATGTGACAACTTGGACCAATTTCATTTCACCTTTTATAAAATGTTTTGTAAAACCTGTTCCTTAATTGTTTCCACTTATGTCTGCTCTCATGTGACTTTTCTGTCCTCAGTCTTTCTTTTTTGCTGCTGCTTCTCACCTTCTTTCAACTTTTAACAGTTGCTTTTTTGCTGGGTTTCTGTTGAAATATTTGGTGTTCATCATCTTTAGGATTAAAAACTTCTTGCAGTATGAATACTTACCATGGAGATAGATTAGTGCATATTCACAATATTAATAGGTCATGATGCAATTACAATGCTGGGACTTTTTGGCATAATTTATGTAAGAAAATTCTTTATCTAACATACTTAACAAACTGTTATCTAATTGACAGATCTTGGGGGCTTTACTTCCATATCTGTGTGTTACCCATATCGTCAATAATGAAGACAAAACTTGAAGTAACAAACAAGATCATGTATTTTGAAAATTTAACCTAAACACTGTAAAGTAGGTAGTACCTTGCTGTTTCTTTAACTAAATAGGCATTCATATAGCAATAGAGCTGTGAAAATCTATGGATTTAATTATTCCTGGAGCTGCTAAACAATCTTGAAGGTGAGCCATAGATTTTGTCCTGGAAAAGGTATGGTCATGAAAACTAGAAATAAATTGGACATAAAACTCGAAAAGTTGACATAAATTTTAAATAGCTAAGTGAATGTAATACTCTTAAAGGCCAACATGGAAAGATAATTATTTGTGTTGCTCATTTAATATGTTTGTGGAGGGAAGTTAGGGTGCAAATAGATTTACATCTTTTAAATCATGCCACAGGTTTACACCTTCTCTATCCAGTAAGAGAAATAATGTTCTTTTTGTTTTATACAGGTTTAGATCTATGACCTTGCTTAGAGTTGTGGAATATAAAACTGAATATCTAATAGCTTTAGCTTCAAAGGTTTAAAATCTGAAGAAGAGCTCTGTATAAATCCATGCTAAGTTTTACAGAGGCGCTGGAACTACTTTGCTGAAATGAAGAGGATAAACCGTGAGTCCTGAGCATGACACAGAGACAGCAGTATGAAAATACTAAGAAAGTAACTTGAGTGAAAGAAGATAATAGGGGAAAGAATTAGAGATAAAATGAAAGAAATAGGGAAGAAAAAAAAACCCTAAACTACAGCATATCTTCAGTGTGTACAGGCCAAGAGTATTCTACTTGAAAGAAACCAAGTAGGTTTTAATACACTCTCTGTACTTAATATTTTTAAGTTTCATAAAAGAGACCAAGTATAAATGTACACTGCAAAAGTTTGAGAAGTGTAGCACTGCACATATAAATGCAAGTCTTTTATATTTCAGAAATTTTAATCATTTTAATCATGTGCTGAGACCTTACAATTTCTTTCCTAGTTCTGGTTTCATAAGTAAAGCTCAGAATGTAGAACGTTGTTTGACAGGCATGAGATTATGAGGTTTGCAGACAAGCATGGTTGTTCTACCATCCCATCCTAACAGTGAAAAAAGACTCAAAGTAATAAAAGAATTATTGGACAAAGTTGTATCATCAGAGTGAGTTGAATTTGACATTGCTAATTTGTAGCATAACAGCAACCAAATGTGTGTTTCAATGCTTACAGAAATTTTTATGGCAAACTGGGAATTTCTATGCCTATAATAGATGCTGATGGTAGAGAAACTGAGAAATTAATAGACACATCAAGACTAAGGCTGGAGAAGAAAAAATTCCCTGAATTCACTTTTGCTTAGTGACAAGCCTATCAATAACAGAACTTTTTTAGTTTTTGGGGTATGATACAAAGTAGTCACTTTGAAATTGATAAGCAAAGTAATTCCTAAAACAGGGAAAAAAATAACAAGTTGAATCACAAGTCATTGAGTTAGTGGACTGGGAAGAAGAGAGTGGATGAATTGCCAAAAAGGTAAACTATTTTTTTAGAGTGAGGGATTTTAATATGCATCTTTTATTTCCCCTCCCTATTTCAGAAAAGGTCACTGTTTCTGAACATGCCTTGTAAGACAGCTGAGCCCTCCCCTCACTGCCTGAATGTGGTTGTGCATCTCTTGACAGCAGTGAGTATGAGTGACAGACAGCATTATGCATTTCAGAGGTTAAATGGCATTAATAAATTCAGTCAGTGGGTATATTACAAATATTTTGAATTACACACAGAGTTCTGTAAATTGTTGTCTTTGCCTGGAAAAGAGTGACGTGAAATTAAAACTCACATGCTCAACAAGTGCCCTGAATGCCTTAATTCCATTCAAGCCTCATATTTTATGCTGGTCAGATATTTCTGGTACCTTGGTTTGTAAGGGAGTGTGAGCTTGAAGCCACAGAAACTCATGGATAGTTTGGAGGGTGTGGGTCACACTGATGACCAGGTATGGTTCTTACAGGTATGTTGGATCCAAACTGATTTTCTACTCAGAGACCAATGTCATAATATATGAGATATGAGACCTTACTGAACCATAATAAAAGCAAAACCCCCATAAGATAAAGGTCTTTGATAGCAGCAAAGCATTCATCTCTCTGGGGGTGAGTAACCAGATTTCTTTAAGGTTATTCCTCCCTACATTCCTGCCCACTGTAAGATGTAGATAGTGAGGATTTAAAGTAGAACTTTCTTCTGTGTAGACCCCAGGGAGTTCTTCTGCTCTGCAGTTCAGGAAAGGGCCAGGCTCACCCAGTCTTGTAGAAACTGGGGCAAACTCCTGGCTAAGTTAGTCTGACTTCTACTCCTTGCATTTTCAAGATGGATGAATGCTCTAATTCGTGCAGTCTACTAGAGATTTAGGTGTTGACAGAGTGCATTACACACAGCCGTGGTGTCTCATCAAAGCTGGTCCCTGCTCTCCATGCTGCATAAACCAATCTCTACTATAACTTCACTCAATTCCCCAGTCATCTTTCTCCTCCTTTCTACCCGATACAGAGAAGTGTGATGTGTTAATTACCTAATTAACACATCTTCTTTGTAATTAACCTGGCCTCCTCTTTATCCTGACTATCCACACCATGAAGAATAATGTCAGGTGGATCAATTAATTTACAGCAATCTAAGCTGTTTACAAGCATATAGGCAGCTTAAAACAAATGATATGTTGAAAGAGTCTCAATAGGGAAAAAAGATGTTTTATTAGCACTTACTGGAAAAGGAAAAAATGGCATTTCCATTAAGATATCATCTATGTTGTACTCTCAAATGCCCAGCTCAGGAAAAGTTGGAGGAGTGTTTACTGGGGAAGAAAATTGGGAAACATTCTCACTGGACAGAAATAGGGAAAAGGAAAAGATTAGTCTGAAGCACTTGCCTGCTGGAAGGGTGCAGGTTCAGGGAAAACATTTCCTGACAGCAAGATTTGGGTGAGGCATTGGTCATTCTCTCCTGCTTAGAGCATGTTTTTTTGTGTAGGTGAGTCTTCTGGGGAAAAGGTGATTAGGAGCAAGCAGTTTTCAAGATTAGACTTTCTGATTTATTCTATTTGATTTAGCTAGATATTATTATGGAGGGATTTTATTTTTAATTTGTATGGTTGTGAATATAATAAACTTTTAAACAACCAGGGCTAAATCAATAAAGAGAGATATGAATTTTTACAAAATACTGCTGGTGCCTTGCTTTTAAGTCATTGATCTCCTAAGTGGAAACCAAAACCTGAGAGGAATTCTGCAGTATAGAGATCCATTCCCTCTCCAGAGCATACCTATCAAATCTACCTACCACAGCAGGCTCAAAGTTTTAATTTTTGTCTACTTTGGAACTCTGATGTGGAGCATTTTGTTGACAGTTCTCCTTTAAAAAGAAACATTAAAGACAGCAAAAGGGGGAGGGATGAACCAAACAACCCAGTAATGGCAATTCTGTGATATCAATTGTAGCTGATTACCATGAGAAGTCTAGTCTGCAGTATTTTACATATCTTACCCAGTTAATTTTTCATGAAAATATATAAAGAGTCTTGGCACCTAGACCTTCCCTTTACAGGTAAGTTACTTTTTTCTTTTTCTACCATAGTTGTACATGTTCTTTTTTATTTTTGTTCTATTTTTAGATGCTCTAACAACTGAGTTGCTACATGGAGGTTCTTGATAATATTTTTCCATGCAATGTTTAGAAGCGTTAAGAAATCTCTAGTATGATTTTGTGAGTAGCTTTATTCTGAAGGCATTCTATGAACACTTTGAAGTGGTAAGAATCACAGAGGCAGGGAAAAAAGGAAACAATTTTTTATATGATATTAGGTTTAGGAGGGAGGACCTATGGTCTGTCTGCTCAGCAGTGTCAAGACTGATTCTTTAGTGGAAATATACTGAAGAAAAAAATTTCAGCTCCCAAAAACCTATTGGATTAAAGAAGTGGAGGCAGTAGTGATGATTTGAAGTGTTCTAAGTGTGCTGAGGTAGATAAACAGGGACTTCTAGAACCATAAATTCTGACTGAAGCCTCTGTCTTCTGTCTAAGTTGTGCTTCAGATGCTGAAGTCTTATTTTAAATCAGGCTAATAAAGCTTAGGTAGGAGTGGTAAAAATCCAAAAGAGTAATAATTGTACATTGCTTGGGTGTAGTGAAAAATAGAGAGCTGGGTTTAAAAAAGGCTTTCAGAAAGCTTTTTCAGCTTATTTCTAGAATTTGGCCAGTGTTCAAATGCAATGTAGTAATTAACTCATCCTCAGATTAGGTGATTCTTCAAATCTTTTCTAAAGATAAAATTCTTTCTGTTGGAAATGAAATTTCAGGAGCACCCTCTTGAGTGCAATGCACACTGGTGATGTGTGGCATGAAGGATGCAGTCCATATGTTGCTGTGTGACTCACAGGGAAAAAGGTCCTCAGTGCAAGTGAGTGTTATCAGCTTATCCTGCTTTTTTTGAGTTCATTTGCTCTAGCTGCTCTTCTGGAAACATGATCAACTTAAAATTAGTCACCTTTAACAGATTTGTCTGCTTAGGTGAAAGAAAGCAAAATCCTGAGACATTTTTCACTTTATTCTGTTGCAGTAATCTGTCTTGGCCAGAGTAAGAGACTGAGCTGTAGATGCTGGTTGTGGTCTTATCTGTATTTCTACAGAGGTAGTTAGAATGAAAACACAGTCTGTCAGAAATCAGTTTGCATTATTCCAAACTTTACCTGTTCCAGAACAAATACAAAGTGCCTTTTCGAGACATATCATCAGGAATGGATGTTAGTGAGCCCAGACAATCCTTGAGCTACAGGATCAGATAACCAATCCCTTGTAACTGTGGGGGACAGGCTTGTTCAAGCATGCACAGATAATGTTCTCTGTGTGGTCTTTGAAAGTGCACCTGTGTGACTCTGAAGGTGCTTACCAGCTCTGGGCACCATGGCAGGGAGAGCTGTAGTCTTAGGAGATGCTGGGGGTGTGTGCTGCCTTTTGATATGGACCCCTTTCTTAGGAAGGATCTGTACCTCTGAATCCTAGCTAGGAGCTGGCTGCCTCCAGACAGGAAGAAACTGGCTTCCCAGTGTTCATCTAGGGATTACCCTGCCTTACAACTCTTCTTGTGTGCTCTTCAGTCCACTTTGAAGCAGCATTCAGGATTTTCATTCATACCAGCACAAACAAGTGTTCATTGAAGACAGTAGGGGCCCTTCACCTGTACTACCTGATGCCTTTGCAGTCAGCATCCAACCCCACAGCACTCAAGAGTGAGGCTCTCTGCAAGTCTTGCAGTTACTTCTTTTGCTAAGAGCATTAGTGTTCCAAAACAAAGGGAAGATATGACAAGCGTGGATAGTTGTGTGTGTCGAAGTTAAGAACCCCTGACCAATAAAGAGTGAAATAAACTGCATGTTATATCCTGGGCAGCAGCCAACTGAATCACCCCGATTATTCCTGACATCAGCCTCTGGGATTCCCTCTGTTCTCCTGAACTCTCTGCTCTATGAAGAATTTGCAAAGTAAAAAAATTGCCAACTGCTATTCAAATGATAAGTGGTGCATGCTAATTACATTTTATGTGGTGATTAATTAAAAATAACCATGCAAATGTCTAATTTAAGAGTCACTCAATTCACTAAGTCTTCAGACACTGCCTAGCTGCCCTAGGCATTTGGTGGTTAGGCAATTTATTCAAGCTTTCAAAATATTCTCAAAATGTCTAAGATAACGAAGGTCCTTGAAAAAGTTCCAGCTAGCTTGGAATATATAAACAGAGGTTTCAGAACAGTAAAATCTCACTGCATATATTTGCACTTTTGAGACAAAATACTCTGTGTATACACAAAAATAGACCAGGAAAGGAATAATAGAGATCCTCAATAATCTGAATATTTAGCTGCACAGCACATAGCGGACTAGTTAATAGATTATTTCAGGAGCTGAAGAAAATTAAATATAATCTTACTTATATCTAATGTCTTTACATAGAAAGCTTTTGATTCTCATGTAGATGAGGTCTTTGCCTTATTTACACATATATATAGTTTTATCAGGGGAGTTATATCATAACTGTGATTTGTTTCAAATATGCTGAACATTATTCAATGGAGCATGCAATTTGCAGAACAGATTATAGTGGCCTATCATATGGGAGAATAAAATATATGATATGAAGAACGTTTTCAGAAAGTAATAATAAAAATAAAGAGGTTTAATTTACCGCTTTTGCTAATAGAAAAATAATGTTAGTACTGAATTGCTATTTTATTATCTAGTTCCATATGACTATTTTTTGGTAGAATTTTTATTGAATTTGGTCAATAAATAACAAAAACAAGCGAAAAAATAATGCATCCAAGAAAACCCCTGCATTTCATTTCATATGTCTCCTTATGTAGAAAGTGGTATTCCAGTGAATATTGCCATAATCCTTCCCAGGCGAAATACTTGATGTTTTTGTATCGTGCAAGAGAATTTATGCTGTTCCAGAGCATCATATTCACAAAAATTACCTTTCTAATTTTAAATCTCTCTAAAAATCTGTCTAAAAGATACTGAAATATTTTCCACTGGGGTGAATGAGCCTTGGTTTATGACAAATTGTCTTAAAGGAATCATCTGCACTGGAGCAGCTTCACTCCAGTAAAGGAATTATCCATACAGCCATCTTGAAAAAGAGAATTATGTAAGGAATTTAGCCATGCAGTTCTGGGCAAGTTGAAACCTGTTTCATCTCTGAAACTTTTTTGTTGAATTCTGTGTATACAGCAAATTCATCTGCAGGAATATTCTAGAATTAAACCAGAGGAAAGTTAGATCTATAACTGCTGCCTATTCTGAATGTACTTATTTTTCCATGCATTAGGGATGTACCTACTGCTCTCCAAATATTCCACTTTCCAAAAATTAATTCAGCAATAACAGGCACTTATTTTCTGAGACTGTTCTGTTTACAGAAAGCTATAAATGGTCTTTAAAGCTTCTGTCTCTGCAGACACCCCTACCTGCACACACTTTACAAGCAGAAAAGTAAAATTAATTATTTGTAGTTTTAATTATGTAGTATATTTACAGGTTTTATAAATAGCAGCATTTCTTGCCACAAACAGTGAAACACACAATAGCTGAGATTATATAATGAGACTTTCTGCTCTTCTATGAAAAGAGTTTTACACACAGAATAAATATTTTACTTTTGAATGTTTAAATAGAGTTTACTTTTTAAACACTTCACATAGCAGCTGGACAGAATTGAGAATAATAGAAATTGAAAAGGCAGAATATGTTAGGGGTTTTTTGCCTTTTGTTCATACAAATTGGTTACCCTTTTTTTTAAAAATAAGGGTTTTTTTAAACTTCAAGCAATGGAATTCAGGTTACTTTCTACTGGCAACACCCATTGTAGGTGCATCAACACTGGATGCATGAATCTACAGAATTCCTTCTTTGTGCATCCAGAAGTTGTTCGTTGTCTGTTACTCTGATAGAGTCCCCAAATAAAAGGAGGTTTTTCAGTGGAGCTGTCTGGTGAAGTCTGAGATGTTACTAGTGATACAAATACTGCACTAATTACAGAGAAGTATTTAGTAAGTTCTGTCATTTCACAGTATTCTCTAGTCCTGAATGAACTTACTTAATGGAACTGAGGTTCTGAGTTTTCATAAGGAGTGCATTTAATCTGTAATTTCTTTAATTTCAGATGAAGGTACCAGAATACATATTTACAGCTTTCTCCAGATTTGCAAATACAGCTCAGACCCAGTTTTTGGACTCTTGATCAAAAACTCTGAGTTTTGGAATGGCTGTTTTTTCCAATATAATTTAGCTCTATAAAAATATTCTAGATATCACAAGTAGCCCAATAATTAGAAGCAGTTGGTTCCTTGTTGCTCCATACTTTTTTTCTCCAAATTTTAATTAGAAACTAAATTAGAATTTTTTTTTTTAAATCTATACAATAATAAAATACTAGAGGGAAAATTTAATGTATATCTTCAGAAAAAAATATTTTTTATCAAATTCCCTACTCTGAAAGTGCCCCAGATAGGTTACATCATAAGATTTGTCAAAGTTATGATTTTAGGTCAAAATATATGACCATCAATTTAAAATCTGCAGTGTGTAAACCAGAGTATTTCTACCATTTCTCTTTTCTCATGCATTTTTGGACAGTCACAGGAAGTTTTATTGCTTCAATATCATAAGTATGATTTATATCCATTTGGTACCTGGCAGATTGAGTCTCAGCATGGAAATTATTTCCTGGGAAGCTCAAGAAGTCCATGGAACCATTGCTGAGAGCCAACAAAGTAAGGAATAGAGTTCTTTTTCTGGCAGAGCACTGTATATTCAACATTAATAAGGCCTGTTTCACATTGGTCAGCAGCACAAAAGATCAGGTGGGGACCACAAAGCAGTCAGTGCATCAAAAGCAGCAGTGTCTTGACTTCCAGCTGCTCTCTCTTTGTTGGAACAGTGACAGAAGAGAGCCCTCAGCCTGCTCTGAGCCTCACAGCTGTGTGGCCCAGAAGTCCACGAGTCCCCTGTCCCTCTGCTGGTTCCGGCTCCCCCGGCGTCCCGGCAGCCGCTGCAGGTGTGGGCAGTGGGCGGCACTGGAGGGGTGGCGGCGCTGCAGCTGGGGGCTTCTCTGTGGGCAGCACCACAGCTGCCCTGCAGAGCAGGATGGGTCAACCAAGGCACTGATTCTGACACTGATAGTCAAAGCACTAATTCAGCTGCCTGTGACTGATCTTGTTTGCTTTTCTTAATTTTCTTCTTTTTTAAAGGCAGATTTTAAAATTAGAGTGAAATGGTAATCTGGCTAATAGGATGTTTCATTGACCCTGTTCTCCCTTTTGTTTCAGAGTATACAAATCTTACACAACTGTGCAAATAAAACAGGTGTTTATATTTCTGAACGTTAATGATCACTCTGTCTCTTTGTAGTTCTTTTGTTCCACACTTTATCCTCAGAATCAGTTCAAAAGAATTTTAATAGGAAAACTGAATATAAAAAATTCTGCAGAGAAAAATACCTAAACATTTTGTAAGCTCATTTACCCTTTTCACAGACCCTGTTACCATAACAACATGAACTGTCACTATAGTAATATTCTTTTATTATAAAACACGGTATTTTTTTTGTATGCAAGGTATTTTCATGAGCATCTAGACCTCCAAAATTAAGATTATTTAAAACATTTTCTGGAACGTATTTCACAGTTTCATAGGACAGTATATGCAAGGGACAATTTGGAAAAATAATAGTTTGATTTCTATTTCGAAAAAACCAAAAAGCTTCTCCCAAGAATGAAATGAAAATTTACATACTTATATTGTGAGGTCTTTACTATCTCCCTACAAATTTATTTTTCTACTCTCTTAATTTGTTGGCTTATGGAAAACAGAAAATGTAAAGATATTTTTAAAAGCTTATTTTTGCTTCTCACATGTTTCTCTTTTTACCTTTATAGGAGTGATAAGTGTTACTTAAAAGCTGATAATTTCATTTTATATATGTAAGAACCTAAGCATCAAAAAAAAGTGAGTGTTTAAAAATATCTTCAATTAAAAATAAAACAACACTATAGTAAAATATTAATATGTTAATTTAATTGATGTAAATAATAGAATATATATTATTTCATATCATATGTAATTTATAAATATTAACATTTTTCCCTTTCTTATGCAGCTTTTATAGGTTCTGAGAGAAAAGTCTAAATTTTCTGGATCCAAACAACGTATTTTAAGTATATGATATTTTTTCTACCAGCTTCCATTTACTTCTCCCATTGCAATTTCCTAATTTTTTCCCTTTGTGAAATTTTGTCTTGCCTTTTCTCTAAATTGAGAAGCTGGTTGCCAGCTCTCACATTCCTTCTCCAAGGGTAGAAGATTGTATTCTAAAGAGAGCCTTGGCAAATAAATCAAGGCAGTTATAAGTTGGGGTCTATAGAGCAAGCTGGGTTTTTTTGAAAAACAAACACCTGAAACAATAGAACCAAAGTTTTCAGAGTGATGCTATTTTTAAGTGAGGTATTTTAAATACTTTATATGTAAACTCCATCCGAATTCTAGTGTTTGTTAAAGAGAAAATTGGATCAGGGCGCCGATAACGCAAATTAGATACAATCGGGTCTGATTGAATTTCTGGTTCTGGTGTTAGACTCATGTTTTCCCTACAGCTGTGTCCTGCCTTTTGAAGATGCTGTACTTGAACTGCCAGAAAACTTAGCCAAGTCCTGATTAAGATGTCTTCCTTCCTAGTGTTAGTGACTACAACTGCAGAAAGGTTAGAAGGGTTGGTAAATTTCTCTATGGCATCATGCAGAGACTGCAGGATATCTTTGTTCTGATGTAAACAGTGTTTAACAAGTGGAGTATCCCAATATGGAAGTTTTCTGGTACTGAACATCCATTTCAGATGACATTTGCTGCTTCAGCGTAGCCAAAGCTGTATCCTCCATAATGAAGCCACTAAGCTTGTCCATGTCTCTCTTGGTCATATGCAGCTCTTGGATTTTGTGTGGAAGACTACAGTCATTCAGCAGACATTCTTCATCTGAGCAAATTTCCACTTCTCTTATTATGAATGTATTGACTTGTGCATCTGTAACAATGTGAAGAATGCCAGAGGTCATTTTTGAATGCATGTTAATGCCATAATTGCAGAATCTACAAGTGTTCATTTTCTAGAAAGAAAGCCTATAAGGTATACATGTTATAAAGGATTTGCAAATTACATTGTTATTTCTGTTCACACATTTAGCATTTTTTTTCATACTGTACAATCTTTTGAAAAATATTCACACTTTCAGTAATTGGATTGATAAAACACCAGAACGACTTCCAGTACTGTCTTTTGCTATTTTTCATTTTCATCTTACCATTATTATCTCATTTCTCATTGCTGTTTAGTATGACACTATGTAATAGGTCTTTAGGACAGAGTGGGAGTTTTCAAGTAGGTATGAGACCATTTTTATTCATAATATTTATAAGAGTATATCTACTGTATAGACACTGGCAATATGTATGCATAATGCACTATTAGTTATATGTGTATATAAATTCATGGTGGACATAACACCCAATGTCTATATAATGTTCTATTTCTATATAACATTGTAGATAAACTCCTGGAGCAGTACTACAGTCATAAATTTATGGTCACAGCATAGACACACTGAAGCAGTTACACTGATAGGTCTTAGTTTTAATAATTCATCTTCTACATGTTGCGAGCAAAAGTTCAACAGCAGCTACAATTTTACAACCTTCTCGGATAAGTTGTGGTAAGAGAGGTATTAAGTCTTTCATTTTAATGTTTACATTAGGGGATATGCTACATTCAACAAGGCTTTAAGTAGTGTATATCTATAAATATTTTTATGCCTTGAAAGGTCCTGGATCATATTCAGTGTCAGTTACTCATATCCAGAATATTTAATTTTTGTTGCTGGAAACAATGAGGGAGTTATTATAACAACAAAAATTAATTTACCTAATGAATTGTTTGAAAAATCAAGTCACCTCTACACAATCAAACTCCAATACTAGTGTGAAGTCTGTACTGAACTGTGTTTTACTCCCAGTTTTCCCTTGTGCCCAAGTTGTTGGAATACAAAATTGTGCTTACAGTGCTGTAAGGGAAAACTTGTGTGCAGGAGCCAAAAGACTCCTGCTTGTAGAAGCCAGGCAGAGGTGTAACTATCCCTAGCTTGCCACTGTATATTTATTCTGTCCCTGCAGCAACATCAAATGATCAATGTCGTGCAGAAGATCTGAAGCCCTGGAGGGGTTCCAGTACTGGGTTTGCCAAGAGTGGTAAGATCTGTAAGTCAGGCTGTGCTCAGGTGGATCAGTGTGGCTGCTCTGGATGAAACTAGACATTATTCTGCCACTAATAGAGGTGCCTGGAGCAGGGCTTAGGGCAAATGCTATGCTGTAACCTGATTTTTAACATACATGACTCCTAAATTTTCATGTTTAATAAGTGGAGTGAACATTTATAAGAGAAAGTAGATTGACTTCATTTTTGTGTACTGTCATCTACTTATTCCCTGAACAACTTTTGTGTGGAAGGAATCTTCTAGGTTCCCCCATATTCTCCCACATCTTGTTTGCACTAGGGTTACTGTAGTAATGCTGTTTACAAGACTGCTATCTTTTGTACCTGAGATACTAAAAATGCTAATTAATTAGCTTTCTTTCCAGTCCCATCTTCCTCTTTATTTGTAAGCATTCTGTAAGCCTGCCAGAGCAGTCATGCAGTACTTGTCAAATAGGTGCATCAAGAATTAGCTTGTATTTTCAGGGTCAGTTTGGAAATTATTTTTCTTTATGTTATGAACTTCCTAAAAGTTCAAGTAATTTTTTGGGTCTTCTTTTTTTGCTCTCTTACCATGCTCATCCACAGGCTTTGATGAAAAACTTTCTTGTAAGTAAGGCTGTATTCACTACACTCTTTAAACCTTGGAGGGAAAAATATACAAATATGTTGGGCTTTATAGGTAATCATAGGATTTTTCTACAAATAGAACTAAATTGTTACACCTAAAATGAGTCCCAAATTTCATGTTCAAAAAATGATATTTTATCTTGCAGTTCTAGTGGAACTAGAGACCCAGAGCACTAAATTTAGTACCATAAAATTCTACTTAGACCTCTGAATTTAAAAATACAGTGTGTTACTAGTCAAACCTTGGTATCAGCATTAGTAGTGTGAAGGCAGTAGATGATTCCACACTCCTCAGGAAGACCAGGTGGTCTGTGGAGGAGAAGAAAATGTCCCATCACATTACAAATATTACAGTTCTGAGGGTCTTGAGGCACTGGTGTCAAAACTAAATGTGTCCTGGCTTGATCCAGGAGAGAGTTAATTTTCTTTCTAGTAGTTGGTATGGTACTCTGTTTTGGATTTATGTTTACCTTGTTGCATTAAAATTAAAGTGATTACACTATATAATTTATTATCCAAGTTACTGCGAGAGTCATCTTTTCATAGAATGGTTTGGGTTGGAAGGGGCCCTAAAGATCATCTTGTTCCAGTGCCTCCAGCAGGGACACCTCCCACTAGGCCTGGTTACTCAAAGCCCCATCCAACCTGGCCTTCAACATTTCCAGGGATGGGGCACCCACTTCTCTGGGCAAGAGGTTCTAGAACCTTACCACCTCACAGTAAAGAATTTCTTCCTGATATCTAATCTAAACCTGCCCTCTGACAGTTTAAGGCCATTCCTCCTTGTCCTATTACTTCCTGCCCATATCAAAAATCCCCCTCCATCTTTCTTCCCTGGGTGGAACAACCCCAATTCTCTCAAACTGCCTTCATATTGGAGGTATTTCATCCCTCCTTTTCTCCTGTTGTTAAAGAAAGCACCTGAGTGCTAGACTAAATTACACTCCAATTCTAATTTTGTGTATTCCCCAATAAATTTTTTTAAAAATTAGGTAAGTCGCTTTAGCTACTCTTTCTTATACCAATATTAACTAGGGCACAATATGGTCAAGTTTATCCCTTTTTACAATTAAGAAGTGTATCTACAAGTCTACATTATGTAGTATATTATTATTGTGCTAACATTTTTTTCTTTATAATATGTCTATCCAGGTTTAAGCAACTTAAAACAACACTTCTAGAACCACCTTGCCGAATTTAAGAAATTCAGTTTCCCATGTAATAGTGCCCATAGGTGGCCAGCTAAAGATTATCTGAAGCTAAAATGTTGGAGGAGAACTGCTAAATCCTAAACCCTTTATGGTTATATAGAGGACCTTTAGCCATCCCAAGCAACCCTTTAAGGGGCTAATCTCAAACAGCACAAGCTTGCCATTGATTTCTGAAGGCAGAGGGTATTTGGAAAAGGTGAAGAGTCTTAAAATACTTCTTAAGAATCAGAGATCAATTAGATTGCCAGGAATGCCTCAGAGGTGGATCATTGTGAGAAGGGAATAAGATGAAAGTTACCTTTGTGATATTGACATACAAGGAAGAATTCATAAAAATAAAATATACTTTTTAAAGTATATTTATTTTAAAGTATTTATTTTAAAATAAAATATACAATTTTAGACAAATTTGAATAAAACTAAATTGGAAAGAGAGGCATAACAGTAAGAATTTTATACAAATAAACTCTCCATTTTTCATTACTCACATCCTTGATTCCTAATGATTCCTAGCTCCATAAAATATAATGAGTAAGTAATGACAGCTCAATTTCATGCTCTTCAGCAGTAGTAGCTGGGTCTTGCTCACAAATGAGAAAGCTTGAAGCTAAAATCATTCCAAAGTTCCCCTGCAACAGTGATTGTGCATTTGCATTACTGTTCATGTTTTCTGTTAAGAGCCAACAACTCATTCAGTGCCTTCTGAAGCACAAGTGTGTTATTTTTAAAAGATAAATGGTTCTGCAGAGTGGTAACATACATAATTAGGAAGCTTGTATTTCCACATTTAACCTGATTCAATGCCCTCCACTTCAAAGAAATGTAGAATTTGGCATCCTAGTTGAGTTCTGTCAAAATATGAACAAAATGCAATGTAGTTATAAAAGAAAGTAGAATGAAAGCAGGACCAACAATAGCTTAATCTAGTTAGAATCAAAGGCACCTTATCAGGTAAGACAGGTGAAATTATGAAGAACAGTGATATAATTGTTGAATCTGGAAAAATTAGGAGAAGTATCACATAAGGAAGGCTATGGCTAATGGCAGCATTTATGACAGGTACTTGAAAGGTAATGGAGCCTGCAGTGGCTAGCGTGGCAATAAGCTAAAGCTAAGCCATTATATTCAAAATACTATGTAACTGTAACCAGCAGGTACCCATAAATTCTGTGATTACTGCACAGGATATTTAGAGCTGTCTGAATAGCTGTTTCTTGTTTAACTGTAAGAAATACAGAACACAAACCCACCAGAGAGCATCAAGTGTAACTATAACTTTTCTTTATATTTGTATTTTCTTTGATCAGTGTGGGAGATGGCTTTTATTTCCTATTAATGTTCGTTTTCCCCCCACTAAGACTATGTCTATATCTAAATTGGTCCTGATTAGATCTGAAACCAGGAATTGTAAAGGAATACAAATATGGTGTGTTGTGCAGATGTTTAGCATATTTCATGCAAGAGTTTTGGTTGAAATATGGATTATAACAACTTGTTATAAAACTTGTGTTAATCTTTTCTCTTTTACTGCTATTCATCCCTGAGACTATTTTAGTGATTGAAAAGTAATTCCAACAGTGTGAAAAATACTTAGTTTATGTAATAGGTTTCAGAGTAGCACATGGTATATGAGGAAAAAGAACAGGGAAAGCATCCTCTGCAAAACCAGGATGTAGTAAGTAAAACAGATATCATGGGAGTAAACCATCTAGCAAATTGTAAGGGCAAGGAATTTGGGTTTTATAACCATGCAGACAAAATTCTTAGCTAGTTCTAGGAATTCCAAGGGGAACTAGAATCTTTCTAAGTAATAGTTCTTTAATAATGGGTCTTGAGTAAACTGCCAAGAACCTCAATACAGTATATTATGCCACTAACATAAGGATATTTGAAAGATATCAAAAAGAAAATTCCTTTTGCAAAAGGCCTCCCTAGTTTTTATGGGTAAAATAATAATAATCTTGAAAACATGGATGATTCCTCTCCCCTCTACTGGTGAGACATGCCTGGAGTGCTCTGGCTAGTTCTGTGCTCCTCACTAGGACAAATTGAAGCCAGTCTAGCAAAGCACATGAAGATGATTAAGGGCTTGCAGCACCTTTCATAGGAGGAAATGCTGAGGGAGCTGGGACTGTTCAGCCTGGAGAAAAAAGGCTCAGGCTTATCCATGTGTACAAATACCTGATGGCGAGACGGGGAGGGAAGCAAAGACAGCAGATGGTATTTACTATTGCTTGTTTTTATGAGTACCCCTAATGGATGTTGCATGAAAAAAATTAGTAGTCTTGGTAGATGTATGCAGCTCAACTTAAATAATTAAATAATTACAAATAGTGTAAAAGTTATATATGATTAGGCTAGGAAGAAAAGGTTGCTATGATTAGATTAATGAAAGTGAGAAGGCAGAGTTCTGGAACTTTCTTTGTGTAAGAAAATTTGCCATGATAAAAAACCAAACCAACTTTGCGCAACCTCTTCTGCTCCTGAAATAACAGATTGAAGTGGACATAGTCTTCATAAATTGAGTTCATTTCCAGCACTTCTATAGTAAAGAGTCTGGTAAGGCATAGGAAGAGGGAAGGAAAAAAGCTGGTGAGTAGTAATGATATTCAGCAAACCTTCATAAAAGGTTTGATAATGGCAATTCCGATACACATATCTACAGCAGTGGAAAAGTTCAGTGGACCTCTGATAATAAATATAATTAGCAAGAAGTCCAGAATGGGCATTAACTATAATCTGTGTACTACAAAAGTTTTGTTTCTTTCTTTAATTATTTTTTTTTAAGCCAACCATACTTACATTAGTAGTTTACACACTAATTACTCACAGGTTTTGGCTGCTTCTTGACCCAGCCCCTGCGATGATTCAGTTGCATTCTATTACAGAGCATGAGGCTACATTGTATAACTGCTTGTTATGTAATCTTATTTTTAGTTCTCATCAGGATGTAATATTCAAACAGTAACAGTCTATTTTTCAGTGTAAAACAGCTCCCACATTTATGTTATTTTCTCAAGACCATAGGTTTGGGTAGCAATTCTTGAGTCACAGAAGAGGTATCCAGCTGAAATGTGCTGTCCTAAGGAGAAATGGTATGTGAGTGCTTTTATGTTTTCAGCTGCTTGACTAGAGTGCTACTTTTAGGTCGTTAGACTTTGCTGACAGAAAAGTACAACAGTACCTTTATATCAGTTTAAAAGTTTACAAAAACGAATCATGGCAAGGCACATAGTGTTTCTTCAGCTTGCTTACTAAGTCAAGCTCTTCTTAAATAGAATGACAGTTGCTCAATTCCTTCAGTGAAACAAAAAGCAAGGAAACCTTGGAAGTCCACAGAAAGATCTGTAGAATGAGCTAATAATCTTTCTGGTTATCAGTTGAGGAGAATGTATAGTAAGGTTAACTTGGGGATGTGCTGAAAAACTAAAAGAATAGACTGGAATAGTGGTGAAATCTAAAGATCTGATACACAGCAGGATTAAAATTAGATAATGTGAATATATTATTTAGTGATTGTTATACTTTCCAGTATTTACTCATCACATAACACAGAAGAGGATTTTTTTACCATACCTCCCAAGAAAAACACTTGAATATGACTTGCTAAAATTGACCTTTACTTCCACATTATGACTTTTACATGACAGTATTATGATAAACTGACTCTAGCTTCAGATTTATTACTCAACCCTGACCTTTGGTTATATTAGAATATTGCTTTCAACCAGACTAAATAATAATGTCTCTGTGAATGTAAGGAACTGGCGGATCCGAGATGTCAATTGCCAGCTCAATTTTCCTTTCACCTGGGAGTACAGCATGTCACAGTGCTTTATTGATCTAAGAGTCATTAGAGTTCAGTGTTATAACTCTTCAGTTTTCCACACAGTGCAATACAGTGCACTGTAAAAGGGATGAAGCATGAACTGGAGCATGACTCCAGTTGAGATTAGTCAAAATTTGGAATTTTTATTTCATCAGAAATGACTATAGTGATTTTGATTTTTTTCCCCTTACTTGGAACATGCAGCCAAAATATCTTTGGAAAGATATTCAAAACAATCCTTCCAAAATAATTAGTGCAGAGTATTTAGTATACACTGAGAAGAAAAACGTGGGTGTTTTAATATTTTAGGCAGTTCTGTGTGATTATTTTAAGTGTACATTTTTCCTTTCTTGCTCGTGGTGGATAGAAACATACTTTACAAGCTACTAGATTAACTTAATAAGAATGGAGGTGAAATAAAAAACATTTGATACTGTCTTACAAAGAGCAATCTCCTTCAAATTTGCATTTCTTAAAATCTAGTTTTGTAATTATTATAGTTGAAGACATACTTAGGTACTGTACATAATGTTTTCTGCCTTTAAACCTCTTCTAAAAAATTCACTGGTAGTCATTGAACCATCACAAAGAGGTCTCCAGTCATCTTGCTTTAAATTCAGAACTGTTTACACCAGATCCAGGATTTTACTAGTTTGATGTCACCAACAAGGTTACCTTTAAAATGTTTATGTTAAAACAAACGTGCTTTCGGAAAAAAATTCAGTATGTGATGCACTGAAAACAGCCATCAGTCAGCTGGTGGTCGTAGAAAAAGACTCCAACAACTATTGTTCACTTTATTTGACTGATCAGATAAGGCCTCTATACCAGAAGAAGTTTGTTATTCCAAGAACTCTAACCTTCATCTCACTTAAGGAAAAAAAAATTTAAACAAATCAATTGTCATTTTCAGCTCTTTAGAAGGTTCTGCATCCTATTTTACAAAGCAAATACTTGTTCCTATTATGATGGAGGAAATAAAAATGCAACTTCTGTCTAGAAATTACTGCTTAGCTTATTTCTATTTTATGAGCATTTCTTCCCCCTGACTGAGAACGCAGCTTAATTGCTCAATAAAAGTGTAAGGTTTTAAGACAAAAAATCTACTATAAAATTAAATGAGATTTAAAAAATGTATGCTAAACAATGTGTCAGTTCATTGCACCAGAGCTGGGGGCTTTCAGAGCTGAGAATTAGAGGGTCAGATTCATTAAAGCTGTATTGATGTCAGACAAAGTTGAGGCAGCATTTTGTCCTAAGTTTACAGCATACTCAAATTCAGCAAAACTGACACAAAAATTTTGTGGAACTGATCACTACTGGGGATGTGAGGTCTTTATTCACAGATAACCACATCTTCCCAAATGAAAGGTCAGATTGCAACACTTTGTTGTTTGGGGACTTTGGGCTCTGTGATGTTTTTTCTGTGAATTTCATTTATTGGGCAGTGACAAGGTAGAGAAACTGAATTCTCTCTGTGTGCTCTGCTGTTCAACATTAATGAGAAAAGACTGTAAGGTTTTAAAGCCCCTGAGAAGCAGATGCTGGAGATGCACCACAGGGGACGGATTTTTGCCTTTAGCGCTCTCAGAGATTCACAGATTTGTGAATAAAGCCAGTGCCTGACAGTTTGAGAAGATGGCACTCCACAAAAACTCCTGTCAGCTGTTGCCTTCCCTTCCTTCACAAGGCACTCGGTATTTCTGTGCCAGAAGAAATGCTTCAGCTTCTTTAACCTTCAAACCATAACCAGGGCGTGTTTTCATACCAATTTTAGCACCCTGTCAAAACAGGAGTCGCTTTTCAGGGACTGTGAGCAAACAGTGGTCAAAGGGACAGGCCCAGGACTGGTTCTAGACAAGGTTTTGCCCTTGTTCTGCCTACAGAGGAGATGGACACTCCTGGTTCAGGTGGGACTTTGGTGGCAGGAGGCCATGACCCCTGGCAGGCTGTCAGCAGGGAGCAGCAGTGCAGAGACAGACCTGAGAAACCATTGACAAGACAGTTTGAGGTCGAGCAGAATCTTCTGGTTTCATTTGATATCAAATCAGAAAACTTGGGAATGATTTGTCTTGTGAGGTTTTTTAGAATTACTTAAATATACCAAACGAAAAATCAAGGGTTTTATAAGGCAATGTGATATTAAATTTTAAATGGTAAATCCTTTCCATAATCCTCTCCAGGATTAAAGCATATTGATGAGTGAAATATTATGGACATTTTTACACATATTTGCTTCCATTTTTTTAATATGTATTTCATTGTCTGTTAAATCCTTGCATCTCTAGAGAGCCTAAAATAGCTTGCTTCTAAAGCAGAAGCCAAATGGACTTCGTTATAGTGGAAATGGCATACTTTATTCTTCATTACTTTTTTTGTTTCACTGTTAAACCTTGTGCCTCATAGCTTTCTGTCTGCCACTTATCTTTGTTCTACAGGCTAGAGAAGAAAGAATTCCATACTAATAAGCCCAAACTGATTAAGAAGTTAAACTCACTGGCCTCAACCACCCTCAACCAGGGAGACAGGACTTTTTCTTACAGGTTGCACCCTTGAGTCTCAGTCATACTTGTTGTCAGAGAACTATAAATATTTACAGGAATATGCTGACAGAATCTCTGACAGTTCTCATAATCTGTTAATAAAATTCCATTTTGTGGATATTTCATGAATTTATGGATTTCCTCTGTGATGAATGGTTACATAACACACAGCTGAGCAGAAGGTGGCACAAATTTTGAGTCACTGACAGGTTCAGGGTGAAACATTTACCAGTAAGGAGCACTTATCTGGACTTTGGTTACTCTGATGCCTCTGTTCTTCTGAGATTGATTCTGTTTCCAGATGGCCTCTGAATATTTGCAGGGATAAAAATAAAATGTAGAAAATTTCCTCTTTGTGAAATGGAAAAGGAGAAAAAGATCCCACCTGGAAAAGCTCTGGTTAATGACAACTATTGATGTTTCTCTCCAAAAAGAGAAAGATTAGATCCTATTTTATCTGTGGCAACCTTGTAAAATGCCAGTAAGATGACCTGACTTTTCAGTTCATGTTTGCAGTTCCTCTAACATACCTTTCATACCTGAAAGAAAAGAAAGAATTTTTTGTTTCATTTGTGTTTTTTGAAAACAGTGATTTTGAACATGGTAAAAATAATGATCTGGAGTTGCAGTTCCAGAGCAGAGAAGTGCTGCTGACTTGCATGGGACTTCTTAGATTGCCACTGAAACATCTAATTTTGGATTGATCTGATGCTTTTTCTCTTACTAAGTGTTTCATTTTATGTGTAAAAAAGAATGATGGCACTCATTTATCTAGCTACTTCTAGCTCTTCAGAAATACCCAAAAACATTTTTCTTGTTTTGTTTTAAAATCTGACACCTTTCATTCAAAAAAAGAAGTTCTGATATCCGGGCACTACATTATGTGGATGTTAAAACCATTATGTCCATTTTTAGAACTGTATACTTTCAGTTTTCTACATATATATATTTCTTTGTCAAATCCTTGCATCACTGAAGAGCCTAAAATACCTTCAGATCTATGTAGGCCAAGTATTTTCCTTCTCTGTTCAACAGCCCCTAGTTCGAACAGGGGTTTTAATAGCTCTTGATAATTGATTATATACAAAGAGTAGTTTATGTTTGCCACTGGGGTTTATTTTCACTTAATTTCCCATGATTTTTTACATATTTTTGTGTGTCAGGTCAGTCAAATATATATTAGTGCAATAAGATATGATTGTACTATAGGCATCTGAGTAAGAGGTGTATGCCTTCCTGCATAGAACTTTTATTAAGAAATGCTCTATGATTCTCTGAATAAATTAATAATTGAGAATTTCAAACATTTTTAAAATAATATTTTAGTAACTCAGTGTATTACCAAAGAATTCTTTCACCCACTTTGATAGTCTCAAGTCTTTTGATTTCTTGGCACACACAGAAAGCTTCACTACAAGTGATCAAGGTTGTGAATCACTTAAAACATTGTGGGAATTAACTTCTATCCTGATAAAATCATATGGTAAGTAATGCACTCATTCATTTTGAATAAACTTTCAAAATTTGAAGTTAGTTGGCACAGACTCTCCCACAATGTCATTTTCTGAAGCAGCCTCAGTACTCAGTCTGAAGCACTTTGTCATGCTTCTTGCTGCATAAATTAATAAGCTGTACTTTGATGTTTTATTTCATTTTAGAAAATATCAATCACCAGTTGGAAGGAACCCTACTGTTCTTCAGTACGTGGGACTCAGCAGAGAGAAGCGAGGAAACTTTTCTATTTTGCTCTGCCAAGACTGGGTCAGTCAGTGAAGCAGGCAAAGTATTGAAGAGCTATTCACCTTCACCCTAGAGCAGGGAGAGATAATTCTTTGTTCTTGGTTGTTGTATTTTATGTAATTAGGATATATTTTTTCAATCATTCCGGATGCATTCAAGTTGTAAGTGGCTCAGGATGCACATAGTGAATTATTATACTGTTGGCCTATACTGGAAGCTTTATGAGCTGTTCTGCATCCTGATTTGTTAGAGGAAGATGAAACCCCATAAAAGTCAAGCTGAAAGCTACAAAAACCATTACTGCTTTGTTTTTCCTATTTATGAAGCACTGAACTGTAGAGTACTCTAATGATAGCTTATATTAATTTTAACAAACCTGAAAATCTTGCTGACTGGTCTAACATTTAGGTGCTTTTTCATTTTGTTTTTCATCAACCTTTAGCTTTTTGCTGGAGGCACCACATTTGTTATGTTATTGTAAGTAGATAATTACAAACAGTGGTAAAATGAAACACCACCACTGGTGGTGAGAGGCTTTTAAAGCTGAGAGGCTTTTAAAAGTTTCATCCCACTACAAAAAAATTAATTTAAATTAAAATATATGGATTGTGAACATACCAGTTTTATTAACACAAAACCTTTTGTTGTTGTTGTTGTTGTGTGCTCTTTGCTAAATGTCTTCAATTCTGTTAGAAAATATAGAAAACATTCTGTCTCCTAAAACTAGCATTTTCTGGTTCTTGTTTTCTACTTACACATGAACACTGGACAAAAAGTAATCCCTCTTCTCACAGACTGGTCTTTAACTAAAGGTTAAACTGTGTAGCAGTTGAAACTCAGGTGATCCTGAGTTGTCTGTTGGAGGTGATCTTTAGCCTTTTGGAAGCTGAGGGCTTCATTTTGCAAAGACACAGGGGACACCTTGTAGGAGAGGCTGATTATAATGCCTGATGTGTTCTGCTGGAGACCTGGAGGAGAGAATACTAAAGAGGGAATAATTTGTGTTAAAAGAATAGTGTGGGCACAGTGTCTCCTCTTCAGATAGGTTTAGGACATGAAAAAAAAAACTCTTGGTTCATTAGGAACCTTAACCTGCAGCTGCATCTACTGATGCTGCTTCAAACTTTATTTATGTCTAGGCAGAATATACTTTATAGATGCCCTGTAAACACTACAGCTCTTAATGCTTTCTTTGGCCTTTGTTCTATATTCCATTATCCTGTGTGAATTCATCCTGGGAGCAGACATTGGGCACAATATTACATGAGACTCAATGAAGTTGTCACATTAAAATTTAATGGGATATGGACTATGTGTTGGCCCTTTTCCAAGAATGAATTTTACCTTTTTTTGGCATGAATTTCTGATTTCTTTCTTTGTGCAAGGTCCTCTATTTCAGCTAAGGTGCCTTTATGCTCCTTAGAAATTAATATGCATTTTAGTCCTTTATTAAAAATGTGACAAGAATACTGGCAACAAGGTAATGTCTTTTCTATTATTTTATCTTAGTGAGACTACTTGCATAGGAGGAAAAAGAAGAAAATATTAATTCACTGGCACTTCATAAATATTATTTGCAAATAATATCTTCAAAATTATATTCCTCTTTTTTTTCCCTGTCCCATTTTAAGATCAGCATATGCCCCAGGGGACCTTACAAAAATTGGAAATATTATATTACTACTTTTTTTTTACTTTCCATACTATGCAAAAGTGTAATCAATATTGCAGCACTGTAGTTCTTTGATCCTCTGACTTCATTATGCATGGAGAATGCATATTGCATCCACAGGTGTTTACTAAGCTTCTCTTCATATGATTCTTGAAAAAAGTAAGAATAATATCCTGTCTTAAATCAGCAAACAGGGATGTATTTTATAATAATAATTTTCTAAACATGGAGTTACAGAATTCACTTTTACTATCTTCTTAGCACTGACCTATCAATACTTGTGTATTATAATTTAATAATTTGCTGTCTTTTTCAACTATGATAGCAATTTTTAAAGATTCTTTTCACACAAAAAGTGTGTATACAAGTATTTATACATATTCAATTTTCTGTATGCTTCATGGAGGTCACATTTTCAAGGAGAGCAAATAGTTCAGGAAAAAATTCCTACACATACACACACACACACACAAGCAGAAATGCTATATTTATGACATAGTTTATTCTGATAGAAACAGAAATCAAGTATATTGAGTGAAAGGGAAATGTTTAGGCTAAAGAAAAAATACTTTAGTTGTTGTCCTTGCCTTAAGAGGAGAAACAGTAACCATATGCAGTTTTCCAGGGTTATTAAAATAGCCTAGTGTTAGAACTGTGTAAGCAAATGTGAATTGCAAGATAGGAATAAGGCATATGAATATCTTATTGCAGGAGTTGTAAACTGATTTCACTTTAGGTCAGTTATTTACATTTCACAGAACTCAAACCATAGCTTCAACAATCCTCCTTTTAGCAATATTCTGCATTTGTCTCAAATATGGTGTATAGTTTAGGGTTTTTTTTAAAAAGGAAAAATGCCCTTGCATTTTCAAAGTAGTTTTAAGAGGAAAAAAACAAAAAGCAAGTGCTTTATATCAAGTTAAATAAATGACTGAAAAAAGAGAAGGTTGTTGTTTTCCAACTTCTTCTTATGCCACAGCTTCAAAGTGTGATTAACTGGTTGTTACACTCTGTAATAAATATGCTCCAACTGAAGAAGTGTTCAATTGGGTGTTAACACTTTAAATTAATCAGTGTGTACCTCACAGCCAGCTAGAATTCATTTTTGTGACTGTAAAGTGCCATCTCTGTCATCTTCTACTACAACATATATATGCACTATTCTCTACAACACCTTTAAAATAGCTCTAAAGTGATCTCCAGGGACCATACTTGTCATGAGATAATTACTGTCCTGTACTATATGAAACTCTTGACTGCTCTGCCTGTTTTAGGATATCCCAGGAGAATAATCACTGTGTAACAATGTCTTTTCTAATGTGATTTAATATTTTCTTATGCTGATTGACAAAGCAGTCAAAGGCAAAGTTAATTTATCTTGTACCAGTAGTTTCTTGGCACAGTTTGAAGCAAGAAGACATTGGGTAATGCTGCTCAGAGGTGTACAACTATCCTCCTTTCTGAAATCAGGCTTCAGCTACCTACATTTAAAAGGCATGAAACACAACATCTGGTGAGCTCATTTTTCTCAACCACTTTTTGTAACCAGGTTTAAGATCTCAATGGATATTTTCGAGCTAAATATGCACAAAGCATAGCTGCTGGTAGGGTCATTAGATCTTTATATACATATGTGGTATATAAACACACAGATGCAGAAGAAGCAGATATTCAGCACCTGAGCAATTCACAGTTTGGGTCTCATTCGGTTAGGTCACTGCTGCCAGCTGGCTTGGGTTGTACAGGGTAATCCACACCCCCAAATACAGGAGGAATTAAATCAGGAGGAACTGTGCAGGCTTCATGAGCAGTGAGGGAGAGTGAGATAGCTGAGGAGACCTCTGTGGTTACGGGCACCTTCCTCCAGGGAGAATCACACAGCTGCTTCTCTTGGGCTCTCCAAGGGGTGGGACACACATCTAGGTGGGACCAAACCTTGGCACACACCTTCTGGGGCTAACAGGTTGCTGTTCCTGCCCACTTGCCACCAGCACTAAGGTTCAGGCTCATACAGCAGCAGTTCATGGAACACTTTTTCACCTCACTCCCCTGTGGTGCCTCGGCCCCAGAACTTTCTCATGTGGGGGGCAAAGCCTGAGTTATTTGGTAAGATTCTCTGACTTATGTCCTGAAAAAGACATGATGTTTTCAAAGGCAAAGGGAACCAGGTCAGAGGCAGCTTGGAAAGCACAGGAGGAAAACCAAAAAGCATTCACAAATCCAAATTAATATTTTAGTTGTCAAAGGAAGGATGACTGTTTCTTAAAGATAGGAGTTTGGTTTTGTGAATGTTTTTGTGACTACATGTTCTTTTGAAATATATGCAGCTCTTTTCACAAAAAAAAGGTAACAAAACGCCAAAAGTAACACCTTAATTTTTATTTCTGATATAATGCAGCAAGGAAGCATATGGAGAGAAGGCTGAAAAACCATGTAAATAATTGTTTGATTTATTTTGAGAAAAGAAGTAAAGTTATGTGAGAATTTCTGATTTCTCAGTGTTGAGGTGAAAGACAAAGAAAAAGAATAATATAGCAATGATTCGTGATGCAATTTTTGATTTGTCCTTAAGATATTTATGAAACTATTACCTTTCTTTCCCCTTTTTCTTCTCATATTATTTGATTTGTGAGAAAATTAAAAAAAGAAATTACATACACAAAAGCAGCCCATAACTGCTGCATACTCAAATTGATAAATGGGAACCATACTCACTGTGATATTTAGCAGAAATGAAAATATGAAGGTACTAAAGTTATATCTCTTTTTTTTTCCTCTTCTTTCATTCTGTTAATAAATAAAAGGAAATCTGAATATTATGTATCTTGACAATGGACTCTTACATAGTGAAACACCATTTAGCGTTATTAAAATGTGAGTTATTCTTGTAATTGAAATTTTTTTCAAGACTAAAACAATGATTGATGCACATAATATTCACTAGATAATTCACAGAAAATACAGTAACAGTAAATTTTTAAAAGCAATTAAGTTGTCTTTTGTTAACATTGAAATTACAAGCAAAGAATACTTATTAAATTAATAAAAGTGATGCATATATAATTGAGATTGAGGTAGAAACTAATATAAACTGAATTAAAATGTATTTTTACATATAATAAGCTTCTAATAATACTTCTGCTTGCTTAGCACAAGCTCAATCTATGCACCTTGCTGCAGAAGTGAAAATATATGTTTAGTTTAAGCAATGCTAAGTTAATGGTTGTACTCAATGATCTTAGAGGTCTTTTCCAACCTTAATGATTCTATATCACTGAAAAACTCATCACAGAAAGGAAGTTTTATAAGTGGTAAAGCCAGCCCATTGCTTCTTTCTTTCAGGCTTTAGCAGAGTGGTTTCTCTGTTTTCCATGAAGAAAATAAGAACTTTTTGCCACCTTATTTTTATGTTGTAACATCTGTGTAAGATCATAAAGAAGGTCTCAGATGCTATGGTAACAGTGACTTATGAGCCTGACGACTCACTAAAAATCACTTTATCATTTGAATAAAATGAAAAATGTATTTGCTTGTAGAGACAAAGAAAATTAACTGAAGGCAGAAAAAGCCTGGAAGGATGATGTGCACAAAGCAAGGACAAGCATAGAGTGTAAGTGGAACACTGTTGTGGTGACAGGCAATGAAGACTTTTATAGATAATCAAAAGAGAATGACGTCCAGAATTACCTTAAAAGCAGGAATTATATAAAGCCTTCCCATTGTGGTCAAGAAACAATTTGCCATACTTTGGCAATGTATGTTCTGTGATTTTTATGTATTTTACAGAAAAAAATATTTAGAAAATACTCTAAAATTGTTTTTACCACCACTTTTTGTGATCATTAATACCTATTTTCGATCATGAAGACTGAATGCTTAGTATGTGAGGCAAAATATATAAAAATTATACTTTAGAAATGTCTGAAATTGAGGTGAAAGAAGTCCCTGCCCGTGGCAGGGGCACTGGAACAAGATGATCTTTATAATCTCTCCTAACCCAGGCCGTTCAATGACTCTGTGATGATTCTATGAAAAGCTTCAGACTTATTGCCATAATCCAAAGTTTCACTACCTCTTTATAGGTTATAAAAGAGAGGCTTCTGGGAACTTAGACTTCTTGGATTCCAATTATTGGAGGCTCAATGAAGTATCATGTGCCAAATATCTCTCTATTAGTTGCTGGTTTATGATTGTTTCTTGGAGAGAAAATTCCATGTGTGAAAGCAAAGCACTTTCTTTCAAACACTGTAGTCGTTTGAAGCTATTCAAATTTTATATCATAGCTTTGTCAAATTTGCCTAGAAAACTTCCTAAAGTTTGTTTCTAAGTAAATGTATCTTTTGTGTGCATATGTATGAATATTATTTCTAGGTAAATAGTGGCACCAAAGTCCTGCTCTGTTTCCTTCAGGAATTCCAAATAACCTTCCTAAAGCAGTGTTTTCTATCCATGCTCAGGCTTCTGGCATAAGGAGTAAGAAAACCAAAGTGCAGGGAAGTCTTTGCTTCTCTGGGACTCTAGGTTTCCCTGATTTATTCCAAAATACTCCACATTAAGTTACCCAGATGAAGTGATAACAACAGGAGTTTTGCTGTTGTTCAGTGGGGTTGAAGACTGAACCCCACTCACCAAACCACTGCCCGTAATTCAGTGGCACAGAGTCAGCAGGAGAAACATCCCAGCCTTGGCTTCACATATGACTTGCCTGCATCTTTGCTTTCTCCTGCTTTGTAAAATCAGTGAAATATGCACACCTGAGCATCCAGCTGTTACTGTTGGCAAGCCTCCACCTGCACAAATTATGGAGGTGTAGGGTTACAAATTAACACCATCCTACTGGGAAAGTGATTCCTGTGTTCTTTTTTATTATTATTCCAAGTTTCTTCAAGTGTGGCAAAGCGTAAAACTATGTTTTTGTTCTTTCCTGCATGGCAGGACTGACCTTCAGCCAAACATTTAAGGAGCTCTGCAGAGCCTGATGTGCTCCACACTGCATGATTTGATGGGAAGGAAGCCTACCTCTACGGGAGGGCATGGAGAAAGTAAGATAAAGCAGCACTCTGAAAGGAACAGCAGCAGGACATATCTTAAAATATTATCAAAGGAAAACTGTTTTCTTAAAGGGCAGCAGTCTCTGTTGCAGAGGTAAGACATTTGCATTGCAACATTTTTAGAAAGTATGTGATTTTCAGTGTGGTGTCATGGCATTCAGACAAAATGCCACCAAAAAAAGAGGGTTATATAACCTATTGTATGCCTTTAACACCTGCCTGAAAGTGTGTCTGCCACTATGAAGAACTTCAGCAATTTAAAGAGAAGTTCTGCAGCTTTCTCACCCAAACAAAAAAATATTTCTTCCCCCTTTAAAGGAAGGGACACAGAAGTATTGGCTGGAACTTTAAGATGTTGTATAAAACAAATGTGGTAACAGCACATTATAAGAAATACTTCTTTCCAGTCTCTATTATTTTCTTCAGAATGTATTTCTGAAGGGACCATCTAGTCTCTTACATGTAAATGTCAGGAACAACATTTTTAAAGAAAGAATTCATAAAACTTACTTTAAATTTTGATAGTTACACACATACTGTCATATAATATTTTAGTGTGCTTTTATAAAATGTTTGAATGTTCTGTGATTATCATACTCAAATGTATAACATCAAGACTGAAGGCAAAGGAATGTCAGAAGAAATACATTAGGAGAATAAAAATTACATGAAACTAGCCTTCTAAGTAAGTAATAGTCAGGCATGGCACTGGCAAATGTCAAAGCATATAATGATTATCATGTTCAAATTCATGTCTGAATTATGCTATCAAGTAACTGTGCCATGAACCCTGCATCTTGTCTGAATTTTATATAATCTTTCCCTCAGATTTAGCCAAAATTGTTTGCATTATTCTGAGCTTTAATCATAACATGATAAAATGAACATAAACATCTAAATTTAAATGGTATGCATACTAGGTATCCTGTTTAAAAAAACCACTAATCCTCTCTCCCCACAAAATTAAAACCCACCTCCCACATAATAAAAAATATAGCTGTGACAAGATTTATTAAAAATCTTAACTGAATTATTCCAGTTATTGACAAACACTTTCTGACTTCAAACTTCAACTACAGGTGTATGATACGAGCTCTTAGCTGTCCCAGTTTATCTGAGCATGATTTGACTGCCTTACCATCCCCTCCTGCCCAAGTTCTGTAGCATTACAAGTGTAGCAATTCAGTTGCTGATGGTCCTGCTTGTCAGAGCAACCATCCTTCACTGCTGAATCCCATCTCTGACAGGAGCCAGTCACAGGGGCATAGGGGAAGCACATTGAACATATAGCTAGATGCATGAGCCTTCAGTATTTCCTCCAAAAGTCAATAATTTATATTTTATTATAATTTTTTTTCCTCCCATAGCATATACAGTAGCTTTTGATGGATGTTCTTTTATTACTTCTTTCATCATTTCTTATCCCATTTTGGTTACTGCTAAATGCCATGACAAAGTTGTATGATTAACAATTGTTATTTTCTTTCACTTGCTTTAAATCTGTTGCTTGATAGTTTAAGGACATCAGATTGTTCAGGCGTTTCAGCATGAAAAAGTAAATAGATTTTTTTCCCCAATTAATTCAGAGCCTTCATAAGCCCATAGTGCTCTATCAGATTCTCTCCAAGCCATTCTTTTTTTGAAAGTGGATAATATATAGCTGCCTATATATTTTTATATAGAAGCTACTCAATGGTTTGCCTCATCACCCTTTGTTTGATGTCTAGAGGTTTTTTTTAAATTACTAGTTGAAGTGTGTGTAACAGAATTTATCAATTTTCTTTGTCAGTGTTGCAGAATAACCTAAATTCCTCTAGGAAGCTGAAATTCCAGCAGTGATCTTCCTTTCCTCTGGCAGTAAAGCTGATTGAAAGTATAAGTAATCTACTTAACATGCTGGCAATTTCACATTGAAGTATTGAGCAAATATCACATGATCTGTGTGATTTATTACTATTCAATTTATTGATCTCTTATTGAAAATGATTTATTAGCATGTCTGACTGCAACAATTCCTCAGACTTATCTCCTGTAAAGAATGGTTTGTGTACAAGCTTCCCTTAGCTTCTCTAAGGGAAATGCTCAAATTTTTTGTGATGGCTTTTTCTTCCCATAGCACTCCTTTCTGTACCTACAGATCCATTCACCCTAAAGTCACAGATCTTTGGCACAGGATTGCAAGGCCACACAACTATTGGGAAGATTCTGTGCTTATGATAAGTCTGTAAAATCATGCATAGTCTTGGACTATTTTCTAAGACATTCCTTAATTCTTTTTCTTTGTCTTGCATTGTTAATGGTTTCATGTTTATGTTATGAAAGGTAATGATTCTCCTGGTCTGATTTACTCATAACTTTCTTATCTTTGATTTATTTTTGCTGTAAGATCCTCCTCTTCCATTATAAATGGCCTCTTTTTTTCAGGGACATGGCCTTTTAGATAGATTTTTGCTGTAATGTTTTTTTTTTTTTTAATTCTGATTGGGTAATGTGGTGCATTTATCTATTTTCCGTGATTTCTTTTACCCTGTCTGCTGCTCTTTTAAATTTCCTTTTATTTCAGGCTTCACATTTTTATATACCACTGCTAATTGAAGGCAAGCAATAGGAGTAGTTGATACTGTTTCTCATATTTCTATAAGGATATAGGTGACAGTCACAAAGTCACTATTTGATAACAGTATTTTGAACCAAATCCTGCCCTTGAGTCAGAACTGAATCAGGGTGGTTTTTCTCTCTTTTTGCAGTAGTAGTTGCTGTGAGCAGTTTTTGAAAGTAGTTACTGTGAGTAGCAGTCATATATGGCATCAAAAACAGGTACTTTAAATTATATGCCATCTGATATTTATCCACTTTGGATTATGTTTTAATTTATGGTTTTATTGACCATTTGGAACAAGAGATACATGAAGGAGTCTAACTGAGGCTTTCTTCTGACCTAAAAATAGATCAATCCAACTCCTGATCCTGTTTGCTTATATGCAGTGAACTGTAGTTACTACTGAAATGCATCCCAGAATTACTTTGGGAACCTTAACTTCAAAAGAGCCATGGGAAATCTAGTCCACAGCTAAGGAATGAAGAGAAACAAGGAAGGAAGAAATTTCTTCCATAAGCTGAAGAATCTGATATCAAGACAAAGCTTTCAGGCCCATGGTGTGATTCTTGGGGTGTCCAGTACAGGGCCAGGAGTTGGACTCAATGACCCTGATGGGTTCCCTCCAACTCAGCTTATTCTGTGATTCTAAGAGATATTTAAAGGTTAAAGCAAATTTCACCGAAGAGCAAACATAGGGTTAGCCCCCAGAGGAACTGTAGAGTTCTGTAAGAGTGAAATAAAGTTGCCTACAGAGAATAATGGTGGATATTGTAAAACTTACAATAGCTTAAACAAGACTGAAAAGCTCCTCTTTTTCCCCAAATTGCAGGATAGAAAATTGTATTTATGGGGAGAAATACAATCTCAAAATTGTGCTTTAATTTAGACTTTTGCCATGTAGTGTATTTTGTAATTTCATGTGAAAAGATTTCAAGATAAATAAAAGAAATAAGTATTTTCCCAAATTACTAAGGTATGTCTCTGTTGTGCTGGGTCTGTGGCTTTGCTGCACATTAGATTTGTGTTAGACTAGTATTCCTTCTCTGAAATGGCAAACATATCCATGGTACCCACAACATGCCATTGTGAATGAAATACTAAATTAAAGTACTCACTCTGAATTGCCTTTCCATGTAATCTGTAAATTACTTTCAATAATCCATAAAAGGAAACAGATTGTGCCATGTTAAAGGTTTTCGCTGTATCTCAAGGAGGGCAGTTCTGCACTTCTGGGAAAATTTCCTAATGCTTCAGGTGAAGAAAGGGCTTCAGCATCTCATCCTTTCAGTCCAGATCTCAGAGACTGCAAGAGAAAGATGTTCCTGTAGCTGTTCAGATAAAACAGTCTCCTCCTTTGACAGACAATCCTAGAATGAATAGTTGAAATCTGGGGAATAGCACGGAACTACTGAACAGGGAAGAAATGGAAAGTGTATCATGTCATTCTGATTTACTATGTAGCATAATTGCATGTTTTATATGAAAATAACTCTGTAAAGTGAAGTGGTTACTTTGGGGGCCTTTTTTTAATGATGTACTTGTGCATCAGAACTCCCTTGATGCCATGCTCAAGGCAATGTCATAATCCTGCCCCTCCAAAGAACGCAACCAGGATGCTTCATCAGAAAAGAGGTCTCTTGTAAAGCTGGTGTCTGACCTAAGAGCTGCTCTATGTACTAGTCAGCCTTAGCCACTGAGGGCTACTCGAGTGTTTACAGTGAATTACAAAAAAAATTACAGGATCATTGTGAGGCAGAAAAACACAAACCTTTTCTTCAGAAATGCTGACAATCATAATATAGAAAGACGAGTATGGGTGCTTTATGATCCATATCAAAGGAAGATTTCAGCATTGCTGATATTTTAGTACAGCTGCATAACAAGAAACAGTCAAAAGAATAAAAGTACATGGCTGAGATTCAAATATGCTCATAAAGCACAGAGTTTGGATGCTCAGTGAGCTTCGTAGCCCCAGTAATTCTCTTTTGTGTCATATCAGAAGCCTTAGGCACTCTTGTCCTATGATGGCATCTTGTTAGCAAGCAGCAGACCCCAGCAGAAACAAAGGCTTAGGGCAGCTCTGCCTAACTGCCCATGAACTCCAGTTTCATTACAATTCTGCCTAACAAGAGACTCAGTTACTAATTTGATTTGTAGAAGAGAAAACCCTGGCAAATTAAAAGCAGCAAACATTCCCAAGTGATTTGCTGCAAAGTAGAATAAATGAGTAACTGCTTTAAAGGAATCATATTCCATTAATTTCACATAACAGCAGCAGTAGTTGGGTTTTTTCCTTGTTTGTGGTCAAATTGTACAGTTTGAAAACATCCATTATTGGAAGTATTAGTAAAGATGGTTTATAGAAAATACTTGATTGTAGATGTCCTTGATGCCATTTAAAAGTTGCCATTTAAACAGTAGTATCAGTGTCAGGGTACAAACAAGTCATCATTGCCTTACTCAAAATTGCTTCAGAATTCAGGAGAGAAAGGTATTTGGAAAACAGTAGGAAGATTTTCATGCCTAACATCCTTACCACCCAATTACAAGGTATGAGAAATATTTCTCACATGGATGTCTCACAGTCTAGTGAAATAATTGCTCTAACAGCCAGATTCAAGACTGAAGAACCTGAGCATACTCAAAGTATATTTTGCCATTGTTTTCCCTGTAAGAGTTTTACAAGACATTGTAATAAGGGTTAACTGTAATAGAAGAAATTAAACAGATGAAAACTGGAACAGATGGGTCTATTCTAGGTTTTGACATATAGAAGGATTTGAGAATACAAGGTGCCTTGACCTATTTTGCAGGGTAAGAGCTAAGGCAAAGGTTCTCAATAATTCTTGAAATAGCAACATTCTCTTCAAATATAAAAATATAGAAAAAGGAGGACTTCCAGCTATAATGCCAGATAGAATGAAACATTTCTCTTAGCACCAGCATGCTGTGCTCTTACTCATCATTCATTCCCCACCATCTTAATGTTTTTCTCTGCCATTTCCATCACTCTTTTGTAAGCAAAATAAAACAGATGTGTCAATTTTCATATAGAAATCTCGGCATTTGATGCTCAGCATCATTCACTGGTTTATTTCCCTTTCTTTTCAAAAGCTTTTTTCCTGTTAAAGCTAAGCTAAAGCTTAAGTTGTAAAACTTATTCTCCTTAGTTTTTAAAAACAGTTTATTAATCTTTACTCACCTTAGCAGTGTCACTACAGTGTAATGCTTAATTTACATTAATAATACCAATTACTTCATTTGGTTCCTGTTGTGGGCCTGACAGCCAAATACACATCTTTAATTACATATCTGATGAGCACATTTGGTATTCTATCCTGCAACAGGAACCAGGTGAACTAATTTGGATTATTTATGCAAGTTAAACATGTAGGTATTTTCTGGACAAATAGCCAATTGTGCTTAACTATTTCTCACAGTCAGTAGAAATAACTGAAGTGGATTGTGATTATTATATAATTTCTGACAATTGTGGAAGCAAAATACAAGTTCCCTCCTCAGAGGCTGTTCAGGATCCTAATTCTGGTAAGGTAAGGTAAGACTCACTTTAGGGCCAAATAGCTGCAGAGCAGCATTGTTCAGAAATGCATATTTCTATTTACTATAGTCACTGCAACACAAGAGGAGAACAGTGAGAGTTGATGGTATCTACTTTTTTAATATACTCTTCTTGATAATCATTACCCACCAGAGAGAGCTGCTCTAGAAATAATTGAAAAATAGTTTAATTGTGAATTTTGGCTTAAGATATAATTCTTCCTCCCCTTCAGCCTAAAGGAATAGGGATGTTTTAGAAGTATGTGTACTGAAGTGAAAGATCAATCTCAATAGATGAAGTATGCCTTTTTATAACCATGTGTCATGCTTTTACCCTTTTTATAAACAACTTTCAATCCTAGGGTTCATGAGAAAAGCTAATGTGCAGGGCTCTGTGCCAGTCTAAGGGCATAGTTATTAAGATATGATATTAATGGAAATGACCCCTGTCAGTAAGACAGACTAGGCTTGCTTCTGAAGCCTATCTGGTCTTTACCAGTTTTATATTTCAGTTGTTCCCCTAGGCCCATCTGTGCACTGGCACATAAAGTTACAGAATTAAAGGAATGTAAATTCCACCAGTAAAAGTATTCCTATAAGTAAAATAAGTTAAAAAGTTCAAACTTGATCAAAATGTGTTAAGCCAATGACTTTTGAATACTAAAGACTTTCTTTTCTAAATGTTTGCTTGGACTCTGCAAGAATCTTTCAGTATTGGACTAATTTGATCTCTTCTCTTGCTGATGTGGTATCTTCCTTTTACTTTTCTTTACTTCCCAATACTCTGGAAGAATCCATCCAGTTTATGGACAAATTTTATTATATTTATTTGTAATTAAAGTTTACTCTTAGGAATAACCCTATCAGTCTTGAAATTGAAATACATGAATCATCATATGTTAAAATGTTCACCTTTACACAAACTATTTCCAAAATCATAATTTTTAAGAGCAAATTACAAAGCAACTTAGGTCAGGTTCACATTTTTAAATTGCAACTATTTATCTTGGTCACCCTTTGCATTATTATTTCAGATATGTGTAAATTAATTGGTATTTTAAAAAATTATTTCCTGTGTGTGTTTGAAGTTGCTTGGTTTTCTATTGAAAGCAAATACAGTCATATTTAAGGTAATTTTAGGGTTTTTGCTTCCCACTTGAGGCAGACTGCATAAATATAGGACAAACTGAAACAGCCCTTACAAAATATTACTGTCTGTATACATTTTAAAGTTCCATGTAAGTAAAACAGAAGTAGAGTAACTGGGTGCATTTTACAGTATCTATTTTGTCTGTCTCACTCACAAAGAAATATAATTACCTATCTCCAGAGTACTTATGAGGAAGGACAAAACCCAAAATACTTTGAGAGAAAATACCTTAACATCCCAGGACTGAATTTCTTGGGTTGATTGATAAATCCGTAGTATCTTATTTCTTAAGGTTATATAAAACAGTAATTTTTCTACATATTTATATATTCTAAATTTTTAGATACTTTGTTATGTACAGAAAATCAATATTTTTTCCAAGAAGCTGCTGACACTTTTCAATTGTTCATCCACATTCTGCTTCAAAAGGCAGCGAAGGTATTTTTAACTAAGAAGGTCTTTTGTACCAAACAGTAGGCAGATTAAATGCAATTTATTGAGATTAAGTTCGAGGCAGATTTCTGAGTCAACCTGGCAGCTGCATCTTTTTGAAAATCTACAGGTAGCTGAGGTGAGAGGCATTTAGAACTTCCAACAAGTTTAAATCTAAATGATCAGCAGCATGCCTAGGGCTGTGGTGAAAAACTAGGGCAGATTCACTGCTGCAGAAGCCAATAAAGGCAAGTTTGCTACATGCTACAGCTACTGGCAAGGGAGCACATCCATTCAGCACCTGCTATGGTTCAAGCTCCATTGAGCTTCTTCTGGGCAGCTCATCTGATAGCCCTGAAGGAGAGTTTAAATTTGAGTTAAGTCCAAAGAAAAATCAAACAAACATTTTGTGCCTTGAAGCACTAGATAGAAAGAAATTCTATATATTGCATAAAGTAGTAACCAACATAGACTTGTATATGCTTTCCATAATTTTATGGGTTATTCTTCTGCTTAGGTGACAAAGGGAATGCCAGCAAGCCTGACACCACAGCTTTTTTACACCACCCTAGCAGTAGATGGAGGCACTTTGGACGCACTGTGATGTGTTCTTTCCTGGGAGCATCCTTAGTGGTCACAGTTCTTAAGAATCCCAGTCTTAGGAACTGTGGATTTTGGTCTTCAAACATAAACTTATAATAAGGAAGAGTTATGATTACATTTACTGTTGTTGTAATTTCCACTTTAATTTCTTTTCTGCCTTGATTCATCTTATAAATCCTTGGTAAAGCTTCCACATTGTGAAAGATCATCAAAGCATGTGCTTTGAAGTTCAAAATACATTGATGCAGGTGACCCCCATCATAATGGCCTTCTTAAATTGGGACTGGTTGTCCCAGCTTCACACCAGATAATCAGCAAAGTATATAATTTCTGCCTTAGGCTTTCTTACCAAGAATTGTCCTTTAATTTAATTTTAGCATTATCAGCTCATGACATGGTATTCCAGAGAGAAATGTCATGTTTCAAACACAAGCTGTGATTTTTTTTAATATCACTCATGTCCTGCTTTTTTCTATATTCAGCAGCATAGATAAAACTGCATCAAAATAATGTGGGTTTGTTGCTTTTTTTTCATTCCAACCGGTCAAACTAGAAAGGTTACCGAGGCACTTAGAGCAGGAAGGTATTTCAGGAAAAGAAAATTTCCTTTTTCTATTAAGTTATTTTTCATAGAGGTAACTTTCTCTAAAGTGTTATTAGAGGTGAAGAAAAAAAGAATTGGAAGGAACTGAAATTCTGGAAAGCAGCTTCTAAGTTACTGTAAAGGAAGGGTTTTAGAAGCCTCCCACAAATTTGGAGTTTCTCTCTCAATGACATGTCTGCTCTTTCAGATTTGAGAAAACTGAGATATGTCTGAAACCTTGAAATATTAAAAGAAAAAAAGTTATTTCATTTTCTCAGCACAGAGAAAAGCCATGGATGTTTCATAGAAATATAAAGGGGGAAAGGAATATTCTGAGACTGAGGCAATTTAGTCAATATATTCTCTAAGGGAAATTACAAAGTGATTAACAACATGAAGTAGACCCAGGGCATACAGCCAGGGATTTATCTCCTCTAATAAGACATGAGAAGGGGCTATTGCAATGATATTATTCAAAGTTTCACTGAGTGTAGGTATTATTGGAACATTTGGCCTGACCTCTGTAGTAACCGGTCCTCCTCTTTCGCCAAGGTACCCTGTACTGAATGAAAAAATATTCCTGAATAAGGCACCTCTTCCAAAAAACCAGCAGGTGGGTCCACCCATCCTATTAATTAAAGCATGGCAATGCTTAATCCCACTCATTGTTGAAAATGCACGCATTTTCTCATATGAGTGTCTGTGATTTTAGATTTCCAATGCCTGTTTCTTAATCTTGTCCTTTTTATGTTTCATGCAGTGTTTTCTTCCTGTAAAGATACTCAGGCACTACTTGAATTGCTGGTGAGGGGAGGGAGGGGGGTAGATGGGAAAAAACAGCAGTTGCAAGGTCTCTCACTGCAAGGTGTTAGTCTGCCACATCCACTAGAAAATACACCTAATTGCTCACCAATTTGATGTGGTAACATTTAAATCTTCTTACTAAGATTTGTTAAGCCCATCCTACCATGCATTTTTCACAATGCCTTTAAATTCCTTTATCAGATATCTATATCCTATATATGTTAAGTTTATATTGATTTATTTTTTATTTCCTTCTCACTGTTTTCTTATACTGTTAAGTACTGTCCTCACATTGTGCTGAACACGCTTTGGATGTCATTCTTACCTTGGATCTTCTTACCACATGATTCTTGCTGTCTAGCAGCCATCTTATTTTAAAAGTTTCCCAATTTCTTTTGACATCTTTCTCTTTAAATATTGTTCTTTATCTCATTTGACTTATGATGACCTTGTTTTGGAGAAAATCACTCCTTTGGAAATCTGTGTATTAACACAATTCTTAGTGTCTGGAACTATATTCTTTTTCTTTGCGGAGAAATAGGTGGGCAGCTGCATTTTGCTACTGATCTGTAGGGTTTGAAACAATATCCACTTTCATTTTCATTAATCTTTAGTCAACATAATGATTAAAATTAAATTAATTAAATTAAAATAGAATTGCAGTTGAAACATCTTTTGAGCTTAAACATTATCTTTTTTATTTAGCATTGCTATACTTCTCCTTTTTGGTGTCCTGTATGCTTTAATCAAACTGTATTTCCCAAAATCAAATTTTTCTTTATGCATGTCGTAAAAAGGGTTAAAAATCACCTTATCCAGTAATGTTTTTTGTTTTTTTTTAATAACTGTTTTCAATTATTTTTATCACCTTTCTTAATTACCATGGTCCCCTATATATGTTTTTTAAAGCACTTTATCTTCAGTGGTTCCTATCCACTGAGGTTTTACATTATCAGTACCTTTTAACATCACACTAATCTGACTTATTCTCACAGCTTTCAGGCAGCTCCTTTGCTCTTCTCATGAGTCATAACAATTCTTTCCCTTAGCAAAACCCCTGGCACTGGTTACACAGGCAGTTTGATATTCCTTGCCAGCTCTGCTGAACTTGTTTGCAGTATGCTGAGTATGTTTCCATGACAGTTGTCATCTCAGCACCCTTTCTCCCTGTTGCTAATACAGCAGCCTCCCCGACGTCCAGCCAGTCTCTGAGACCACTAGTTCATTATCACAATCAGTGGAAGTGCAGCCTGATCTCACTGGCTGGCCTCCTCCCTTATGGGGATGTGGTGCACTCTTTGGCAAGAACAGATCTGAGGCTTTCCCCAGCTATGCAAACAGTAGCACATCAGTAGCACTCACAGTAACAAATCGTGCTGCAATGAAAATTTTCCTAATATCCTCAAATCTTCTGCTATTGAAGTGGACTCTGGCAAAAGTATGTTGTTAGAGGCAGCATACAATTTTAGAATTTCATGCATTTCTTGTACTTACTCCCATGAGCCTTCATTCTCACCTGAGCTGTAGTAATGCTTCCAGCTTTTTATCTCCCATCTCCAAAACACTGTGTAAGTAGATACATCCCTTAACTGAAGGGCCTACAAATTAGAAAGGTGTATTTTAGTTCAAACAGTACTTCTCAGGATTGATCTTACTTCAGAGCTTACTTAACCTCTAACACTAAGACAAATGGAAATTCACTACCAGCTTGCAATGTATGTTTCTATAGTTAGTGTTTAAATGAATGTTTGCAATGAATGGAGATGGACTGGCTATGATAGACCAACAGCTGTGTATGAAAATGCACTCTGTTAGCATTCTGTACCTACCTCTGAATAGGAAGTAGCTCTTCCAAAATGAGTACAGGGTGTGCATGCCCGTTGCATATGCAACCTAAAACTGGATGTTCTCCCTAATTGCTAGTGTACTGAATGACTATCACACATACAAACAAACACAACCCATTTTCGTAGCTCATTTGCTTTTATCAGTATTTTTAAAGGTCACAGCCCTGAAAATTCTATCCCCAGAAAGTTGCAGAAGTGACACACTGTTACTGCACTTAAATGAGAAATAAATGTCATTGCTAGAGAGTTAATTACCAGTGAGGACACTGTCAGAGAAACATGGGAGGATACTGCTAATTCTTTACATCAGCCAGGCAAAACTTGGGCAATGTCAAAGGAATGTGACCAGGAATTAAAACCTGGGCTTCTCAATTGAGTGTGCTCTTTGCTTGCTTTAGAACAAGTAACCCCCTGTAATCAGAAAAAAAAGTGAGTTCTTCTGATAATATAATTTTGTAAGTTTTCAAAGGAAGGTTCACAAAGCCATGAAACTGCACTGCCCTATGCAACCAGGAGCAGCCCCCTCTCTCAAATGCTTGTACGTGGTTTAAGAGACTGTTCTCCTATGCCTGCAATAAATAGGCTGAACTGTCTGTGACACTCAGTGGTTCACCCAGATTAATAAACTGGCACCTGAACTCTGTTTCCACAAATTCACAAGCAATGTAGTAAACTGCTAGTGCATCTTCTGTTGGGTATCCCCAACGTGACAAGAAGAAATACTTAGGAACCAACTATTCTCCTTCTAAGGATAATCCATCCTGAACTGGACATGGGGAGCATTTTCAAGCTTCACTCATGACTCTAGTTTTGATGCTTTTTTATTTTTCATTAAAGAACTGTACATCACTAGTACAAAAATAATCTAGAATTGTTTTAATTTTGTCTTTTTTTAAATAATATTTTAATACGTATCTGAACATTAAATTTTATAACACTTGAAATAATTTCAAACAACAAAACAGCTTTCAATTTTGAAAATGAGATTAATGCTTCACTAAAAACTGATGTATATGATTCTTTGTATTTTAAAATATACTCATGAATAGGAAAAAATACCCTTTGCTTTATGAAGCTAATTTTGGAATGATACTTTAGTAAATGAATGACTTATGCACTTCATCTCAATTAAGATGCTTTATACTGAATGATACTTTTCTTTGGCATATAAAAGTATTTATTTAAAATCAAAGATGCTGATTGTCCCCAGGACACTTGATTATAGTCTGAACTCTTTGTGAAATGGCTTTGTTTGTATGATTTCCTTTCTGAAATGGAAATTTCCCCCTTGCTGTGACACACTTACGATGTAATCTACACTCAGCAGCAACGAAACTTGATGACTGGCACTCCACAAAAACAACTAGCTATTTCAGTTAATGAAACAGACTGCCTGACACACTTCAGCTGCAGCTTAGTTTAAGAAATCACTGTTCTGTAGGGTATGCTGGAACTAAGTTACCCTGTAGGAAGCTGGATGCTCTCACACTTACGTTTCTGATTCTCTCTCAGCAGTGAGTGTAAAGATCATGCTTTTGGCTCCACCATGGAGTTACCAATTGTAACTGCAACTGCACTGTTGACACTCATCATATCACTTGAATCCTGAACTTAAATGTCTTTATATAACTATCTCTACCCTACCTGTGTGTAGTATAACTTCACAGTCACAAGATTTTAAAAGCATATCATGTTTTATTGAGAAATACTTACTGAGAGTAGAAAGGCTGCTAAGCTATCAAAAGTCAAGTTTGCAAATTAATGCATTTTTTGAGACATTATTTAGAAATACAAACATGACCAAAAAAAAAAAATTCTTCAAATTATCAGTGAAGAAGCTGGTTTAGTACATTCCTATTCATCAAACAACTCTAACTTTCTGAAGTTCTTTAACCTCATCATCACTTTCCTAAGCTTATGAACTTCTGCTAGTCATAAAAATATGCTTTCTTACTGAGCTATCTCAGTATGTATATCAAAACTGCAGGATTGTGGTCTGCTTTGGTGAAGCTTTTTGCTGTTGTTTCCATCTTGAAAGCTGTTATATACCACTTATTTCATGTTTCATACTGTGTCATTTCCACGTTAGTCTCAGCTATTAAATTCTATTGCTGTCTTCCACAAAGGGGCTAACTGCTTCCTCCCATGCCTTTTAAGAAAAACACCTTTAAAAATAACCTTTAATGCAGTTTGAAATACAACAAAGTGATTGCACATACTGACATGTCACATATTACTCATCTCCTAGTATCCCCTCAAACGAGGACGTAACACAGCTCACATTGTTAGGCTCACTGTGTTTTAGACAGGGGCAGCTGAAACAGGAGTTATTAGCTTTAGGATATGCTTTGTGTGTATGGGAAGGATTCCTCAGTTGTTCTGCCTCATAAAGATTTGGGTATGGACTAACCAAGGAGTATTACTAACCAAACCTGCTCATGATCACCATATGTCAAAACAGATTCTTCTGCTCCAAAATACTGGTAACTCATGCATGAGTCACTTTATGAAGTTCAATTTTTCACAATTTTAAGCATTTTGTGACTCTGTCATATGGATAAAATGAAAGTGTGTAAAGTCTAGTTCCATCTTAGTTCAGCACCCACTTTCTAAAGTAGGCTTTCTGAGAGAGAACTTTCTGAAACTTACTGGCAAGTAATGTGTTTCTGAACTTCAGTAGAGCTTTGGCAATGCAAAATATGTGGCATCCCAACCATGAAAAAACACAGTATTTGAGACCTTGTTAGACGGGGAACTTCATGAGGTGAATTCCCACCAAAAGTAGAATTTTCATGTTTGGATTTGTGATGATACACACTGAGGAACTTTGACACTTTTCAACTTGCCATCAGTGTCCTTCCACAGTGACACTGACTGAAACTACTCGGCTGTGGACACAGATTTCTCACTTCAGAAATAAGCAAACAAACAAACATCTAAAGAGCTATTTTGTCTTCTGATTCCGGACCTTTGATCTGAATCAGCTAGAGATGAAAGAGTAGACTTGTGTGACTCAGTGCATAGTGAGTGACCCAATAGGAAGAAGCAGCATTATTGCTTCCCTTAAAAGGTACTTTGACCCTTGGTTTCAATAGGGTTTCAGCTGAGCAGAAAAATATTTTTGTGTGTGCTATACCTGCTTCCCCTTCTTTTCATTTAGCAGCTGGTTTGTCAAAGGGACTAAGCCATCAGAACCTTGAATTGTAAGCATTTTCAAAAGCATCCAATTTAGAAATACTAATTCTTAAAAGAAAAATTATAAAACTAGGTAAGGAAGTGCTCTGGCTCTTGGCTAGAAGGGCAATACAGAATTTGGAGAATTTCAGACAGAGAGATAGAAGTAGCATTAGTTAAACAGATGCAACAAGTTTAAAAAAAATGAAGTTGCTTTCCTCTAATTTTTAATGAAATTTTACTCTACTAGCCAAAAATTCATTCCCAATTTTCTTTTTTTTGTTTGGTTTTTTTTTTTTTTTTTTGGACATTTTATATATGATATTGTCCTAACCTATACTGAACTCAGTTTCACTTTTATTATCCTAGTCCTCAAGGTATTCTATCTTTTCCTGTATTCCTAAACTTCTCCTTAAATGCTGATGACTCTAAAAATGTCATTTGCATATACCTGTTTTTCTCCCAAGACGTAACATAATATTCAGCAGCATTTTTACCAAAGACTGACGCTTGATCAGCCTCTACAAGAGCTGAATTTTACACAGTGAAGATAATTTATGAAAAAAAAGAGAAATGTATATCTAAATTATAATCTGAAATAGTGCATACCCCCTAAAGCTGTAAATATATTTCTCAGTTAACTTGATAGAATACAGTCAGAAGTTCAAGAATAGAGATCAAGGAAAAAAAAATCAAATAGCTCATGTTGATAATAGAAAGTGCTTCTAAGTAGAGGCCTATATGCAGATGGCTCCCCTTTTCTTTCATAAAAACATTTCATATGGGATATGGGTGAACTTTTTTTGAATAAACTATTGACCAACACCAGAATGACCAATGACTGACATAGTATTGCACTATTAATAACAAAAGCTAGGTAAGCTTGGGGTAAGCTTTCCTTTCTTGGAGTTTTTCTCCCATTGTCTTCTGCACTGACAAAAAACTGTCTTACCAAACAAGTAGGTGTAGTCTTTCTGAAAATTAGGTAGTATAGATGTGCCTCTAAATCTATACTTATGCAATTATGTGTGTTAAACCTACCAAGAAAATCACCTATAGCAGCAAAAGCACTTTCTCTGCATGCTGTCTGTGAACATCTCCCCTAAAACATACCTCTCTGCTATACTTTTTGAGGGGTTCAAAAACTGGGCTTAAATAGCTCTTTAAGTGCAGATGCACCTGCATGGCCAAGAGCTATGTCTTAAAAGCTGTTGGAGCCCAGATACAGAAGAATGTTTCTTGTGAAAGCATGGGGTGTTGGTCACAAAACAGACTTGTGTGAAAGCAGGTCCTCACTTGCAGTGGCCTAGGTCAGCAATTGCACGGTAACAGCAATAAGCAGGTTCATTGACTCACACACAATGGCACTTCCATCTTCACTCAAAACCAGACATAAGCAGTGCTCAGAAAGCTCTTTAAACACAGAGGGATTTTTCACCCCACCCTTTTTCATCAATAAAATTTGTGCCTCTCTGCAAGACATAAGAGTATGTGTCATTGTTATTCATGGAAACTGTCAGGCTTTTTAACTCTGCTGAGAAACAAGAAGAGTGAATGACAGATGGGACCCGCTTTCTTGGCAAGGAAGTTCTCTGTTAGCAGAATGCCATAGTATGAGTCCTGAAAGAGAGAAGAGATGACAATTTAACTTGTTCTGATACATAAACGTCATCTGAAGAGAGGCCTTTCGTTGTGAAGTACCCTGATTTGTCGTATTAACTCCTATGTATATAGGCTGATACTCTCTTCAGTCTTAGCCTTAGATGCCAAATGGTCTGAAAAAGCTTGAAACATTTATATTAGATGTAATACCACTAATTCAAGCTGCTTTAGTGGCTTCCCAAAGGCTGGAAAGCACTTAACTCAAGTGGGAAACCTTGAGAAGATGAGCTTGAAGATTTTATAATGAACTTCAAAAGTCTTACCTATTGCTGAGGTGTTCAAACTGGAGTGACTCTTTATCTTGCTTAGTATGGTATGTTTTCCCATGCTTATTATAAATTCTTCAGGTCAAAAACATGAATCAAGGCAAGACACTCCAATATTATACATACACATTCACCATGAGCCAAGGTCCTCAATGCAAGGTCATTTAAAGCATGGGAAGGACATAAGTGAAAACACGTCAACTAAGCATGTGTGGGGGGGAACACAGGTGGGCAGGAGAAGGAGAATGATGGCTGAAAGGAAAAACTGAAAAAGAAAATTAATTTAGGAGAGCAAAAGCCCTCATATGCCTCGAAATGGAGTACATTATGTTGAAACAGAGTACTTCCTTTCAACTTTGTTTAAAGGAGTCTTAAGGGTTTTTGCTATTTCAGATTTTAAAAGTTCATTTACAATCTTCATCTTTTAGTTGGTTTCTTTTCTAGTTTGATGAGAGTGGGGTTTCTGTTGTTTTCTATTTTTTAACCAATCAATTTGCTTCCACATCAACGCATTGAGTAGAATCTATACTTACAGTAGAAAGCTTCTTCCTATTCTTTTTTCTTTTCTCCTCTAGTATATATGAAATTGCAGATGCATGTACTTGGAAAAAGTTCTAGAGATTTTGGGATTTACTACTTGACAGACTTCATTAATCACTTCATAAAGAGCTCTTAACATTAGCTATTCTTAAATTTATCATTAACTTCAGGATGAATGCTTTTTGAAAATCCATTTGGCTCTATTCTTAGCTATTTTTTATCCTTGAACATATAATGATCATCTTGATATTGTACTGAAGGACTAAAATTAGCTCCCCAAGGTATGGAGGGTCCTAGTTATAAAAAAAATGTTTCCTCTAAATAATGAGGTGGGGAATTTTCAGAATTACGTTTATTAGGATTGGACAATACCATGAAAAATGTTTCTCTTTAAGAATTTTAGCTTTTTAAAAAAATAAGTTTGACAAGCCACACAAACAAGTACTGGTTTATTACCTTTAGCTTGATTCACCTCTCATTTACTTTGCTGTGGCTAAAATGAAGGTGTTCTTGCCACTTTGTAGTAAAAACCTCAAGCCTTATGAATATGTTCAAAAGCTCTAACTCTGAAGTGAAAGGACAGGACAAAATGCTTATTGATTTACATTGCAGCAGCAGAGGATGTTATTGGCTTTCCCCATTTCAGTGTTGTCTAAGCACTAGCATCTCTCAAGTAAAGTTACTGCAATTGCAGAAGCTGGTGCTGCTTCTGATCTTTTGGAGTCAAAATTTTTCTTTGCCCTCAGTTTCTTGATAGTTATTAGCCAGTCTTTTATTCAGAGTATGAGGACACCACTCCCCCCACCATAAAAACCCACAAAAAATTACCCCTCCTTCAGATTCTTTAAATTTAGGACCACTTAGATACATGTAACATTTTTTTACATCTGATAGTCATTAATACTTTATTTTCTCATCTTTGTGCTAATAGGAAACTCATTGAAATTAAACATTTTAGTCAAAAATTGTCTATCAGCTTTTGATGAAACTCTTTGGTTGGTTTCACCTTTATTTCCTTCATAATATTCGTTGATATCTGTATGTCTTCTGTTTGATCCTTTAATATATTCTGAGTCCTACTACAGTGGAATATCCTATGAGCCTGAATGGAGCTCTGAGACTGAAAAGACAGCTCGTGATGTCTGAATTGCAATATCTGAAAAAGTCTTCCATTTCTTATGATGGCTATTTTGAAATATGAATAACAACTTCCATGGGAAATACAAAATATATGGTTAGTAAGACTGTAGATCAACCTGACAGCAGCTATTGGTAATAAAGATACTAGTAAGCATTTTTTCTGAGTGGCATTCTAGTCCTTTATGTTCTATCTTGGCTTATCTCTGCTCTTTGGCATTTGCATGTAAAATGTCAAAGATGTTAATCATAAAAAAGCAGAAAAAGCTTACTAACACCCCTTACAAAAATATTTTCTAATATATTTATCTTGAGCGTTGTTTCTTTCAGCATTTATTTTCTTACATGAATATGGTAGAATCAATATTGCAAATGACATTCACACAGCTCTTCAGAAATCACTGGATTTGGTGATTATAATTTTAAATAAAATGAAATTTTCTCCTTAATGATGGAGCACCATGCAGTCATTAGGACACAGGTTATGTAATTGCTGGGTTGGACCCAAAATAAAAGACCATCATCCTGCTTTCTGTGGCATCTATTATGCCTTTCTACAGTACACGATGGAATTCAATGAACTAATGTTGTGGAAATGTGCTGCTTCTTATTTGCTTCATGTTTTTATGTACATGTATACTAGAAATTTGCAGTGATGGAACTGGAGCTGTCAGCATTATGATCTTCATTCAAATTTTCTTTGACAGTTTCTTCATCTAGAAATGCAGAAAGTATATATAGCATTCATTGTCCTAGGTATAATTCAAAGCAATTGTCAACCATCGGTAAGCTAGGGAAATACTACGTGTTGTCTTGAACTCTAAGTAGCAAACCAACATTTCAGTGTGCCCACTGCTCAAGCTGTTGAGCTCTGTCTTGAGCTCTGACACAACAGGGAGAGAAAAGATGCAGGCCATTACAGTGTTAGAGGTCACTGTGCAAGCCACTGAAGGGGTGTTTTTCAAATGTCAAAGACCTGTGATGTACCCTAGGGAATGGCAGGAACACTACAAGGGTTTGGGGTATGTGACACTCAGCAGACTGGGAGTGCACGAGCACAACAGAGGTATGGACAACCTGGTGCCATCTCACCCATTCATCCTTTTAAACTGTTGACTGAAATAAATGATTCTCAGTGCAAGACCCAGGCTTAGTCCAGCCCAGCATCAGCCCAAAACAAAACAGAAGGCAAATGAGCAACTAAGAAATGTGAAGCTCCCTCTAGCCTATTCTGTTCTCCTCTTTATCAGAGAAGACATCTCTGAAGTTTGTTGGCGATGCCTGTAGTGAAAAATCGGAACTGAAGGTGACATCTGCTACCTTTTGATATATTATGCACATTTTACAAGTTTGGTGAGATGAAGCTTTCGATCTTGTGAAGGAAGCTTTGCAGAATGTACTGTTTTATTTGCAGTAATACAATGTTATTTCAGATCCAAGCTGGATCAGATTGTGTGATGAAAGGGTGAAGGCTCTGTGTGTTATCAGACAAAGGAGACTCTTGCATGTGAAAACTGTAATGCTGATGTGAGGCCTTACTGGATACTTGGAAAATGCATAGCAAAGTTTCTGAAATGGGACAGCAAGAAGACTGAAATGGGACAGCAAGAAGACTGAAAAGAAGGGCTGGTCTTCAGAAAAACAAAATGCTTTCCCTAACTATCACAGAGCTGAGTTTTTTTTCTGTTCTTGCAAAGCTAGTGCTTCTGATTGTTGAAAAAGATGATCTAAAAGAAGATAACTTTTTTCATCCAAATTTCTGCAAATGCCATGTTCCTGCTCCATATTTAGGTCCAAATTACTGTGGATTTGTGTGAAAGGAAGAAAGAGCAACTATTTTTCCTGACATCAGTGCTTTATGATTACTGAGCTATTTAGAAATATTTGACATTGTACTGATTTTCTCTCTCAAAATAAACTTTTCTGATTACCCTTACATCTCAGTGATTTCTTTTGTGCAGTAGTGAATCTGCAGCTTGTGAGGTAACTGGCAAAAAGTCTGATCCATCAGCATTTTTGTTTGCTTTCTTGAGTTTGTAGTGGCACAGCAACAATGAAGAAGCAATCATCCATCATCCAGCTAGTCAAACAGAACAAAGTTCTGAAAGTGGAAATAATTCATGGTGTTATCATTACTCATTCAAGTGACTTTTACTGGTGTTTTTGTTCAGAATTTTAACCAAACTTTATAATTCTGGAATAGGAATGATGCTATTTTCTAAATGCCAGAGGTTTGGAGATGGAATGTGGGATGGGACACACAACTTCCCTGATAATATTTTCATATGATTTAGGTCTCTTCATTTCTATCAAATATTTTTTTAAGGTAATAGACCTTTAAGAATACTATGGCTAGAAACTTTCCACTAGCTAAAAAGAAGAGGTCTTCAGATTTACAAATGCTTCAATTTTAATAAATGTTTTTAGTATACTTCTCAAGTAGATTTTCTGGCTCTATGCAATATTGACAAACCTAGTAACTTAAAAAACAGAAGCCAAAATCCAAAAATCTTGATAAAAGGAACTTCTCTCAAGTTTGCTCTGGGAACTGAATTTCTTGATTTCCTATATGTGTAGGAGGACTCCTAGCTTTCCCTTTCAGTTGAAATTCTCAGCTAACTTTGAGAACAAGAGTTTGATTCCAAGAAAACCCCAACAAATGAGATTTACACGATATATTCCTATATTTAGCAGCAGTACAAATATGTGATGGTGATTTTGAAACTTGATGACAAAACTGGAAACAGAGGAGGACCAAATGACATAGAAAGTAAATTAAAAAATTAAAAAAAATTAAAAAATTAAAAAATAAAAAAATTTAAAACATTTTAAAAAATATTGTTATTTTTAGCCTGAGTCTACATATAAAAAAGCATTTCATTTTTGAGGTGAATTTGTTGAAACTTTTCTCTGCAGAAGATATTGAAAAGAAAAGTTCTCTGTGGGAGTTTGGAGGATCTTGAATTTTGAACTTTTGTAAAAGACTACTTTTTGTTTCACATCAAATTTCCATTTCTACCTTGCTACCAGCATCATGCTTTCCTCTTGAGGTTTAAGTGATCTTCAGACAAGTGACAGAGGATGTGAGGTGCTGTAAGAGACCCTTGGATGTCTGAGGGTGAAAACCAGGAGTGATAAAGCATGTCAGTCCCCCAAATACCAGAATCACCAATTGTTTGCAACTCTGTTTCAGATCAGGGTTGTACAAGCAAAAGGACAGATCCCTTTGCCCTTCTTTCTGCCTTTGAGAGTGGTTTGCAATGCTTTCTCTTGCTAGGCAGATAGAAAAAATTCATGGGAACAGACCTGGTCATTTTACATCCTGAGTTACCTGGAGGTAAACAGTGTAATCAAAGCAAACTCCTTGTTCCATTACCTTTATACACTCTTTTATATGGCAATATTACAGATGGCTAATCATCATTTTACTAGATTCATCCTCTATTTAGAGCACATCAACCTCTGATGTTTGTAACAGTGAATGTGAAGGTGGGGACTTTGTCTTTCATGTGAGGGCAGAGTTTTGCTTCTGCAATAAATGCACTGAACAGTGGATTTCCTGCATGAGAATAATTGATTAGCCACGAGCTGGAGTCCTTTTTGAGTAATTCTGTACATAAAGCTGTGATTTCAGAAAATTTACCTTGGAGTACTTCAGCTTCTTGGTTGGAAATGCATGGCTGGACAGCTTCTCATAGTCATCTTGCTTTGTAGTTCTTATCCCTGCTAGGGTGTTTTGCACTTATTTTCTGTTCTAGGTCATGTCAGAAATCTTGGTGGAAGTTTTGTTTCAGGAGAACATGGAAGAGTGGAAATGAAAACATGTCCCCAGTACACTAAATTATGGTGCCAACATGTGAATGGTTTCAGGATGCCCCTCTTTCATTATTTATCATTTATGGCTTGAGATTTCAAATATCAAATACTTGAAGGTTTGAACATATTCACATTGAAAAAACTGTATATTCTGCAGCTCCACTGCAAGTTCTTGTAGGGCAAGCATAAGTTTTTGCTGCATGTCTTGTATATTTGCAGCTTTTAACTTACAGGACAGTGATTTTTTCTTTTTCCTTCTTTCCTTTAAACTAGCTTATGCTTTAAAAATTCAGCACTATCTAATAGGGCTAGGTGGCTTAAGACTATGTGAAAAAAATAGTTGCTGAAAAATATGCCTTTAATTCTTTATAAAGCAGATGTGAATTTGCCAGTTGTGGCCTATGACCCTTACTACAAATTTGTTCTCAGGATTCAGGAAATTAAATTGAATTTCATCTCTCTAGAGTCAATGTCTACATTCACTTCAACCTCCAGAGGCAGACATAACTGGCAAGCTGTGGAATTCCAGATGCAACATCTCCTAAATCTTTCCTGCCAGTAGTCCTACTTTTTTCTACACAATTATTATATGATCTCATAGCAATCATTTCTATACTTAGGATGGTTTTAGCTATTATGCTTTTTGCACTGAGTGAAAGAACATCAGGGCTGAATGTCTTCAGACAAAAAGGCAGCTGAATCAAAATTTCCAATATGCTTGGTAAATTTCCTAACTCTGGATGGTGAACTAAAAAAGTAAGTGGAACTTCTGACAAGATCAATGCCCTTTGGATTTCTGAGTACTTTAATCTTTGGATGGATTCACCTCTTGAATATAAACCCAAATTTTTAAAATTCAGTGGAACTAAATAACTTCTTGGTTAGCTGCAACAATTAAAAATTGTAAATGCTTACATAGCCTTTTTGATGATCTGTGATGTCCTTATAGCCTGGCAAGAGTGAAAAGGACCCACTGAAGTACATCCTTCATCACCAAGATGATAGAACATGTCTTGCACATGACAATCCTCTAAGCAATATTAGTTTACTTAGGTATTTTGAGTTGTCTGGAAAGTACAGAAAGAGTAAAGTATCATTCTCTTAAATGTAGGAACATGTATTTTGCAGTGCTCTGTGAGGAACTAAAGTTCTTGCTAACAGTCTGGATTACAGAACTGAACAAATTTATTACATTTGTATATGACAGTGGAAGATAGGCTAAAATTCAAAGTGTTTTTTTACAAACTGGGTAAATATTTTGGGAAAAAAGTTATATTTGATAGAGACAGTACAAAAGGGAGAAATATTCAGCCATAGAAATATGAACAATGGATTAGGTGATCTTGAGGGGAAACAAAACCAACCAGAGCTTAAATTTTATCACAAAATGGTACTGCTGTTACAACCAAAGCTTGCATTCCATATGGTAGCATGGAAAAAAGGTACCCAATGTGACATGTGCATGATTATCCTTCTTTTCTTATAAACAAGATCCCAAGTAGCTTATTAGCTCCAGCTTTGGACTTCAAATTAGATACAAATCAGTTGAAGACAGTCTTGATGAAAGCCAGGGGATACATCAGCTCTTGAGATGTCCTGGAGTGCCTAAAGAACAGTTTCTGGAAGTGGGCTTTACCTGTGTAAAGACTGAGGGGAACACTCGGCTTTCTGTCCCTTTGGTGGCTAATGTAACACTCTGAAATCACAGCAAGGAAGGTTCAGGTTGTACATTAAGGAACAGTTTGCAAAGGCAAGTCAAAACAGATTGCCTGAGGAGGCTGGAGTGGTGCTGTTGCTGGAGGACTTCAGAATGGGTTAGACAAACACTTGTCAAGAATGACATCCCTGCAGTTGATTGTGCCTTGGGGCAGAGCCACGGAGGAGCTGACCTCACAAGGTCCCTTACATTCCTACTTTCATGTAAAGAGCATTATGCTATTTCCTCCCATCCCACCTTCATCGTTCAGTTTTCCTGTTCTGCCTTCAAGCTTTCCCTTACCTCCAGCTACTCTCCTAAAAATAAGCTTTCTACTGCCTCTTTTACTCTTTTATGCATATGTAGGAAATGCCTGCTGAACAAGACTGCTCTGTGGATGGACAAGACGTGCATGATTATCCTTCTAGGACAGGACTCTTTCTCACCATTCATAGCTATGCACTGTGGGTTAAAGAAAGAAAATCCTTCCTCCAAGATTAAGAGCTAGACGTTCAGAAATATTTTAGCCACCAATAGGAACAGGAACGGTAGCTGAAGTGACAGTTTTCTATATGCAGGGCAGAGAAAAAAAGAAGTTAGAGGTAGCTTTATATTTTAATATTTGTTCTGGACATGTCAACATTACAAGTCTGGTACACATTTTCCCACTGTTTGATGTGACAAAACTGAAAGGGTATTAGGTTTTAGTAAGCTTAACCTGAGTCTCCTCCTGTTTTGCTGAGAGGAGTTAGTTTGAGAAGACAAGGTAATTGCGCTGCATAGTCTGAACGAGCAGCTGGACTCAGACCAGAAGCCCAAACGGGTGCGACTGCAACACGCTGGGTACAAATCGACATCGCTTTGACCATCTCCTTCCCTCGGTGCTGCTACCGAAGTGGGGGGTGACCTCAGCCCCCCGCGGTTCGGGGAAGGCTGGAGCTGATGAGGTTGCGGCCGCGCGGGCTCGGGAAAGGCGGCGCTGCAGGGGGAGTCCGGGAGAGCCCGGCAGGTGAGCGCCCCAGCACCGCCTGGCGCAGCGGGCCGGGCCCCGGGCAGGGAGCCGCCCGCGGGCTCTCCGCGCGGTTCCCCCCGCATTTCACGTAGCGCCGAGGAGGACGGACCGGAACGGGAATTGCAAGCCCCGTCCCCGATGCGCGGCGGCGGCAGAACCGGCAGCAGCAGCAGCAGCATCGCCCGGCTCCGGCCCGCGGGCCCCGCACCGGGCTGCCGCTCACCGCCTCGCCCGCCGGGGGAACTGCGCGG
>VZRX01021480.1:0-72271 GCA_013398075.1 Notiomystis cincta | reverse complement strand
ATGTATGTATGTATATGTATATACTATAAATATTACTATGCAGCTGAATTAGTAGAAAAATCATGCTGAGTCTGACATGTGAAAACATCCTACTGAAACAAACTAAATAGCAAAAGATAGACAAAGTTGTAAAATCAGTAATACAGAATCTAATGTCAGAGGGAAGCCTGCAAACATAAATTAATAATACTTGTAATTAATACTGACAAAAATAGACTGCATAGAATATATAAATAGTAGAATTTGAAAATTGATCTACTACAAAAAATATTAGAAGTTAAATCATTTAAATATAGGTTTGTTCTGAACACAAGAAATTTAGTGCTTTTTTTTTAATCAATTTTCTCTCAAGGTTTAACTAGAGTCTTGACTATTTTAATTAAAGGCTGGGAATTTAAGTTCCAAAGTGGACTATATAAATATGTAACAGAATTATAGGTGCCATTAATACAAGCAATTCTATTAGTAGTTATACTAACTACTAATGGAGTCCATCTGACAAATTATCCACTATTTTCAGGTGATCCATAAACATTACTGGGAAAAATTTAATTACTCTCCTGGATAATATAAAAATTAATGAACATAGTAATAAGTTGATAAAACTTATCAATGCTTTTTGATTATCATATCCATTAAATGCCAGATTTATACAACAGTTTATATGACTTGACAACTGTGCTGTTTTAATTTTCAGTGGTGATACAGCACATGAAACTGATATAACCAATTAAAATATTAAGCCTTTCATAAATGGCAAACTATTTCCTCAGGCCAATGCCTATATTGGATATTAAGAAGAGATCAGATAGTTCAGTTGGTTTTAGAGTTTTAAGATTTGGTGTTTTTTTCTTGTGTCACAGAGATGATTTTGTTTCCCCAGTGCCTACGGTCTTAAGCAGCACTAACCATTTCCTAAACCTGTGTGGTATCTGAGCAGGAAAGGTCCAATATTGCCTCTAAGGACTGCTGACAAAGGGATCTGAAAGAATGGGGACCTGTTCTCTTAAGTGACATCTGTTCGGTCTCATTAATGAGAAATGTAGAGGTTTTAAGATTATTTCATTATGCTATGTGTACCTATGGAAAGACTTCAGGATAAGGAAAAATACATAATTGCTTTCCTCAAGAGCAACATAAAAATAAATCCCAATACTTATTTTATTTTTTTACTGTAAGATGAGCAAATGTTGGAAATTTTGGGAGGTTTTCTGATGTACACATTTTTTTTAGCTTATTTTTTACTATATCATTCTCCATTAAGTTTCTGCTATAAAGAATGTAAATATCGTATTAGTGTTAGTATTAGTTCTTTACTCTTTAATTGAGTAATATCCTGTAGTGGTAAAAAAGAAAAGCAGAATACTTTTAAGCAAACTAAATTTTAGTTACTCCTCAGATAAATTTTCCATTAATCAGTTGACACAAAATATTGGTTGACAGTTTCTCCTGTAATAATCTTCTAAATATGTTTTACTATGGGTTATCTTACTCTTGGATATGAAAGTATATTTCTCTTTGTCAAAGCTCTGCAAAGAGGAAAAAAACATTTGTTCTGATTCTCACCTTTGAAAGGTCTACACTTTCCTCAAGAGGATGTATATTGACTAATAAAAAGCAGGAATTACACCAAGGAAGGTGGTTTTTAAACTAATAGTTCACTCTTAAAGTGACCATAATTGAAAGAATCTAGAGTATTGAATGTGTTTAAACAAGAAAACTGATAACGATTTTTGAAGACAGGGACACTTCTTACTCTCATTACTAAAAAAACTGGTTTGGATTTTTATTTTTTTTTTTAATTTGTATATTTCTCTACAATGGATAACAACGGACAAAAATAACTGCACACTGACAAAAAAAAGAGCTTTGGACTTTAATATTCATAGGCTATATCATATTGATTTTTTATCATTTTCCCTTAAATGCATGGCTGAATACTAGAGTCTTTGTGAATGCTAATTGAAGGAAAGGTGTTCTTACAGTATTTTTGCAGGTATTGAGCAGATTGATATAAAAAATTCTTTTATTGTAAATGTGTGCCTCACTCAGAAAACTGGCTTCATATAAAAGCTGATAAGAGCTAAACTGTTAGTGACTGTTCTCTAAATATTAGGTGACATAGCAAATGAGAAAAGATGAAAAAACAAAAAAAAACCCAAATCTATTTAAAAAAAAGTCGACCTAACAATGAAGAAAATTTAGAAATCAGAAAGATTTCTAAATTTTCAGATAAAATGATAAAATAGTTTATTTCAACTAAGAAGAGTCAGGGACAACAATTTCAAGATGGCATTTGGTTACTTTGGTAAATTGGATTTTATATTTAGCTTCAAAAAAGGGACTTGATTTGGTCACACAATATATTTTTCCAGTCCCATTTCTTATGTATGTGAACTGAATTGCCTTTTACAATTAGGAATTGTCATAACAAATCCCCTTACTCTTAAGTAAGCAGAAAAACTCTGTTTGAAAGCTCTGGTTTCCTTTTATACTCCAGACCCTCTACAGACATCCTCAAGGATATTCTTCTGTGTCAGGAAAGAAGCTAAAAGATACAATCACTCCAGAGATTCTTGTCATTCCAGATCAGTGACTGGAGTGAAATGGCACCAGCATTTTTTCTGTTATCATCAGTTTCTGCACAGTTTATTATCAATTTTTAATTAGGTTTTGAGAACTGAGATATTTCTTACATTGAATTTCTTATGATATGACTTTTTATGTAGACAGACTGGAACTATTACTATAAAAATGATGAGAATTGTACTTCTGCTTTTATGTTGTGAATCCTAATGCTCGATAATTTAATGATCAGCTTTTCATCCTGTAAGAGTTGAATTTCATGAGCACTTTTCCATGCTCAGTGGTGAACCATACATTTGTAAAACTGTCTAAGCTAATTAGTACAATATATCCACTTATGTGCACAAATGTCTGATAACAGTGTGGTAATGGCCTGCACAAAAGTAGTCTCTCAAATTGTTCGTGGATCTCTGATATCATGTAATAAAAATCTGAATGAGTGAATTAAAATAATTTAACTGTTGATTATTTTGGTGCTTAAATTATTTTCAGAGTTTGCAACAAATTCTGAGCTTTAACGTATAATAATAATATTTTAACTGTTTAGGTATTCCTTTGCCCCAACAGCACAGACTGAACACATATCTCATCATATGCCATTGACAATTAAAAAAAAAACCAACAGCAAAAACAAAAAAGAAACTCACAAACATACACATACACTCAACAAAGAACCTACTGTAGAAATATTTTCCCCTTATAGTTCTTGCTTCCTAGATGGACAGATTCGTACTAACAGAGGAACAGAGAAACCAAAAGGTTTCCTCTGTTAAACAGCCTAAAATTCATAATGTGATTTACCATTAATCTGAGTTTGGTACTAGAGTAAGGGTAATGAAGAAAAGTCTTTACTGAGATCAAGGCAGAGGTGAAAAGGAAAAATAAAAGGCAAGAGGGATAATTAATTTAATCATCTGATGCTGAGAAACTCAGGGCCCAAATCTTCCAATTAAATCAATAGGTTATAAGTCAGGAGAGAACTTAGCCTGGAAATGTCACAGCAGAATGCCAATGAGATCTGAGTATCTAGTTCTTTCAAAAATTGAGGAATTCTTAGGGACAAAGCATAAGAAGTTAGCATACCTTTTAATGGGCAAATCCTACCTACCTTCTATAGTTGAAAGGCTGATGTGGAACAGCATGATAACATTACAGCATGATGAGAACAGAGTAATTCCTAAACTTTCAGATTAAACACTTCCAACAAAAAAAAAAAAAAATTAAACTTAATATGACCCACAAATTATGTTTCAAAGGCTACAAAAGCAGAGCCTCACCTACACTAAATACCAATTTAAGTAAAATGAAAATCTCCTCCACAAACTTTGCCTTTCCAGGAAGCTTGTGTCTGGTTTGTAGTGAACAGTAACTTGCAGTTGCTGTCAGCATTACAAAGTAAGTCACAGCATCATCTGAGTAAGTAGGCGCCCTGGGTCATCCTCCTGCCCCAAAGTGACATGTCTTACAAGCAGTAGGCCTTGACTAGTTAAGCTTCCAAGAATGGAGTTTCCATAACTTCTCTGGGCAACCTTTTGTACTGTTTGGTGACCTTCATGATGAAATATTCTTCTGGTTGCAGTTTGTGACTCTTATCCCTTTTCGTGCTACTGACCCTTCTGAGAAAAGTCCAACCACTCACTAGAATCTTGAGTACCTTTGTCTTATGATCATATGTAAAATGCATACAGAACCACACAATATATATATATAGGTCTTTGATATCTTCTATAAAGCTTTTCTATCAGAATGATTTATCTTAACAGGCATGAAACTACCATAAAATTCTACAAATACTTGTGAACATAAAAATATTTCCCTGCTTAAGCACCAGATTCACTTCTAAGGAATGAAGAGAAAACCTTAATAAATATCTCTGAAGGATGGTAGCTTCATTCTATCATAATTTTCAATTTAATTATAAAGTAACAAATATTAGTAAATTGTAGAGTATGATTTAGGAAAAGCTTATGATGAACATTATTGTATTATGGTGAAAAAACAATAGGAAACTAATCAATGGACATAATTACAATCTAGAAGAAAATGGAAATTTCTGGAATAGGTTATTATTCCAATAAATTATTAATTTTTGCTTAACATAATCATACGTGGAAATATTATTAAATAATACCAGGCAAAACTGAATGATCCATTAAATGTAATGAAAAGCAGCTGGTAACAATCAAAGCATAGGTAGAAAGGTCACTGAAAAAAATGAGACCATTTTTCTCAATATGTAACAAACTGGCATCTTGACTCAATGATAGAGTACAGAGATTTTTGTGCAAAAATGCTGATGTGAGTTGTGGTCAGCACTTGTCTTTACAATTTACATTGAGATTTGTGACACCTGCAGATGCCCTCAGACTCCATTCCCCTCTTTATAAAAGGCTGCAGAGCTGCTGGCAAAGCATTCTTTTACAAGGGACTTTTCCTCTGGAATGCTCTTCCTTGCCAAGGTCTAAAATAGCCATAAACTGTTGACATTCTGGGTGTGCTACAAAGTCCATCTGTGTGAGCTGACTGAGGCAGTAATGGTGGGATATCTCGTGGGAAGGTGTGATGGAGGTGCACAGGTCTTATGACTAGGAATTAAATGGGGTGTTAGAGAGTGGGAGGACAGAAGACTGCTGCTTTTTTTGGTAGCTTTATTTATTACAGGCTCTACATTATGTTTTAAAATACATGCCAAGGTTGCTCAAAGTCTTAGGTGTCCTCTGGAGTGCTTATTTTGGATTAAAATCTAAATGAATGATAATTCTATTCCTAGTGTTAATGATTCATTTTGTTTTCCAGATTTCTCAGAGACTTTCCATAAATTTAAATCTGAGCAGCAGACTGTTATTTTTCAGAATCCCTCCACAATTAAATTAGTATGACTTTTTAAAGACTAAGACACCATGCAGAGTAAGAATGCAAGGATCAACCCAAATGATTTTGACAGTTAGAGCATGATGGTTTACAGCAACTTTTTTTGTTAAAATGCCCACGTTAAGCAAAATGTGTTACAATGGTAGCACTGGTTTGTTGTCAAGGGGGGAAAATCCCCCAAAATAATGATTCTAGTTAAAAATACAACTCAATAAGCAGGGAACTATACAAATTCCAGGGATTAATTAGATTAAATATTTATAAGAATATTTTGATAACAATAACCCCTTTATAACAAGGAAAATACCAAAAAAATTTTGAGTATCTGTTGATTTCAATTTCAAAAAATTCACATTTTCCTGTGTTGAACACTATGACTAAAATCCAAAACTCTTGTCATTTTAACCACTGATCTTTAAGTAGCCTATATATAGGTAGTCTACCCTAGCATTTGTTTACAAGAGTGGCCAGAGTCCTACATTTAAACTCAATTTAGCAGAGCTCAGAGAGTGAAAAAGAGTTGCAGGTAACCAATATTTAAAACCCACTGGTTTCTTACTACATCTTTATAAGAATAAGCTTTTTATTTATAAGAATTGATCCATTATTCATAGCTATTTGAGAGATTTCGTGCAAAAACTTTCTCTTTCAAATGCAATGATCCCCTGAAATTCAGATTTTAGAACTGTTCCAAAAGAGGTATAAAAGATTACTCACATTTATGTGTTCTATATGATACTAAGTATATGATTAGACATTGTTTTCACTGGTGACACCAGGGATATTAAAATGGAGAGAAGGATATTCCTAAAATCTTCAAATTTTTCTTAATACTTAGTCATCAAAAAATATCCAACAGCTGAGATAATCATGGAAAATCATGTGCAGTAATTTTTTCAGAGTACATTATTTTCAGATTATTTGGTAACTTCAGTACCATAAAACACTATGTTTCATCATACATCTGTTTGCTTTTCTTTTAGTGGAATAGGAAGAAAATTAATTAAAAGCCATTATAGTCAAAGTATGTTAGTAGTTGATGTGGTCTGAGAACTCTGTCAGTTTTTCACTTTACAGAGCTCCTGAAGAGGTAAAAGATTTTCCTGTCACCAATATTCTGATTGGTTGTAAATATTCAAAAAAGTTCCACTAGATATGACATGAAAGAATGTGACTTTATTGCCTATTCCTTCTTTTCCATATTTTCATAAATTTCTCAGTTCTGCAATTTTTTTTAAGGAGTAATTAAATAAAATTTGAGTTTGTCTACTCCTCAAAGTCCTTAATTTCTGCTGCTTACTGGGTGTAATTGGTTGAAAAATTTGTTTGAAGATTTTTTTTTTAACAAATTAAACTAGAAATAACTAGAAAGTACTTCAAGTTTAAGGAAAAATTAGCTGTTGGATCAAAAAAAGAGAATTTTTTAGACAGATGTTCAGTTTTTGTTTTATTTTCACTTGACTTATTCAGTTATTGACTGCCAAGAACAATTAGTAATTTCAAACATTGATACACCAATAATCCTGTTATAATAGGTCACATTTAGCAGTTACATAACAACACAAATCTGGAAATAGATTTTAAATAAAATATAAAAATTCAAATGTTTCACAGCAAAAAATTATCTCAAAGTAAATGCTAAGATTTCTTAATGGAAAAAAAAATAAATTTTTTGTTTTAATCTCCTGGAAATTTTATGTATCCATAGCTATTGCTGTCTTTTCTCAGCATATTTAAGCGTTCTGGCTTTCTAGATATTAAATGCATATTCTTTCAAAACTTACAGAAAACCTCAACAAAGCACATTCAGGTGGAACAAACAAAAATGAAAATTAGCACATTTTTAAAGTTATCCAGCTATTCATACTGTTAAGTAAATTGATCATCAGTCTTCAAAAACATTGCTTGGTAATGAATAAGCTCACCATAATTACTCTCCCCTACTCCACATTCCTGTCTCTTCTTGAAACTGTCTAATGTGAAACCAGGCAGCCCCACAATGACTCTCATGCCCTTGTAGGAAGCTATAAAAGCATAACTTTTCATTGCAGGCAGCCACCAGTAACAACAGCTCTTCAGTTATGTCTAAATCCACTCAATCAAGATGAATTTAAAGTCTTCTTTGGGATTTTTTTTTCATCTTTTATATATATATGTTTTTCTGCTCATCTTTGCCACAAAATTGATCATTCTACTCAAAGAATGCTATAGAGTCCTGCTGGAAATTGCCAAAACATCTGAAAGCAAAAGAAGGCTTTCCTCTCTGATTCTCTCTCCACGCTCCATAGGTTGCACTGAATTCTTGTTTCTACACCTTAAAGATCTTAATTTTATATCAAGTAGCCAAGAATATTCCAGTGTGCTGGGGCAGACAAACCCTCTGTGCCTGAGGAATGTCAGATACAATCAGCCTCAAGAAGCACTGAAGTAAAACACCAAGACCTTTGGAAGCTTATTCAAAAAGAGAGTCATTAGAACAGACACATTAATCAGGCTGGCATTATTATCAGTGGTGTAAGTAGACGTGACAACACAGGAATGCCACAATTTACCCCTCAATCTTGTCACCTGCAGAAACAAGGTACAGTTCACAGAGGACACTGAGAATTTGCATTCTAATTCATACAGTGGAAAGACAACTATCTCTGATGTCTATCTATGGGTTGAGCAAGGCTTCATTACAGAGAAATTCCATGCTCTCACTGCAGTATTTACAGTTCCATATGCCCATTATTCACACTCCATGGGCAAGAGCTGCACATACACAATAATAGTATATTCCAACTGAGGGAACACTGAGATAACAAAAGGCTGTCTGGCAGCAAGTTTGAGATAATTCTTTTAAAATCATTATTTTGGAATGTTAGGGTTTTTTTATTAGACTCATGGGTCACCTGAACAACTATACATCTTTACAAACGTAGTAAAACAGCCCTGATCCTCCCAGCAAATTGAACAAACCCAAGGATAATACTGCAGATAAGTAGCTGAAACAACAGACACTTTTATAAATCAACAGAATTTGCAGAGCATGTTTTTCTGAGGAGAGAGCAAAACAGAAATGACATGTCTCTCACATGACACTCTGTATTTTTTATGTCTTGTTTTTAATATTCACCTTTCATATGCCTTAGGAAAAAGAAATAAGAGCTATTAAAATGATTCCTTTGCAAGTTAAGAGTGACTTCAAAACATGGCAAAAAGCACTTTAAAAAACTCTTTTTTTGCTTTGCTTACTCCCATATTAGAGGGAACCAGGGCCAAGACTGGCAGTCACAGAAACACAGTAGCCACCAAACACCTTCCTTGCTGCTGAACACCCTGCAAAAGACAAACTAATTATGCTCTGCCCTCTCTCTCTTCTCTCAATAGCTCAGCTTTACCAGCACTCCCATTCTTTTGCATTTTCTTTCATAAAACATGATGCTGTAAAGTGGTAGAGAAAAAATGCGGAAAGGGTTTTGTATAAAAAAAAGTATTACAAAAATCTGGATTTCTAAATAGCCCTGTGCTTGTTCCTTGGTACTTACAAATTAAATAAAACTGCAAATTGAAATGTGTAAGCTGTTTGTTTGTTAGTTTGTTTGTTTGTTTAACATAAAGCAAATGACATACTTTAAATTCAAATGCATGTAAGTATGCAGATTATGCACATATACATATTGCTGCTTTTTTTTTTCCATTTTACAAATGCATTCTCTAAAGGCAGAAGTTCCTTATTTTTAGGACTAGAAATAATTAATGGTTTCAGAACAATAGCATTTTCCTCACTGAAACCATGAAGCTGTTTCTCGTTAGATGGTTTGGACCTTATTTCATGTACAATAAGAACCCAGATATTTAGGACAAAATTTATTTACAAACAATATCTCTTTTAGAGTTCTCTTGGTTAGATACCAGTCATTAGAACATACTTTATTTCAATTCCTATTAAAGTGCTATTCAGTTTATTTACTCTTAATGAAAAGTATAGCTCAGCAGAAATTACGTGTAAAAGGTGAAAAATTCTGAATAAAAACTATCCACACACAAAAACTAAGAAATTAAAGGAAATACTTCCATAAGCAGGCCTTCTCTTTTGAAACCTTAGACAATGTACACACTGCATACACATCCAGAATGCAGTAATATCTAATTTCAAGTCATGAGCTATTTAAAATTCTAAAGCTTCAAGTGGAAATTATGCAGAGAATTGCAAGGTGTGAAACAGGCTGTTAATCTATTATGTAAATGATGCAATATTTAGGGTAATGTAGAGAAGTATCTCCTGGTTAGACCTTATTGTTGCAAGTTTCCTAAAAATATGAAGAAAATCACGATGTCTGCTTCACACTTCTTGGGCAGAAGGGCATATTGTCTCTGCTGGAAGGTCAATACAGCTAAATACAACAGGAAAATAATGGATTGATGAATTGAACCCCCCTAGCACTCAGAAAATTCAAATGGAATATATCTTGCTAATTCTAAATGTGGCATCACAAGCTTGTCATCTGAAAGTTTTGCCTGTAACTGATAAGTCTATGTAGTTTGGTTAGGGATACATCTGTGCAGGAAAATTTTGTGTAGTTGAATGTCACTCCTACTGAGGATAGAATAAGAATACTAAACAATTTTGTACTGGAAAGCAAAGTAATTTGTCTTGCATAGAAAGATTTTGATACAATTCTCATTTTATTTATTGAGATATAACAGATACTGAAGACAAAATTCTTACTAACAGTTAAACTAACAGTTCCTTCAATGGCTAGTTTTAATAAAATTATTTCAATATCCAAAATTTTATGGGATTTATCATTCCTTGTTTCTAAATTCTACCTTCCTGATCCTGGACTTTTTTCCCCTGTAGTGCTATATATATTATTTAAACAAAAAAAAGGCAGAACCTTCCAATCATCACTACATCATGTAAATGGGTAGACATAAAAAACCTATCTGTTAGCTTGTGTATATATATTATTGTACACACATATATATATATATATATATAAAACACCTATAAATAACTTGGCATCAGTGGAGCAACCATCACATCAGGAAGCATGTGACATCTAGACCAAACTGAAATATAGAAGGTCTTTTTTTTTTCAGCTTTTGGGGTGTTTTGCATTTTAAAAAATAAAAGAGAAACATAATAAACCTGGTGTTGTCTATGAATGTGCACGTTTAAGTAGCCATGGTAAATTTCTAGGAAGTGTTTTACTCTAGACAAACTTTCTGTTTTGTTATCAGAACTAGAGAAATTTAGCAGATGGCTGAATCCAGGCAGAAGAGCAGCTGTAATTTAGTAATTAAGTTTGAGAATATCTGATGCATCCTTCCTTCTCCAGGAAGACTGTGCTTTAGGAATCTGAGAAGACTATGTGTAGGACTAATGGACCTGTGAATAGTAGCATAAAGTTGGAGGTAAAATATTAATTTCTATGTAAGACAAGACTTGTCAACCATTTCTGATTCATGTGAATCTACTCTATCCCAGGAACAAGTAAATACGCTGTGTACTGTCAGCTTTGCAGGAATAACTGGGGGCACTTATAGCTCTGTTGGAGTTCTCCAACTTGGACAATCACCTGTGCTTGGGTCATGCTGGATCCATGTGCTTACATATTCCTTATGTGTAAACTGGCTGCAGATATTATTCCTAGTTCCAGTCCCATATGTTTTTTTGTTACTATAGCTTTTGTCCCTGCTTTCCCTTCACTGAAGGTAGAACTTGAAGCTGCACTGATTTAGGCCCTTAGGACCAGTGTTGATTCCCATAATATCTGAATAAAGTACTTCTCTGTAATATTGCAATATGGTGGGCATATTTTACTGCTTTTCCCAAAGAAAGAAATAATTTGAGACCTAAGATACAAGACATGCCCACTTTCTGGGCTTACACCAGGCTCCACTAGTGCATTCTTACTTCAGCTTTGGTCAACAGAGAATTGTTAGTTCTCTGTAGGGAGCAGCAAACAGTCTAAAAAACAGGTGCAGTGAAAAATAAATAAATAAATAAATTCAGACACATATCTTCCTACACACTTGGAAGACATGAGTTTGTAGCTGCCAGAGAATAAAATGGGAAAGCAGGTCCCAACTTCTTGTTGGTGCCTCCCTGCAGGCAGTTAGCTCCATTTTAGTGCATGTTAACAGCAATACACGTTCAAGAGACTTGCTCATACAGACCCTGGATCTACATGATTATTTTCTGTAAAGGGCATCAAATCCTAGCTGCTACAAAAAGGCTTTTCGAGAATATTGCACACAGTGTTTGCATATACAATCCCTGAGCTTCATGGCCTTTTTGCAGGACCTTCAGCACTGACAGATTCCAGGTCTCTGCTGTGTCATGGGTGTAGGACCTTACAGACTGCACCCATATGCCCATTTGACCAAGAGACACGTGATGCATATTCAGTGGTCAAAGAGGACGCTTATGGTTCCCAGGTAGGCAGCAACAACGGTGCCTCAGAGTCTTTCTTGGAAGCTCCTGTGCAGGTTGGGGCTTTCCAAGCATCAGGGTGGCCCTGGAATAGTTGTTAATGTGATTTAATGAGAAGTTGCTGATCAGCTGTCCTTGATTCAGACTACCCTGATTCAGTACAGGTTTCCTACCACTGATGTGAGTTCTATCAGGAAGCTAAATTTGAATTTGTTTAAGCTGTATACTCCATAGTTGCAGTTCATGTAGTATTGCTGTAAACTCTAATTTCACAACCCAATCATATTAAGCATGGCTAACTTAATTTCACCCTAATTTCAGCTCAATTCAAATGTGAATATAGGATGCAAGGTCTTTCTTTGAAACATACTGTGTATTCAGAAGAATGGACAGAAATAATATATATGTTGAATTTTGGGGGGTTCTTTTAATTTTAAGTGTAGTATAAAGCGGATAATAGTTCTAGTTCTGTGGTTTCAACAAAAAGCAAATCAACTTTTGGGAAAAGTTAGGGAAATAGTGTTGGTAAAGCTCTGATATCAGAAGCACAGTATAAAGAAATATACAGTGATTCATCAGATAATCTTTACATGAAAAATGGGATAACAGTAAACACATGCATTTAATTATCTTTTATAATTCAGATAATCTTAGAAATATCACTTTGTTTACATTTTCGATACAAAAATGCTGTGGTGCAAATGTCTTTAAACATTGCCAAATCCTAAGGAAGACTTATTCAAACTGGTCCCTTTCTTGACTTCAGATATTTCGTATATAAGCTGCAATGTCATAGTAAGACAGGTGTTCTCCAAAATGGATATTAATTTTGAAGTGATATATTACACAATATATTTCTTTGTAGCTGATCATCCCATGTAAATAAAGCATATGAAAGAGGCACACAAATTTTAATGTGACAGTGATCCATCTTTCCTCGTGGTGCATGCAGGTTCATGTGTAAAACATGAAAAAGCAGCTGGATACTAAAGAAAGACAGCCCTCAAGGCTAAAAACATAAAACATTTTACAAAATATAGGGTAGGAATGTACTGATATGTTTATATAGTAAATTCTTCAAAGGGAGTTTTCCTCATTGCATTTGTAAAATGCCATTCTTCAGAAATAGAAAGACTCAGTCTGATCACAGTTAAAATTGTTAAGGCTAGTGGGAGATGTAGATAAGGCAAAGCAACATGCTCATATAAGCAGTGAGTGTCAGAATTACAAAATGGGTCCTTAGGCTTTTCCATACAAAAAGGACTTTACTGTGCCATGTAAGAATAGCCCTGTTTGTAAGGCAGCGTGGTGATGCAAGAGGCTTTAAGTTCAAAAAGTATTTTACTTACAGAACAACATTTTTAGAAGTAAAATAGCCAAACAGAAAGCACCCACTTTGGGGGAGCTTAGCTGCCTTCTTATGTTCATAGCAACAATTCCTACCAGCTCCAAAGAAACTGCAGCAAGAGCTTACACCCACTGGGAGAAGCTCAATCAAAATCTTCTACAATGCTGAAGGTGGTGTCTTGCTAAAAATAAAGGTAACTGTACAATGACACCCTTGAAGTTCTGTTGCAATAGGGTTTGAAAGGAAGACAAATATGTTAAAAAAAATGTTTATATTCAAATCAATAATGACAACGATGGTGTTTCACCTTTCTCCATTGAAAAAGCTTAAAAATAGGCTGCACATAGGATTTTTTTTAAAGAACTTGCACTAGGAAATGCTGAATATTGCTTCATTTGTCTTTTGTATTAAAGGAAAAATTAAGTATGAATAATTTCAAAGCTTTTCTTTTCCATTACAATATTTGTGCCTTCTAAATGTCTGTGCTATTCTACACCTTATCAGCAATCTTAATGAAGTAAAAATGTTTATGTTTTCCATTTTTATGTTTATCACAACTATACAGCATAGATGATACAGTAATTTTAATAAGTATCCAAACTTTCCTTCTCAAAAGTTCATCACAAATTAGTGAACTGAAAGGATTTTTTCCAACATTTCCTTTTATCAAAATATTCAGTGCAGCAAGCTAGTGTCGTATTTAAATATGGAGCAATTTTATTGCAATCTCAGTGGTATCTGCCTGTCAGCAAAAGGGTGGCGTAATGGATTGTAATCATTTTTGCACAGAGTAAGGACAGGTCTAGCAGAAAATATTTAATTCTAGGTGATAGCTCCTGCAGAGTCAGTAAAGGGCACATGCTAATAAGGAAGCTGCAGAAAGGCACTGGTGATGACATGCTCCCTGAAAACAGCAAGCTCAGCAGATACAGTGCAGCTAATAGAACCATTACTGCCTCGTGTCAAGCTATGAAAAATACCAAAGGACAGAGTCATCACAGTGAAGGAAAAAACAAAGCTCTTGTATATTATGGTTGGAAAAGCTTTATAGGCAGAACAATGTTAGGATAACAGTGTTATCAAATGCATGAATAAAAATATGGCAAAAAGCTTGCTCAGTAGAAAGACCAATTTCCCCATTGTAATTCACTCTATATTCCACATGTAGTAGCCCTACCACTCATTGTATTAATTTTCAGTTTGAAACTCATTTCCCACTAAGGCATCTGTTGTCTTCTGCTGATGGCAGCAAGTTTGCTTTAGCTTTTCTTTTTTTAACTTTGGTTTATGATAGAGTCCACAAGTAAAACATAAAGCACTGCAAAAGAAGATGAATACAAGGCAGGAAAAGCATCCAGATGCTTTTACAGAGAATTAATTTTCCAGACTCTGATTAAAGGCTTCTGTTACCACTGGCAAAGTGTTGATCAGCTTCTCTCCTTCTAAAACTGGGAGTCTGTCCAGGACCACTAAGACTTTGAAATCTCCAGAAACACTAAGATTACGAAATATTCATAGCATGCCTGCGCTACAGCAAGAAGCACTCTAGCTGGTCACATTATACACAGATAAAAATCTGTTTCCATCTGACATAGCATATGCAGTTTAAAATTCTACTTACCAAAATTTTATCACTAATTCCAGATAGGAATAAAATGCTAAATATGACTGGTGAGGTACATATAAGTATTTAGACCTACAACGTCTTCTAAAAACCTACTGCAAAATAAAATTTTAGCTGACATTTTCCTAACATTTTTTCAAAGCAAAGCATTGCTCTTAATTCTCCACAGAAATAAAAGTATGTCCTAGTCTACCAGAGGGATTATGGCACTTGCATATTTGTTGGTTTTAAGGACAAAAACCCATTGAGGTCCCTCTCCCTCATTCCAGTCTGTGAATATGAGTTTGAGCTGAGTCACTTCTTAAGAAAAGAACAAGCTAACAAATGCCAGACACAAGAGTAGCTATCTAACTTTGCACTCTTTGAAATTGCAATGCTGCTAATGGGATCTTTGTTTTACTACCAAAGGGCTTAATTAGTCAGGATTGTTAGTGAAATGTGTCTAATAAAAAGCCTACTAAATCTATGGAGTCTCTCTATTGGCATCCATTGATGCTGACTTTCAGAACAGTGTTAATTTGATGAGTTAGATCTATAACACCAAATCTTTGAAATCAAGAGTTAGAGTGGTTTTCTGAAGTATTAATTTTATGTCCTTAAAATTTACCAAAAAGTTGACAGCTTTATTATTAGATGAAGAAATGTTTCAAAGTAAATTTTTGTATAATTTGCCATTATGCTGTTCTCTTAATTTGCTAGTTAATACAAGCTTAACATCAGAGGCCAGCTCAGAAACCTCAGAAACCTCCTAAGTAGTCCTCTGGAACATGCAGTTTATGATCTCCATTCTTCCTTTTCTCTTTACACTATTAATCGAGTGTTTCTGTGGGATATCCCTGAACAGTGTAACTTTTTGCACTTCCTGCCCTGCTTCAAACTGTCAAAAACAGAGAACTACTACAAGAAATAAGTTAATTAGAAATTATTCTCTGTCCATTAATGTGTGTCATTCATCATAAAGATTAATTATACTAGGAAACAATAATTACACCTGAATCTCATTTATAAGGAAGATGAGGGCAAGTGCATTTTCTAAGAGCTCGGTCACTTGTATTCATGGGCATTCTTTACCACTTAGACATTTTTGATCTAAGTAAGCCTCAAGTAATTAGTTTCAACCTGGCTCAGATTACCAAATCATTGAAATCAAAGGCTTGTGTAGTAAGCAACAACCTATGATTCACTTACTTAGTGATTTGAATTGCTATAAAGGTCTCTTTTAGAACCTGAGAGGAACCCTGCAAACCATGGTCACATGAGAAATCTTTTTTTTTACATGAATAGACCCATTAAGTCAAAGGGGGTACTCATGTGAACAGAGACTCATGTCAAAAACCACTGATGCTGAGAATGCACTCTTTTGTGTTTTCTTTCATTTGTATGGATAAGCAAGGAAGGGTGCATGAGGAGTACTATTTGGAATATTATGCTCTTATTCAGTATGCTAATGGTATTTCACATTATTTCCCATTAAAAAACTATAGCATGTTGTACTCTCATACTTTGTCCTTAAATCTGTTAAGTAGTATTAAAACAGTAGATGATTTTTATTCCAGACAGATGTGTAATACCTCAGTAATTAACAGATACTGTACAGGTGTCGTTTCCTTATTTGAAGTTTCCTATTGAAGATTTTTCATTGAAAAAAAGCTTTATTAAGATTTCCTTAATCGATACTATTGTTTCAATAATTCTCATATTTCTAAAGGGACTGATCTACTCATGGGTTTTTGAGTAAGATTCTGATCCAGCAAGGCTCGGAGAAAAGGAAAGTATACTAAATAGTTTATTTGAGGTTTTCCCTTGTTTGTGTGACCTAAAAAGAAAATAGAAATGCCAGAGAGCATTAGAAACGTACTGCACTCCCCATCATTGCCATATCAAATATTGTCTTGACTGAATAGAGTTCTCTTATAACTCTGTCATATATACAGGCTAAACAATGTTGCTGCCGTCTGCCAAAAGGTACAGCATTAAGACAGCATGCCTGTGGTACTCCAGCTTGTGGCTCCAGGAAGAAAGTAGGAGAGGTTGCCATCTGCTTCTGTTTGTCATTTTCTGCATGTAGATTACATAGCAAGATGGTGGAGAAGATCTTGTCTCCTCTGGAAAATACTGTCAGGCTATAAAAACGGCTCTGATGATTTACTGCCACGTCTGCAATGCCAGCAGTTGTATACAGGGAACAAGCCTCACCCTCTGCAAAATACCAAAGTCCTTCACTGAGATTTAACTGGCACTTAAGTACAATACTCACTTCTACAAATGTATGCTTTATCTAAAGACAAGCAAATTTGAAAAGATCTCCATGCATTGTTTTACTACTACAGTTGTGCTGTTATGCTGTGCAGGCCAGGGGATTATTTAGGAAATAGGCTGTGAAGCTATCTACGTTGCGTAGAAGCAATGAGAAAATTTTAAAAGACATTTTCTTAAATATATTAATGCACACATCTTCACAACAGAAATTCTATCTTCCTTGTTTTCTTAATAGGTTTGAAAAAAAAAGAAAAGAAAGGAGGAAGTGGTTTTAATTAAAACGAGAGCTATCCTATTATCAATCTCTAGATGAATTGAATCGGGGGAAGTAATTTATCATCATTTTAAGCTAGTCACTGAGAAACTATGTTCAGGGCTCCATTTTGCCTCAGCCTTTAGATCAGGCTAGAGGGCTGTGAAAAATTATATATTATCAGGAAGCAAAAAAAATATCTAGTGTACTGCAGAGAGAACTCTGTTTCTGAGGATGCACTGGCTGCTTCTGAAGTGCACCTTCATGGAGTAAGCTCTTCTGTTGGAGAGGTGCTGTGACAGTTCTGGGTGAAGATTCTCCTTCCTGATAAAAGACTAATTTTGTTTATACACAAAGCTTGACCCCTTTAATAATACCTGTGTACTCAAAGCCATGCTTACCTAGTGTGTAGATGCAAATGCACCAGTATTAGAAACCAGACCTAGTTCAGGTTTCCTTACAGCTGTAAGGAAAGGGACAATATCTTTTGATGTGAATCACCAAAGCAATTATTGCAAGCTGATATAACTGCACGCATGTTAATGCTATACAACTCCATTGGGAGAAAAACATCATGCTCCTATATAAAATAATTTAACTGACATAAAATCTGTATAAAATCAGTAAATATCCACCCTCCATGAAGATTTGAAACATAGATAAGGCTGTCACAGTGTTATCTTCATTTTCCAACTTTGCAGCCATAGAGAAGGCTCACAATAAAGCCTGTTGTTTAGACTTTACGGTTGTCATATTGCATTGTGTTATTATAACATTAAATCGTTACTACAATGAGACAGATGAGAAAGAACTGGAAATAGTCCCTCAAGACAGTTAAAATGTACAAACTTCACTTTTCATTCCATGGAAAGAGATTCTCTCCTGCTTTCCTGTAAAATAATGTTTCAATCACAGTTGCTAAAGAGTCACAAACAGCTGCTTACTTCAGTAAGTACATGAAAGAACAAAAGCACTTCAGAGCAAGGGCCACAAGAACAAATGTCATGATGGAAATACTCTCACCATTATGAAGTAGCTTGGAAAGTAAATAGGTCTTAACTGAATTAGTTGAAAATAGTTGCAGTTCCTGTCTCATGCATAGTAAAAATAGCAATAAACTCACTAATCTATCAGAGTATCTTTCCTGTTCTTGGAAATGCTGTCAGAAAAAAATACCAAATAATTTAGATAAACACATTTTGATTATATTTTTACTTTTCCCTTTTCTCTGTTTTCATGAAGGTTCATTCCAAGTTAGCTTATTCAAAATGCCTGAAACCACCTGATTGCCTTTTTTGATACAGGCATAATATTCTCCAAAATTAAACCTGAGTATTTACGCAAATCTGGTCATGTTATAATCGTGTTTTGCAAAGAAGTTTGGAAAATAGAGAATTGCAGGGATAACTGAATAACCATCAAAGATGAAGTTGAGGTTCAAAAGAAAGTGTGAGTGCAATCTATGAAAGTGAAATGAAAATTTGGCATTTAAGGCAAAAGAGCTCAATCTTCATCCAATTGACCTTGGGAATTAATAAAAATACAAGGCATATACAGGCATGTTAGTGTTGCACTTCTGTGTAAATACGTCTTTATACGTCCTTGTCACTGTGTTGCCTATGAATACTTCATTTTTACCTGAACAGTGATGATGAAGGAGGAGGCAACTAACACCACAATTCAGCCTGCAATCCTTCAAACTGCGTACTGGAGCACCACACCAGTGTGGAGAACTCCTGCACGTTGCTCTGCAGCACTAAGCAGGGTATATCAAGTGGACTTCTAGCTGCACAAAGCACTGCAGACAATGGTGTTTCAGATGGAATGTGCACATGAATAATCATCCAATGACCAAAATTAGTCAGGAAAGCTCTCTAACATACCGAAGGACAGTGATAAGTGAAGATGAAATGAAAATTTTGGGGGTTCAGATAAAGAATTTTACAAAAAAAAATGTATGCAGTATTTCCCTCTGTATTTGGTCATCATGTTATTTATCAGTGAAAATTTTCTCAAACTTTAACAATTTGCCTTTGAAAAGAAAGACTTTGTAACCCACATTGAACCTATTTATTCATAGAACATAACTTCTTTCTTCAGTTACTTTTGGTGCATGCAATTTGCAGATGAATCATTTCATTTGTCCTTGTTAAAAGAGGCACAGAATTCTATTTTTGTCTATTTAAATTACATTTGAACGAGGGGAAACTCTTGTATTACCATCAAACATAAGCATTTAATTCCTCACATGCTGCATCCCACATCATTATGAGGCCAACATAATTCCAAATCTATACCCATAAACTGATACCCTGACAAATGAACTTGATCTATCATTCCATGGAAATCAGTAACAATTATGGCAAAAAGCTCATCTAATGGGTATATATTGCTGAAGGAAACCACCCTTACCCATGAAACATTCTTTACGGACAAGATTTTAAGGTCAAAGATTGATCTGCTATGCTGAAGTGCAGGATTTGGCTATACAGAGCTTGAAATAATATTTATGGTGAAAGCCAATGATTTTTAAAGATGGATGTATTAACTGGTGTATAATCAATGTATGATTTACATTTAAAAATTCCATTTCAGAATAACAGTTATAAAAATTCTTAAACCTATAGTTAAATACTCTCCCTGATGTTACACTTGACTCCCTTATGAAATTCTTAGGGATAAGGCAAGCCAAGAGCACAGAAAATAAAAATATTTTTCTTTTAGAAAAGTTATTTGTGAGGGTGAAATTTAAAACTATTAAAAAATCATCAATACAAANCTAATGGGTATATATTGCTGAAGGAAACCACCCTTACCCATGAAACATTCTTTACGGACAAGATTTTAAGGTCAAAGATTGATCTGCTATGCTGAAGTGCAGGATTTGGCTATACAGAGCTTGAAATAATATTTATGGTGAAAGCCAATGATTTTTAAAGATGGATGTATTAACTGGTGTATAATCAATGTATGATTTACATTTAAAAATTCCATTTCAGAATAACAGTTATAAAAATTCTTAAACCTATAGTTAAATACTCTCCCTGATGTTACACTTGACTCCCTTATGAAATTCTTAGGGATAAGGCAAGCCAAGAGCACAGAAAATAAAAATATTTTTCTTTTAGAAAAGTTATTTGTGAGGGTGAAATTTAAAACTATTAAAAAATCATCAATACAAAGAAACAAATATTAAAATATTAAAGACCAAAAATGAGTGAAATTACTATCATGAACTATTCCTTTGTGTTCTTGATTAATTTTACAAAGCAATTCAGTCAGATTTCCAATTTCCAATAAAATAATAGTAAAAGGCATTTTTACTGCTAAGAGTTGAATTATCTTTCCAATTAGAACTAATTTTCAATGGATATTGATATGTTGCTATATTAAAAGGTTCATTACAATTCTTCCAGTCAAAATGTATATACTTCTATACTTTTTTTTTTTAAAACCACATATTAGATGGAGTATTATATTGTAAACCAGAGGCTGATGTATTTGCCATTAGTATAAAATATGTGTTATTCTCCCTATCATAACCTATCCACTTCCTGAGGTGGGGAAATGAATAATTTTCAATAGAATTCTTAAGCTATTGAGTTGACTTAATTCAGTTCTGGACTTGAAGTACAGTCAGAATTTATTCATACTTGTTCACATACAACTTTGATTTATATAAATCAAGCTATAACCTCTAATATCTTTTTGTAATGACCCAAAAACCATCTAGACTCTTTAAATTGCATAGAGGTCTTCACATACAGCCTAATAATGCTTATTTTATTTGAATAACTTCTTCAGGAAAGACCTCCACACACATTTATGGAGCACAAAGAATGAAAGAATGTCTGTTTTAAGGCTACCATGAGACATATGGGGGAAAAAACCTCCAGCCACTAGAAAGCTAGCACAATTTGTCTTAAAATGTTCATTTAATGTTTTGGATCTTTTGATTTTTCTAATCCATATCAAGTTTAATGATAAATTTATTAGAAAAAATATTAAGTTATGGTCCTTATTTCTCAGGGTCAAATGTCTTCTTTACCCACAAGACACTTGATTTTAATATGCCTACAGTAACATCTGCCAGTCTATGACTGAATACTTCTGAATCAAGAAAAATGGTAAAGGTGAGCTCATTGAAGTTTACACTGATTGAAAGAATTAGCAAGGATAGGGAAGTAATAGGTATTTAAACACAGCTTTTAAAATGTGTTCTAAACTTGTATGTGAAAAATTTAGATTGACAAATTGTACTGTTTTACTTCCTATAATTAATGTGTCTGTAGAACATAAACTAATGTTCTCTTGGAATAGCATGCTTTATAAAACTCCCTTCAGCTGTGTACAGGTATTCCTCATTCATCTGTAAATAAAAGGTATTTATTGCTTTGACTATTTTGGCTATGTTGGCTACCATTCAGACAGAGTAGAACAGTGTGTATGTGATTTATTAACATTGAAAAAGGCGAACAATTCTGTTATTTAAAAATTATATTTTATTATTTAAATCTATATAATCTTATTTTAATCTTATATTAAATCTTATGTTTTCTTATTTAAATCTATATAGCTTTGTAATAATTCTATTTGCACAGATGAGTGCAAATATCAGGTATTTAGGATTCATGTTGGCTTGTCTGTTAGTAGAACCCTGACAGCTAGAAATCTGCATATTAACTAGTGAATGTCATGTCACCCACCTGAGAAGATGAAAATTAAACCTATGTAGCTATTTATTTAAAATACCTTCCACACCCCCAAAACACCCTCTATATTCAAAAGGGTTTTGCTGAAATCCTATTAAAAGATGTCAAAAGAGCTTGTTGAAACTGCTCCCTGAATGTCAAGTAAATATGATGTGCATTGAAGATTTAAAAAATGTGGAATACAAGATAAGGAAAGAAAGGTAAAAAAAGAATTTCAAACATAATGAGAAAGAAGATGCAATGCAACTAAAGAACAGCTGTTGAATATGTCCATAATTCTTATTTATTCCTAGTGATTCTTAAGTCTAGTTATTATATGGGTAGGTAGTTTTATAAATATATTCTGAAATTACTTTCATTCATTTTGACTGCATGTAAATTTTTTTAGTTTCATTTTTCATACTTTAAAAGCTTTTTTTCTTAGTTCTCTGGAACAAAAGCAAGAACACAATTCCTCAGAAAAGAGGAATCCATGACTAAAAAGTTTTTAAGTTTACTGAAATATATGTATTATATATTTTAAAGACATTCTTCATAAACTATATACATTCAAATAATTTTTATTATACACGTGTTTTGAAAACAAATTTTATATTTTGAAAATATCCCTCACCTTCACATTGAAAGCAAAAGAAAAAAAACCAGAAGAAAACCAAAACCATTTCTACTATGATATAGATAGTCATCTTCAAGGTGTCTGTTTTTAAATAAAAGCCCAAAAATGTAAAAGAGAAAATCTTAGCTGAGCAAAAAATACTGTAGAAAAAGTAAAAAATTAGTATTATTACTATTATCAGAGAAGAAAGGACCAACTAGATGAAAATTCATCTGCATTTCAAACATAAACGGTGCAGTGAAGTATAAAATAAATTAAAAGGCATTTAATGAGCAGGAAGCAAGAACTGGTACTGTAAGAAGATTTTATTTTCTCCAAATTACAGTGGAAGAGAAAGCTGTAAGAAGATAAATGTATACTCAACAAAACATGTTCTCAGTAGATGTAAAATAAAGAATTAATTTTGTCTTTGTCGGATCCTTTGCAACATTTCAGTGACTCTTGATTTCCTTGAAATCAAGATGTGCCTTGATACCTCATTAAGCATCATAGTTTATCCCTTTATATAATATCTGCATGTCTATTACTGCAGGACTATACATCTGTAACTGGTACTGAAATGTTTGTGGTTGGTCTGCCAGGTCACTCTGCAGGTTATATTCTTTAGAAGATCTGGAAGATTTTCTCCTATCATTTGATGAAAATAATCAATCGCATTTTAGACAAGCAGTATTTTAAATGAGTTCACATTTTAATGTCATCCCCATGGGAAAAAAAGTTCCTCACCCAACATTCACTTACCCAACATTTACTTAATGCTTAAAAAGAAAAATTATTTGCATTGCAGGCTATACTTATCAATATAAAGCCTGGGGTTTTTTTACTTTTACAACAGTGCAATTAGTTTTCATTATTTTGCTTGGTTTTGTGAACTTTACATTATTAATTTATTACTTATTAACATCTTTTTCATTTTATAATCACAAGTATGATTAAATTTAGAAGTTAGGATAGTTTTGTATGGGAAGGTATACTAAATTTGAGAAATCAGGTAAGTCATCTCCTTGCTGATCCATGAAAGGTCTATAAAAGCAACAGGGACACAGTATTGCACTTGTACTAAATTCTCAGAAAGTGAACAGCCACATGGAAGCCAACTGGGCTATACACAGATTTAAACATATAATGCAATACCCAAGAAGGTGAGGGTCTGATAAAGTAGAAAATGGGCTTTAATACCATTTTCCTTAAGGAAGCAAGTGGGTCTCATACTGTTGAAGTCAAGTAAATGGAAAACACATAAATCCGATACACCCAGCAGGAACTTTCTGCTGACACAGCTGTATTTTATTGCTCTCAATGAAAGGTAAAAAAGACTCCAAACTAATTTTACTTTTTCTTTTTTAAAATCTAATTTATTAGTCTTTTTATCTTGCATTATCTCACCCCCAAATTCAGTCTCATAACTAGTTCTTTCAGCTTTTAAATTTTTCTTGCAATTACTCATTACTGAGAAGAACAGTGATTGTCTCAGATCTGTAAGCAGAGTATAGTGGAAATAATAACACAGTAAAAGAAAAATAAATGATAATTTTGTTTTCCTGGACACAACTGATCTTACAGGCCTGTTCCTCTCTATGTGGATCTAAATGTCTGCTTAAAGTCAGTGAAGATAACATTATCTAAAAACAACTGCCTGTGTGCTCTCTGTTTATGGGCTCTTAGGAAAAGATTCTGCATTTCATCTTGGTGCCAGCAGAAGTATTAGCAATCAGATGCATATACATCATTGGCACTTTAATACTTAAAAGACTTAAACCTATGTGAAAACCCTAGAATAAATACTGTATAAAAAAGCTTATAGTACTTAACAGCATTATGGACATCTTCAAGCAGAAAATTATTTTAAAGAAACTTAATTATTAATTTTATAATGTTAAATATGAATATTTTTATTGAAACATCTGTAGTAATTAAGAGCATCATCATGGTACTTTGTCATATGAAAAAAAATACCAGTATACACAGTCTCTTTCCATCCTGAAAATCCCATAACACACTGAAAAACTGTGTCTTTGATATTGATGGTGTACAGGGTGCAAACTACACCTGACAATAAGATCTGTATTCTCAACAAATGCTCAGCCAGTAACTGGCTTTGGGATGCAACTAGGTGGAAAAAATGAACAACAAAAAATAAGAACTTATTACAAACCATATTAACTTTTATAAAAGAACTATGGTTTCTGTAACCCCTGAAAAAGCAGCATAAGCCAACTGCATTTGCATAACCTGTCACAGAAAGGATTACCTCAGTTCTAAGGGAGCCAAACATCCAAAGTACTGCACAGTGTCATTATTCAGCAGCAGAACAAGTCTTGATTTAGGGCAAGGGCTGTCAGCCTTCCTAACAAGAGGGAAAGATGCACAACAGAGAGATCTCTCCAGTTCACAGTATGTTGCTTCCTAGTGCAGATTGCATGAAGAATTTCAAATGTCTTACGACAGGGATACCCTGATCTCCATTCTGTGTAAAATGAGTCGTGGAGGACATCATTTGAACACAAGTAGATATGGGCAAGGAGAAGGATATTGCCACTCTGAAAAAGTCTCTGCAATACAGTGAAGCAACACACCAATTTTAGAGAAAACAGATCCTACAGGAAACCTGACAAGTTTGCTGCAAATGCCTGTCAAGAAAGTACTGAAAAGGCATTTGTGATTCTTTCACAGTGGCCATATATGTATGATGGAAATTTTACTAGCAAAATACAGCAAATTGGATCCATCTTAAATGATTTTACTCCCGTTCTTCTGTCCACCAAATCATGCTGTAGGTAAAGTTACCATTTCATTCTAAATCTCTGATCAACTTTTTGGCACTCCTTTGGACTTGATCCAACAGTTCAATGTCCTCCCAGTGCTGGGGACTTCAGTACTCCAGGTGGGGTCTAACCAGAGCAAAGTAAAGGGGCAGAATCGTAAATCTTATTAGATTGCATCAGCAGCCTTGGCTGAAATGCTTCAGTGATTTTTTTCAGTGTCCTAAAGTGTTCTCAAACTCTATGCCACTATCTCTTCTCCTGTTCCTCCATATTGACTTATGCAACATAAGTTTGAAAAAGGTAAAAGCACACATAGCACTGCTGCCACAGTGGAGATGCTCGTGCCAAAATGTGATACATACTCTGTCACACAAACTCCTGTATCCATGCAGAGTAGAAGCATAGATAGCATTGTAAGTATTTGCTATACACTTAAATAACTGCAGCCATTCTAGAATCCACAGACAGAGTCAAAGCAAAGCTAGCCCCGTTTGTACCACATATATTTTCTGCACCATTAAAAAGATATGTATTTCGAAAGCAAAGCAGACAGGAGTATGTAGAATGTAACATACCCCATGAGAGCATTGTAGAAAGAAAATGTGTGTAAAGGAAAGGTCAATGAAATTTTAAAAAATTAAAATAAAATGAAAAGAATGCAGTTTTTTAAGTTTAGAAAGGCAATTAAGGCTAGATCAGAAGGAAAAATGCAACTAGGCTGCTTCACAAAACTATGCAAAAAGAACATATTTTCACACCAGCAGGCATGACTGTAGGAAGGATGGGGCAGGTGGTGGAGGAACTGGATGAGAAGCAAAGCAAATGAAGATAGATGAATGTTTGAAAAGCTTTTAAAATATTTGGAATTTGAATCAGAGTCAGTGGAAAAGCATAAGCATCCGGCTGCCATTTCCATAGTGGTAATTAATGAATTTTAGTGGTTATTATAGGTGTTTGTGAAATACAGAAAGCTTTTTTCAAAGATTGACTTCAGAAATCAATTTCTTAAGATAGTATGGACCAGGAAAGAGTTAAAGCAGTCTGTCCTATGGATACATATGAGAAATGGAACAACTCTGGTGAAAATTTGGCAATAATAACAGAGTATATCAGGAATAATTCTATTCAGGGTCATATGATATATAATATATTCTGATATCATACCAGCATAAATTTTGAGCCAGAAAGGATTTGGGGCTGCTAGATCCTCTTTGCCAAATAGTAAAATTTTAAGCCTAATGTGAACAAACATATAGATGTCCAGTTCAGGAACATATAGCATTAACTTTATATTGTTGAGATATCTGTCCTAATTTTGAAAAAAAGGAAATTAGTTTAAACAATTGTATAAATCATAATGAAGAGAGAAAATATTAATTGTGTCTTCCATGTTTAATTGCCTGGTGAACATATCTAGGTGTGATATGAATAGTTATTTTAATGTATTGTTTTCAAGGTGCTAGAACTAGTCTAAATAGTAATGATTACATTTTTATTCATTAGTGTTTTGAACAAGAGTAACAACTGATGAATACCACATGAAAGGCCTCCCCCTATTAATATAAAATTCATTTAGAACCTATTCATGGAAGTTTCAAATTTAGGAAATTAAAATATCACTTTGAATGCTAATTTTAAGTATTTAAGGTGCAAAATAAAAAATTAATGTTATGTTTCCTTTGTAGAGTAGTCCAAGTGATAAGATATTTTTACAAATTCTACAAATAATGCTCCAAAATGGATCCAGTAAATCCAGATAGACATTCTTCAGAAAGCCTTGCAAAGCCTTTCTTCTCGCTATTCCAGTGAGTGGTCCTTCAACTCTAGCAGGGATTTCAGTAAAGCTATTGATTTTACTGTGGAAAATGCTAAAAATATATAGTAGTCTTGAAGAGTATCAATATAAAATTTCAAAGTGGGTAGAAAGACCAATAGGGAACTAGATAATAAAGAAAGATGCATTTATCTATAAAGCTGATTGTAATAGTTCAAACCAATCCCACACTTCCATGTGGGAAAAATACAATTGTGGTTAATATACTACAAAACAACTGAAACTCTACTGTGTTGCTTACAGCATTCTTGGCTTACAGTGATACAGGACTACCTCTTTTCCAGGGCAGCATCAGAGACAGAAGAGCCTCAACTTCTCTAAGCACAGTGGAGATGCACTGTGGCAGATTCCTACATCACAAGGGCTCTTCAGCCTCTGCTTCATTTTGGTTTTGGCAAATAAGCAGTCCTTTACACATCAGTTATGTGGACACGTGTAATTCTTGTGTGAGGAGAAGAGTGGGTGTCCCAAGGACATGAGGAAGATGTACAGAACTCACAGACTAGTCTACTTCCCTTCAACACATTCAGGTTTTACTGTTCTGTCCTGATATTTTAACAAATATTAGGAATTCAGTTAGCAGACAAAAAGAGGTTGGAATTCCAAACAAGCTTAATGTATAAGCCAATTTCAAACTTTCTCTGTGAAAATAGCAGAGTATATAAGGCCAAATTTTCTTCAACAATTTTCACTTAAATTAGATTGGAAAATCCAAGGAAACCATTCAGCAGCCTTAACAGGAATGCACTAAGGTTTTACACGGTAATAAAAGAAAAGATGAAGCTTTCAGTGAGGGGCTCTCAACTTTACTTCTGATAAACTCACTGAAGTTTATTAAAGCTGGAATCTTAGCTCCCTGTTGTATGTGATTCTCTTAGTTGTGCACACTTAAGTATAAAAGGTGAAAGTCTCTTCATTACCCTAACAATAAAATTGACAACAAAAATCAGAATTTTAACAGCTTAATGTCACTAAGAGTTTATGCAAACATACACTTCCTATCACACAGATCTTTTTTTTTTTTCTGCTGAGTAATGAGGATATCAGATGATTGGGTAGACTGTGATGCAGTGAAGTTTTCCTCCGGTGATGGAAAACAGCAGAAATTGTGCACATAAATTCTTCCTCCAATGGTTCAAAATTCAATTATATAATCTGCAAATAGTCCCTACAGCCTGTCAAAGATTCAGGCTCTTCCACAGCCTTACTCTTTCACACTTGACCATTAAGCAATTTCCCAGTCTCTGCACACCCAACAGGGATATTCTACTCTTTGCTCTTAAAATACTGCATGAGATTAACACAGCCACAAGACACATATATGCTATTCACTCTCTAGTAGTAATGTTTTTCTAGCTCTGACCTGAGGAAAGGGCAAGGACAAGAGATATAAACATTCTGGTCTCAAAGTTCTATTGATATTGGAGTTTTCGGTGAAACACAATTCCTCTCCTCATTCATTTCTCGCTCACTTGTGTATTCATTTACATTTTCTCATATATTAGTCCTAGGGCTCTGGCTAGGACTGGCAGAGCTCAGCTTCAGATGGTAATTTCACTTTTAAATAGGCTATTCTGCTATAACAGCAAAATACAGACTCAAAACTCATACCATGCTTAGGTGACAAACAAATACCAAACCTAAGAGACATCAAGATCACAGTGAGAGAGCATCATGCCGTGTGGCTGATGCCACATTACTCTTCACAAAGGGATTTGGTAGATGAGTGAGGAAATTCCAGCTATTTCTCCAAATATGAACATACTGACTAAGTGCTTTTCCTGTAGATTTCAGAAGGCAAACTGTGCTGACTAGTACATAACAGCTGTGCATACTTCTCTCTCCAGAAATGGGTTAACTCTGCAAAGATCAGCATTAACTCCCACACAAATTTCTGCTGGAAATTTCTCAGGTTGCTAGGATAGCATGCTGTGCATAAAGGATGCTCCCTGGCTGTGTACCCTCCCTGCAGGCACATGAAGCCCTAATTATGAGGTATATGTACAGAAGAGTTTCTGTGGGCTAAGGAGAAGCATCAACAAATACACCACTTCCTTTGCTCCATGAGTTACAGACCCTTTGAAGCCTTTTTCTGTTCCTTTGTTTGTGCTTGCATCACCATATAGGAGGCTGTTTCAAACTTCACTTTTATTATTCTGACCAAAAATAACATCTAATTTTTTACTGTTACTCATTAATTTAAATTTAAAATTCAAAGTAAATAAGTCCTGAACAGCAAGCAATAAACTAAAAACTGAAAGAGGATAATACTGTGCTGTGACAGGAGGACTGCCCTTGTCCCATTTCATTATCAGTTAATATGACTTTTTCCTTTTGCAAAGTCATTTAAATACTATAGAAGGAAAAGAATTTTTTTTGTCACATTATACACCTTTATTAAATTATTTATTGGTGCACTTATTTCTTTCTTTTGCCTCATTATGGGGAGTGGAGAAGTGTTTCTTTCATTGCTTCAAGTTTTATTTCACTTTGTTCCTGTATTTATTTTAAGACTTCTTTGCTTCCTACCACCAAAAAACCTTCCAAATTCTGTAAGTCCAGCATCAAGTCATAAAGGATGACTTAAGCATCCTTACAGGCTAACCAGTATGCCTACAGTTAAAAGCAAAGAAAAAGTGACTATTCCTGGCTGCCAGGAGCGTATATGCTGTTTCCATAGCTTTCCCTGGTGCTCCATAAGGAAAGGGATGAGACCGAGATTCTTCTGTAATGCTACCCTAGCCCGTAAATCTAATTGCCAAATACTTTGAGTCTATATATGCCAACATGGAGAATATCCTGAATTTCTTAAATAACCAGATAATCCATGCATTTCTAGAATATCAAAGCTGAGAAACAGAATAGAACAATCTCAGCACTGAGCAAAAAACAGGTTTATTTTTAAAGAGCAGAGAGGCACAAAGAAATTACCCTTCCATTTACAGTATAAATCCTTTCCAAATCCACACAGGTTAAAAATGCTGGTTGTCATCTTTGTTTTATGTCTTAGCATCTTTGTTTTCTTTATGCTTAAGATGCCCTCAACATATACCCTCACGAGTATAGCTAAATTGGAAGAGGAAGGTTAGAAAGATTTATAATGTTGCCAGAGCTGTCATATGGGCAACAAACAGGGAATGTTTCATCATAAGCACTGTGAAAGTATTTTCCTTACCATTTCTTTTAAAGTACTTTTTTTTTCCTCTAGAGAACAAATATCAGTTCTTTTGAAAGTAAAAGGTAAATTATTACAATTAGAACAGCTGCTTTGTCTTGTGGGTAGAAATCACAGACAAACATAATAAACACTGGCAGAATTAAGTATGAAACATTTGCAGAATATGTATCAATGAGTTTTAATTTTCTTACACCTAGTTCATGTAGACCCAGTCCTCTTTAGTTGTTTCCTTTTACTCATATCTAAGTGAATACTAAAGGGGCTTCATCCCCTTGTCCTTCATACATCACATTGTGTATAATATGTTTAGATTTATAGGCTGGAATTCATCCCCCAAAAGACATAAAAGACAGTTAAACAAACCTTTAGATTACATTCTGCTGCTATATGTACTAGCCTGACAAATATAGAAACTATAATATTAATAACAGCACGTTTTAATTATCTACATTGATTGATCACTGCATGGCTCTCTTATTTTAACCAAATACATATTCTAAGAAAGTTACGATTTTGTAAGGATTTGGTTGGGTTTGGCAGTTCTTTCCTGAAGAGCTTCAGCAGACAATCTTCATCAAAAACAAAAAAAAAAAAAGGGGGAGGGAGAGGGGGGGAAGCCACCAAAAACCTAAAGCAGTAGCTCTGGAACACAGCCATACAACCCTAAATACCTAGTAGTTCTCTGAACATTTAGAAATGTCCTGGCCCTTTTGGGGAAACAAAAACAAACAGTTTATTTACAACAGACAATAGTCATTTACAAAATAGACTCAATTTTTCTATTGAGACAAGAACTCCTCAAAGAGGAAAACTCATGTTAAGAGGATGAAAGCCCTATATGGATTAAGGACAAGAAGTAGTTCAGGATTAAAAATATGAACACATTAGAGATTGCTTGCCTTGGCAGTATTGGGAAGGGAAGAGAATAGTGTTTCTAGCCTCAGACAAATGAGGACACTAAGTAATTGGAAAGAGACCATTAGGCAAGTCATAAATCTATAGAATATTTTATCTCCCCAAGCATGTCCCTAAACAAAGAAATTGCTTAAAGTTTCTATTTCTATATAAGGATAAATGTATTATACCAAAATGTAGCAATCTCTTATTCATTCTGCTCAAGTATTGGGCTTCTTCCCAGCACCATAATTGAGAGTACAACAAAATTGTCCTCCTGCAATGTATAGCATCAACAGTGAAGAGCAGTCAAGGAATTCTAAATTTGTCCTCACTTCAGGGCATTTCTTGTCTTAGATTTTTAATTTAACACATATTAAAATGATGTTATATAAAAATGAATAAAATCTTTTGTGCTTAGTTTTTAAATCTTCATTGTGCTGTGATTGGTTTTGTGCCAGAGAAGATGGTCTTTCCAGTTTCCCCTCTCAAACATGCAGGTAAATGGAATATTTATGTAAAGAATCTAATTATTTCAAATCAGGTAAGTTTCTTTCAGCATCCTCCATTTAAGTGGTATTATTGGCTTAATGGCAGAGCTCAGAGGGTCATGATCAGTGGAGTAGAATCCGTCTGGAGACCCACAGACATGTTCCCCAGGGATCAGTACTGTGTCCAGTCGTATTCAACATGTTTATCAGCAACCTGGACAAAATAGAGTGTAGCCTAAGCAAGTTTGCTGATGATACAAAATGGGGAGGAGTATCTGATACACCTTAAGACTGTGCTGCTATTCAGCAGGATCTTGAAAGGCTGCAGAGTTGGGCAGAGAGAAACCTAATGAAGTTCAACAAAAGCAAGCGTAGAGTCCTGAGCCTGGGGACGAATAACCCCAAGTGCCTGCACAGGAAAAGGGATGACCTGTTAAAGAGCAGCTCTGCAGAGAAGAATCCAAGACTCTTGGTGGCTGACAAGTTGACAGTGAGCTGCCAATGCTGTTGCAGCCAGGAAAGCCAATAATATCCAGGGGTGCATCTTGAAGAGTGTGGCCAGCAAGTTTAGGGAGATGATCCTCACCCTGTACTCTGCCCTACAGTCTGCATCTGGAGTATTGGGCTCAATTTTGATCTCCACAGTCCAAGAAAGACCATTTGCTACTGGAGAGGATTCAGCAGAGGCCACAAAGATGATGAGAGGTCTGGAGTATCTCTTTTATGAGAAGAGACCACAGGAACTGGGCCTGTTTAGTCTAAAGAAGAGAAGAGTGAGAGGGGACCTCATCAATATATCCAAATATTTTAAAATATTTGTACTGAGAGGACGGTGCCAGACTTTTTCTGTGCCAGTGAAAGGACAAGGAGCAATGGCTATAAACTAAAACACAAGAAGTTCCATCTCAGCACAAGGAAGACCTGCTTTACACTGAGGGTGGCAGAACACTGGAACAGGCTGCCCGGGGAGGTTGTGGAGTCTCCCTCTCTGGAGACATTAAAAACCCACCTGGACGAGTTCCTGTGTAACCCACTCTTAGTGACTCTGTGATCTCCAGAGATCCCTCACAATCCTAACTATTCTGTGATTCTGTGATTCTGTAACTGGAACCTAGTTACATAAGACAAGGATTCCTTTTAGAGAACTCTGTTGAGCTTTGTCCATTATTGTATTTTTCCACCCATCTTCCTTTGGCATTACAGTAAGCAGCCCTGATATCTATTTCAAGATACCAGCTGTCTCACCCTCCTCCTTTGTATTCCTTCCTCACAGTGTTCTCTACATTTATAAAAGCAAAAATCTGAAACAGAAAAATCTCAAACTGTCTCCAATAGGTGACCTTAGCAAATGAAGAAGAAACTCTAGAGGGACAAACACAGGCAGAAGCTAACTGCTGCTTTTTATATTTTCTTCCACATAAAACCAAACAGAAGCTAGTTTGCCCTGGGCATTTTACTTTATACATTGTGTAGAATACATATTCTTGTCCATTTATATTCATCAGACCTAAATCTGGAAACCGCTATCATGCCAACACAGAACCAGAGACAGAATCTAACTCCTGTGTTGCTCCTGTGTATGATAATATGATCTCCATGACTGGAATTTTTCTTGGTACCCTTGTACAGTGTGAAGATGGTATCAATCTGCCTGAGTAAGATTAGCAGCACCCATTCAGTTTCCAACTCTGACACAGAGGGGAATAAACTAAAAGGCTAGAAAATACCAGTGTCCTCAAAGCATAGATATATTTTTTAAGTATTTCCTGGCGTATAATAGGAGTTAATAAAATATTTTTGGTTGCTCCTCAAGTTTAGATATTAAACTATTAAAAACATTAAGATATTATCCTTCACAAGTCAACCAGAAACTGAAGCAGAGCACATAATTAGAATTAACTGCATTGCTTGCTTGCAGGATTTCTGAGATACTCACTGGGGGTCCAAAAAAGGCCTTTTTCAGCATTTGGGGGACCTTATGTAAGCTATTTCACCAAAACATCATTCATTTGATATTCCATAAATTTTTCAAGTTGAAGCAAAATGAACAGTGCATGCTTTATGTTTTCTACCCCTTCTGTTCAGCAAGCAGGAACATCCTAAAATTTTTAAACTTCAGAGTGGGGCTTTGGACCCAACCATCCCATTATCAAAGTTGTATTAGAAAATACTACAAAGATGACACAGCTCTGAAGACCAAGATGGAATATTGTACCTTCACCCAGCATGAAGGCTGCAGGCAATGGGGAATACAGTACTGTCATAGAATCACCCCTAGACACTTGTCAATCACTAAGACAGCCATGGGAAGCCAGAATAGGAACACAGAACAAAGGATATTTTCAGGTGCATATTTCACAATAATAAAATTCACTGGGCATTGGTGTTTTAAAAAAAAAATCACTTTCCTAATGGCATTTTACCCTAACTCTTCTTAAATGTGACAGCAAGCTCAGCCTTTCTATCTCTGCTTCAGATTTTACATTGGTCTTTGTGTTTGACTGAAGTTTATGTTTTGCTCTAAAGGACTTTACATGTGTATTTACTGCAGTGGTATACAAATGAATAGAACTTCAAAGTGAACAACTGAATATTAAATAAATCAAAAGCATAGTTTCAAAACACTTAAAGTGGGAAAGTACTGCATTTACAAAACTGTCAGATTTCTTATTCAATGTATTTACTTTCCTAATACTGATCCCAGACTCTGCAAAACCAAGGCTATTAGTAGCCCAACAAAGAAAGCTGGAACGTTGCAAACTGCTTTGTTTTTCCTGCAGACTTTAGTACAAATTAGGTTAAACTACATAGGGCTACCCCTTTCTTTTCCACAAAGGCTGGTAGTCAGAGATGACAGACCTGTAAAAAAGGGAACTTAAACACAGGGAGGATAAATTTTCACCAAAAGCATTCTCAGGTAAGGATAATTCCCCATGGAGAAACAGGATAAAAAGGGAAAAAACACTATCCCAAGAACTTGCCACTGTATGTAAAAAACCCACAAGATAAATTTAAAAAACTGAATGTTTAAGCAAGAATAAACTTTTTACCAAGTGAATTACTACACTTCATAGTAATAATTAAAATGATAGTGTAACATGCTATAAAGTAATGATAAATATGGTGACAGAAAAAAAACAATTAAAGGGTATATGGTTATCCAGTCCAAAAAGTCCAACCAAACAGGGATAAATACAAAAGTTGGTTCAAAAATGTGTGATGAAGAATGCATTAACTACAGAAAAAAAAAAAGTTAACTCGTAAGAAAAAAAAGAAAGAGATTTAAAAAAAAGGGTATCAAAATTCTGAATAAAAATTCTGATTCTAATTCCAGTAAGGATTTTTGAAAATCATTTAATTCTTATCATTTATTATTTCTTCAGTAGAACTACTGCACTGAGACACTATGTTTTTTTTATTAATAGAAAATGATAAATGCCACTGCAATCAGTAACAACAACTTTCATCAGCTAGTGGTCTGGTGCTGATCAGATGATGAAATCAAGGAAAGTGAATTGGTAAACCAGCTGGAGAAAGCATTTCTAATATGATTTAGGACAACAACAACAACAGAAACAGAGGAGCTTTCTCATTTTTCTTTAGTTCACTTTGGTCTGTAAAGTGTGATTTCATTTATGCTTATGAAAAGGGTGCATAAAATCCTTATTTAATACTTAGACTTACCACCTACTCTCAAAGGGATAAATTACAGCACAATCCAAATACAGTGGAAAGATAATATCTTGGGATTTTTTGTGTCCTGTCCTGTATTTTTAAAATGGGAAATAAATATGCACAAATTACGAGAAATCTATATTTTTATTCCTTTCCACTCTATGAGTCAAAATGCAGTAAAGGGTACCACATCCCTCTGTTTGTGAATTGAGTAAATGAGAATTTGAAAAGACTAAAGGACCAGCAAAACACACACAGACTCTCCCTCATTAGATTTTTTTGCACAATGGTGACTACAGAGAGCTCTGAATGCACAGTACTATGAATAATAAAACATCTGTGAATTACATAATGTCACTAAGTACATTCCAAATGGTATGCATATATTAACCCACAAACACAGGCTGGTACTTATTTAATACAAAATCAGCAAAAAAAAATGGTGTTTCACAAAGGCCCTGGAAGTCCATTATGTTACCCAATTCTCACATATTACTCTAAGGAATGTGAAGCTATTGTTACACCACAATAAACAATTGTCACAGCAACAGCTCTCAGTGATAGGTAGCAATATCTCTGGGAAATCAATCAACTTTAATAAAACACTTTAAGGAAATATAATTTCTTCTTGTATTTTAAATTGGCTGGAGTCTACATGGAAAAAAAATAAATGTGAGGAACTTTTTTACACCTTAAGAGTCCATATTTTCACAGCATTTCATATTGCCATTGAAATGCAGAAGCAAACTTGGAGCCCATAGTACCTTCTGACAATTAGAGAAGTGTTCCTTTGTGCCACTGCAGACTTCACACAGCTTGATTGGAACCCTCTCTTTTAGAAGTGCCCCAACACCACCCTGGTGATAAATCATTTTAGGATTTGCACCCTTGCTGTTAGCTTTAATACATGATATGCTGCTTTTTTACTGCTGAAGCAAGGCTTCTTTTTAAGCAGCTATAGTGGTCTCTTGACAGTGTAATATAGATATGGATGCGTAATTATAAAGGGAAGTCGAAATTAGGTTTTCTCTGCTGTATATTCTTCTTAATGACTAGTTCAGAAACAGGAACATAGGACTATTGTTTTAAACACAAGTCTGAAACCTCTAGAGGTTTAGATTAATATTACATTTTTTTTAAATCACCTTTTTTCTGTGTCTCTGAAATTACATACTCTCAATTAGCAGAAACACATTGCTCAGTAAAAATAAAAAGTATTTCATTATTCTATTATAGGTTGATACCATTATTTGGAAAAGTCTTTACTACAAAGTAGCATACTGTTTATCCTCACCTAGTCATATATAACATCAGACAATTTGACCGTTTACCACACTAAAACCTGATTCAAACCCGCCTGAAGTCACTGAGTCACATTTTCCTTTTACTTTCTTGAGTCAGAAGTCTTTTAAAAGTCAAATGCTGTTCATCCTTTCACTCCGGCATGCAGCACTCCAAGCTCATCTCACAACTGCCTCCTCTGATGTTATGACCTCTGTGGTGAGATAGTGTAGGAAAGGCTTATTCAGTATAAAAACTTAGGATGAGGCTCTAGGGTTTATGAAATTAACAGATGGCCTCAGTCTAAGTGTATTTAAAGGAGATTTTATTTTTTAATGAAAATAATTTCAGATTGTGTATGTAACCAAAACTCAGGTATGTATTTGATCTTATCCCAGAAATAATTCAAGATAGATCATCCAGGTTACCATATGGGCTATATTCCATTCCTATTCCTATTAAAAGCAGATTACAGAATGGTTAAAGCTACTTATGATTTTTCAAGCTTACCAGTATTAATTTGAATAAGATAATAGATGAGGGAAGAATGATTGGCAGCTATTCCATCCAGACAAAGTACAAATCTCTTCAGCAGAATTTCAATGGATTGCAGAATTAAGTATCAAAAGATCTAGTGATAATTTGATCTTCCATTTTTTTTTAAATAGCAGCACTTCTTCAGGTAACGTTATTTACTCTACTTTTTCCTAAAAATAGAGATTTGCCATATTTATATTCTGTCCTAAAATGGAGTACTGCAAAGTATTATGAAAGTTCGGATATGTACACTGAAGTATTAGATATGTACAACATAAAGTCTGTTGATGTGCAAAAATCATGAAGTGCACACAGTGAGTTATGAACCAGTCTTAATTTCCAGCCACTGATATCCATGTCTGGCGACAAGAATTCCAATTGCCTTATCTTTCCTGGTTATGGCGTGTAGGCAAGCAGCTAGTGCATCTGTACAGGCCCTGAGAGACAGGTGCACAAGGCAGAGAGATGATACAGATGTCCAGAATCTTCCCACCTGACACCTGGCTGAATTCACAGTGGTTGTTGCAAGATGTGGATAACCATCTGTCCATCTCTCCAGTAGAGACACTTAAGGGTCATATTGTTCCAAAAAGTTCATCACTGGAGTAAGTAATAGGGAACATTTTTGGAAATGCAACACTATTTCTGACATGAGCTATAATAGTTATTATAAGTCTCTCCTGGTGCAGTTCAACATGCCCAGAATACCAGAGTCAGTGCACTATAAGAAATATTTTATTATATTTCCAGTAATTATGCAAAAAAAATGAAATGGTTACATTTTAAGGGACAATTCTCTGCCTTTTGTTTCCTCATCATATTAATAGGAGAAAAAATATATTATTCTGACAATGGCAAAGCTGAAATTATTATGCCAGACCTCATGATTCTAATTTTTTAACTTCAACATACAAAAACACTGCACATGTGCAGATGAAGAATTTCCCTAAACTTTATATTAGGGCATAAATCAAATTCCCATTGGCACTCATGTATCATGGATAGAATTTACTTAAGCAATTCTTATCAGGTACTGTAATGTAAGCTGTCCTATATGTATTTAATACACCAGACAGTCAAGGCATAGAAATCTAAGGTGACTTCTTTCATCCCAGGATAGTAGGCCCATGTCATTAAGAAGATCCCCAATTCCCACTTCCCAGTTCTATGTAGTAAACAGATTATTCATGTGAAATTAATGCAGCTCTTGGTATAAATGCAGCCTTTACTGAAGTAGGCAATAGGACAAAAATATGTCCTGTTGTACACATGTTTTATAAATAAGCAGAAATCTAAAAATAATATCAAGGGGATTCTAGAAATTTAATGCACTAAATGGCAGTTCAAAAATTTTCTGCCTTTTTTCAAGACTCACTAATGTATCATCTTCTATCATTACTTACAGTAATGAATTCTGTAAAGCAGAGATCCTGACATTGCTGTCTGACCTCCCAAAGTTACAAATCCTATTTTTCGGAAAGAACTTTTTACCCTGAAATATATTACAGTAAGCCACAAACTCAATCAAAGGTACAAAAAAATTAATATAAAAATCACCCTCATAACCTGTATAAACACAGTATGTATTTTTCAAAAGTTATCCTATCCAAAATAACTTTTCAAGTAAAATCAAAATCTGTCTAGTGCTGCTCACTGACACTTCTAATTTCAGTGAGCATGACTCAAAGCAAAGTGCAGAAGGCTGCACGGAAGTGCTCCACGACACAATACAAAATGAAATTGTGTCATATTAAAAATCTAATGCTATATTTAAAAATTAAATTTACATTTTAAATGGGAGATTAAAAATTAAAAAGTTTATTAGTATTGTGCCTATGTCTTTATTTCTGTATTAATGCCAGATATTAACACCATCAATGTAAGGAAAATAAAGGAAAGCTAGAAGGTGCTTCAAGAGATCTTATTTGGTTTAGCTCCCTGCATACACTTCAAGTTCCTTGGGAATGAGCCAACGTCTGTGCATGAGAAAGGCACAAGCTTTGCTCAAGAGCTGTGGTCAGATTCATAAAAAAATTCAAACTGATCTTCCCTGAAAGATCAAAAACTGAACTCCACAGGTAACCAGCAATTATCAACTCCTTATCACTGCAAGATGCTCAGACTTCACATACATTTTAGCACCTGAAACACAAGGTGAGCATGACATGGTGTCAAAACATGACATAAATGTTACAGACACATGTAATCGTACTATTTGCATTCTCCTTTCACCATCTTCTTTGCACTGTAAACTCTTTATCATGCATAGGAAACACCTGACTAATTGCTTCAGGAAGTCTACCCTTTTTATTCCACAACACTGCCTATAGCTGCTTCTTTCAGGCTCCCTGGAGCTTTAATTCACAACTTTTTAATGCCCTCCACAGGGAGTATTTCAAAATGAGGGATGGAAGAGGATGAAGGCAACAAGAAAAACACTGAGTCTCCCACAGCTTGTCTAGTTGTCTCTTTATAATGTAAGCCTCTCAGGACAAAGCTCCTGTATCGTTGTGTCACTGCCAGCACTGAGTATATAATCAATGATTTCACAATACTATTTGAATTAGCTACTTCCATGTCTTTTCTCCAATCTGTTGAAAGACTTTACCCACTAACCATGTCAATATATTCATACTTCACAGTCATGAAATACTTGTATAAAAACAGATGTGCTATCTATATTCAAAACCAACATAAAATATTGTTTCATTTGATTGCTTAACATGATTTTTTAGGAAAAAAAATGTAATTTTTTTTTCTTACTTGCAGCATGGTTAAATTTAAAGCATTCTTTGACAAAAGTGCATTGAAGTACATATATATATGTAACTGTCCCATATACATAGTGATAAAAATTAATATCTGTTTGAAACAATTTGGCCAGGAGGCAGTTCATAGCTGTTAAGCAAAAAAAAAAGGATTTGCTCTGAAAAACAGTTCTCCCATCTTCAGTGAAAAGGAAGATGTTGAAGCATGTCTACAGCATCCTACTACTCTTTACAAACATTTCCATGGATCTCATCACTACACCATGTAAGCAATTCACAAAACAAAATGGATCAAAGAATTTTCTCTGACTGAGACAATGAAAATTACCCTTTTCACAGGTGTCACCCCAAAGAAATGGATACTAGTGGCAGATCTAGGAACAGAGACTGAATTTCCTGGTTTCTAGCCCTTCAACAGCTGGACTGATTTTCTGCCCCTCCATAGAAATGGTGTTGTGACGTCAGTAAAGTCAAATATACAGTCTTCTGTCATTAGATATATGCTAAAACAAACCAAGTGTGATGAGATATTGCTACTCAAAAGTACTCCATGTTAACTGGCACTAGATGAAGAAAGATTTTGAGCTTGAGCACATATAAAATTCCTCTGAGATTTTCTCTCTGTAGACTCAGATTGAGAGACACCAAAAGAGACGTCATCTTAAATAATAGAAAAACAACTTAGGCTGAGTGAAAGAGTGCCCAGATATGCCTAATTCCTACTAATTGTGACACTATGCAGCCAAGTGAGATGCCTAACTTTACAATAAACATAATCCATCTTTTAAAATTATTCCTGTGTAAGTGGTTAAATGCTAATCCCTTCTTAGAGGTGAAAGCTGAATCTGGCTAGAGTTATCTTTACCCCTTGTATACTTCCACCATTCTCACAGTATAGGGCTGGATAGGAGAAGAAAATGATCATTCTCCTAAGAGTAAAAAGGAAAAGCAGATGGACATTTATGATATTGAACTTTGCTCACGCTTCTTATGAGGTTAATTAGTTTATATACCAGTCTTTTGCTCATATTTGCTAAAATAAAATTGGTCTAGACAATATTCAAGAAGTGATACCTTTTATGCAAAAACAATTGTCTGCACACAGTTTCACAGTTTAAAGAAAGGTTATTTTGTGTCAAAAGCCAATTGAAAATCCTGCTTTCCAGAATAAAAACTCTGTAAAATGTAACATAAACAGATAATTAAGCCTGTTAAAAAAGGCTATAGAGCATAATCAGGTTTACTAAAGTCCTGTAGAACAATTTTCTCTGTCATATTTCTCATAGATAATATATACATAAATATAGTATTTATATGTGTAAATAATAAGAAATAGATTTTTTTTTAATTGGCTTGTTTGCCACTTGCTATTTAAAATAGTGTTACTGGGCTAAACTAAGACTGTTTAAACATGAAAAATAATCTGATTTGGAAGAAAATTAATTTTAAACTAAATGTAGAAACATTAATACCTTTCTTGAATTCCACCAATGAAGAATATTGAGGGCTCTGTGTTAACTGCCAGGGGTCATAACAAACCTTTTCTTTTTTTTCCTCATTAGTGATAGAAATTCCTTAGAAAGGGCAACAGACTGGTATCTTGTGATAGATGCCATTTCTAGGAACTACAGATCAAGGGAAAACTCACTGCTGAAACAGTCATCTACTGGGGGATGATGGAGAATAGTAGCTTAATTGTGGCTTCTTGATATTTCAGGAACACATTCTAACAAAAACAAAGAGCTTAATGCTAAACAGTGAAATTGTAGGCATGTTAATGGTGATAAAAAGGATTTAAAACATTTTTCACATTTGTCATATTTGCTTCTAATGCAGATTCTTGTAAAATATTGAGAACAACATAAAAGATGGAACAGCATTTCGCATATTTGTAGTTTTCCCTTAATGAAATGTCAAAAGTCAAATATAATGTCTGCAAGCACAATAGCTTAATTTTTTCCTCAATAAAGAGGGAGATAATACTGAGTTTGTAAGAATGCATAATTAAGTATACATTGGAAATTTAAATATAGCCAGTGGATTTGAGAGTAAAAAGCTATCTTTTACAAGCTCAGCAAAATTCAGTCTATTGAATGGCTCTCAAAGAGTAAAATGAGTAAAGGGTTAAAGCATGGATTGTCCAGATTTTCAAATGATGAATGGGTAAATCCAAGACACTGTGCTTATGGGCCTAAATGAAGCTTGCAGGAAGAGTAGAGACATAGTTTTTTTATAAGCTTGAGAAATCTCAGGGGAAGGTTTTAAATTGTTTATGAGCCTTTGCAAGAACAGTTTACTTGAATCGAATTGTATTGTTCACCCTGAGACTAAAGTGTGGTCTGGGTGGTGAAAGTTTACTTAATTTAATCCTTTAGTCTAGGCTTGACAGCTAGTTTAGCAAGCTGAGTACTACTGCAAAGACCATATCTACTTCTCTATTTATATGTAAAATTGCATTTGGCATCATTGACAGTGCTGCAACAAATTGTGACAGTACACATTCACCAAAACCATTATAAAGAGAAAAAGAGATCTTGTGCCATACAGCTCCCTTTCTCACTGGTTGCCACTTCATTTAATATTCCTGCTAATAACTTATCCAACTTGTTTTGTAACTAGCTAAAAAATTTGTATATCACAACTTCTCTGATAATTTTCTACTAATGTATCTTGTTCTTTAGTGTTCTAGTCTAAAACAAAGGAAAATAAAGTGATACTGCAAAAAGAGTGGTCTTTCCTTATACAAGCAATCTCTGGGTGTATTTGGCCTGGTCATAGGAGTAAGACAATTCAGACTTCACTTTAAATGCTCTAACTTAACCTCTTCCTAAAAGACGGGGAAATGAGAGTCATAATGGATGTATTTTTTTCTCTCATCCAAGCAGGACAATGGCAAACAGAAAGTAGAATGTCACTTGTCACAAATATCTTTCATTCCCTCATTCTGACATAAAAAACACACTACCCAACAATGAAGCAGCAGTAGGAGGCAAAGAGGAAAGAAATAGTTCATAAAAGCTATATTACCACTTGCAATTCTGAAGTTCCCAGTATCTTGCAAGTTGATGTCACAGAAGTAAAAACTCTTCATTTGCTCTCCCACTGTTTTGCTGCCCTTTCCCCACTGGTATTGTAGTAGGAGGCAATATAAAAGTGCTTTTATTCCATACAAATTGCTTGACTGCTAAACTCTCTGAAATCTGAAAATTACAGTAGTCTCACAAGTTTTTTTGTAATGTTATTCTTCTTGCAATTGCTTCTGATCAGAAAATTAAATATAGAAGAATGAAATTGCAATGAACACAGAAGACACAATTTTGATTTCATTTCCAGATGAAGAATAATTTTATTGAAATAAAATTGCTATACTTGAGATAAGAATCTGACCAGAGGTTCTTAACATTGCCTTTACATGTTCCAGGTTAAACTTTTATTTCTGAGATAATGTCTATATTCAGAAAAAGGCTGAAAATTTTACAAATATATTTGCATACTTAGTGCATTTATTTCTGCAAAATGTTACATGTAAAATATGCTGGCTTTTTTTCCTCTTTAGGTAGTATTTGCAAATGCTCTGAAATCACAAAATGTGGTCCATGGACTGTATTTCATAGACCATTTCTAGTCATCTATTGAACTAAAGAAAAGAGATAGAAAATGCAAAAGAAACAAACTGTGTGCTGATTTTTTGGGGCAAAACTGTTGATACCAATCTTTATAGTTCTCTGATATTCATAAACAATGCGTTCCAATAGAAAACTGTATTTCTTGATCTCTTTTACATCTTTTTCCTTCTCATTCCTGTATGTCTGAACTGTAATTTCCTTTCTTTGTGTATTTTATTAATTCTCTATAAGTTTCTTTTATGCAGAATTACTAAAGTTCCAGACTAGCAATCAAGGTTAAATAAACAATGTACATGTAGAAAACCTGAATCAATTCAAAAATGAAAGAATTGATTTTTTTATTTTAATTTTGCTCATTGATTTTGTTCACAGAAAACAAAATCAATATGGTAGCAGCCTACTGACTTTGAAGTTTGATAATATATCTCAGTACAATAAAGAGGTCAAAGCCCCTACTGTATCATAAATTCCTCCACTCAGAGCTAATTATTCCAAATGGAAAAAAGTGGCAGACTATCAGTTTTGAAGGGATAAACACAAAGGGTGAGCTAATTCAGACATAAACGCATAACAATCAGGCGAGAAAAAGTATTTTTCAGCATTGTTGTTCATACAGTTGAAAAGCCATACTGGGAAGGCAAGTAAAAATATACAGTCTTGTTACAAATATAATGTAGTTTTCTCACAGTTATACCAGATTACATTACAAAATTCAATGGGCTGAAGTTATGCTTTATTCCTAAGAAAGAGACCTTGTTGAAAAATTATTAATACTTCAAATATCCTCTTTTGTTGCTTCTTATGATGAAGGATATGACTAAATAAAATTTTTAGGAGAAAATATTCAGCCTTTCTCTAAATCATAAGCTGATATATAGTGTAATATCCAAATACATATATAAAATGAATATAAAAATTGGTGTGTGCATATATATAAAATTGGAGTTGGCACTTCAGTCTTTGTTTTCATGTGCTGTACATAGCTCGGTAGTGACTGCAGAGTTAGAGGTTATCTGTGTGTACGGTTTTGGTACTGGCAGTGGTACAATCCTCAGTGCAATTATTCTGGTCTGGAGTGCTGTAGCCAGAAGAATTCAGTTGTCTTTAGCAAGGACACTGTATGTGCACCATGTGAGTGACTGGATTTCCCTGCTTACTGATACTCATTTAGCATGTTTGGCTCCTCCTTTGTATCTACCTCAAGTTCCTTGCAGAGCCATTTCTCTCAGCAAAATCTGAAGGAACCAATGCTGCTGGACTTGAATCCTCTTCCACACCCTCTCTCATGTCCCCAAGCAGGACAAAGATTTTTAAATACTAAGACTCTTTCTGGATTTCCAGAATCTCAGTCCTGAGGTATATTTTTTTCTTTGTTTATCTAGCATGTCATCAGGGTTTTTTGGTTTTTTTCAGCAAACCACAAATACTTCATTGATTCAAACACTGAAAATTCAATCTTGTTCACACTCATCTCCCAGTTACTAATTCAACAAATCATCTAATCAAACTTCAGTCCTTTCAAAGACGGAACAAAGAAGAAAATGGTGAGTGTTTTTATCCTATTCATACTCCTGAATTAGATGGTATTTGATCCTCTTCCTCCACTTACAATCAGTTCTGCTTACCAAACCTTTCTCATGTACCATTTGTTTTCCTGTTTTGGATTCTTGACTCCGTTTAATATATCTCCAAATGCATCCAAAATGTAATCTGAATCTCTTGTTTTCAGCGGTATTTATCGTGTTTTATCATGTTTTGTTTTGGTTTTTTTTTCTAATAGCTTTGCTTTAAAGGTCCACTTAGTTCTGCAGTAACCCTGCCCCCTGGGAATCAATGTCTTAACATAAGAGTAAAGAGAGTTCATGGATTTTGTGATCCAACATCCCTTAGAGTTGGAGTGTCATTTCATAAATAATTCACTTACGAGCACATACATTCATTTTACATGATTCCTCAATGTGGCCAGGGTGCTGCGTAGTCTGCACCGTATCCACCTACAAAAAATACAGAAATATATGTCTGCTTACTGGGATGTGAGTAGGGTTTGGCTAACTTAATCCTCTACCATGGATTTTACTAATAAGCAAAAAATTTCTCTTCTCTGCCTTAAGTCCAAACATATTCCATAAAATAACTATTTTGGCAGTGAAGACAGAATTCTTTCATACAGACATGTACAGAAGCATACTGTTTCATATTTCTTAAGAAAAAGAAGGAATTAAGTGAACCATGCCCAGAAATAGGCTAGTTTTAAATCATAGACAAATTGGAGTGATTTATACATTTTTCCTTTTCTTACCCAGAGTTACTGCAGACAGAATAAAAAATAATATAAAAGTCTCAGGTATCAGTGATGAGCATAACTCTTTTCCATTAAATGAAGGGTTAAATAATGCAGTACAGTGAGTTGAAAGGAGCAAAGAATAGGAATTTTACAAGAAAACAAACAGGCAACTCCTCTTTCCCTTCATCTATCTCACCCAACCACCAGATAAAATGGAGTGAGCAAGCCAGATTTGAAGGGCAACATACACTACACAGTGACAATTCTATGAACATCTACATTCTTCAAAATGCCTGATATCAACTCACTTTCTCTAAGATGGACATAAAGAAAATGGAGAACTAGGGAAGAACCTTCTTCCTTTGGATCACTTTGATCGATATGTTTGTGAAGGAAATGAGACACATGCACAACTAGTGATAGACAGTGAAGGTTTCTGTCCAATACATTCTTCAGAAACAGCACTTAAAATATTGCTTGGAATTGGGTCATCCACACACAAAAAATTAACCCATTATTGTTGGTTACATAACATATTTTGCTGGCATTTATCAGTCTTCTCAGCTTTTCCAGTACTGCTGAATTATTCATTTGTATTGTATGAATTGTATTCATTTTACATCACTTACTACTGCATCTTTATTTTAATGAATCATTTCTTCTAATCTGTTACACATATGTAAATTTAAAACCAAATTCCACAAGTGTAGGACAGCAATGTCAAGCATCTCTATAAAACATCTTTTACTCTATGAACATAATCTATAAAAAACTCCCAAATGTCCTCAAATAATAACGTCTTCTCCTCAGTCTAAAGATGATCTTCTTACAGGAAGCCATCTGTGACAAGCAAGCAAAACATTCTCTTTTGGTTGCAGAAGAAATATATTTACACCTCAGTAAAATTCTGCATCATCACCAAACAAATTATATACAAATTTCTTCATTCAATTTACACTGACTTAACTTGATGAAAAAACAAAAAACACTAAATAGGCCAAAACATTCAATAACATGCAGGTAATATATCTATCTGTCTGTCTGTCTGTCTATCTATCTACCTACCTACCTACCTACCTACCTATTTTTATTGATCTATCTTTACCTTTAATTTGATTGAGTACTTCAAAATTCCTGACTTAAAAGTTATTCAAATTCATAGAGAAATTAAGTTGTGTTAGCTTTAAGGAGATTACATTCACTGGAATAGTAGACTTGTCCAGTATGCAATCAACAGGGATCTATTAATGTGCATTTTAAATATCTTTCTTCAAGATACAAACACAATTGTGAGCATTTGATAAGATATTTCTGAGGTAAAAAATTTCATAGATGTAACATATTCCTTCTATAATTAGAGCTTTCTTGCATGACAGATACTCATACTGTTTTTTTTTTTTCAGTTAATAAATCAATCATAATTGTGAGAGAAAAGCTAAAACAAGCAAAACAAATTACCTGGCACACAGCAGACAAAATGTTGAATCCTTTTTATAGCAAATGCATTATATTATACCATTAAATCTCAAGCAATCATGGAAGTCTCAGTGTGTGTGTCTAAATTACCTGCAGTACACCTGATGCAGCACACAGAGGGAAGGATGACAGTGCAATTTGTTGTGCCTCTTCACATGACATCTTAACGAGCAGCAAAGTCTGCATCACCTGCCCATCTCTGGCACACACTGTGCAGGCACAGAGAGTAGACTGATGGAAGGCCTTGCACCTGCACTGCGAGTGCTACACACTAAGACAAGGCTGCAACAAGCAGTGCTTCAAAAGTGGTGCTCAGAAATATGTGCAGAAGGGCTCCAAACATAGACTGAAGACAAATTCACACCCAAAACACATTCCCGTGCTCTGTGTCATTAGTAGGTGCAACCATACATAATAATTGACAGAAAATAATTAGAAAATTCTCTTTTCTCCTCAAATTTCTGTTAAATTAGGTGCTGCTTTCTCTATTTTTCTATGGTAGTTGAAGAACCTTGTTAATTTTCAGGAAATTGATATTACTGTCTTGTTCCTCCTCCCCTTTCCTTGCACAAAATGCACATACACCAGAGTTAAATGAAGAACTGAGAGTCACTACTTCAGTTGTCATGAGCAAGATACTTGCACCTCTCCACTAATCCAGTCCATAATACTGAAACACAGGCCTGGAAGTTTCTTATTACATACTGACTACATTTTCTGCTTATCATAGGCATAATTTCACATAATTTCTTGACAAGTTACAATTCTCTTGCCTGAATATCTCAATGGGAAATTACTTGCAGACTTCCAATGCTGCAGTACATACAAATTATTGTAAAAACAACCCCAAAGTTATTAATGGATCTTTATTTCTATATCTCCTTTTTCCTTAACTTACATATCCATTGCCATTGGGAAGAGACATTTTAGTATTAGGGATATATATTTGCTATTAAGTGCAATTATTTTTCATTAAATAAGTGAGAAGTCACACTTTAACAGAGTAGAGATGCTCACAGCCATCACATATTGCTACAAGCTCAGAATTATTAACTTCTGCAAGTGCAGTTTTATTGTGGGGCGGTTTTGCTGCTCATTTATTCTTAGAACTAAATCTCTGTCTGTAAATATGTTATGATTGCAATATATATTATATATTCATCTGATTGATGTGTGCACATGACTAAAAATGGGACAGATTACAAGTTTCTGCAACATTCTTAAATGGAACCGAAAGGCACAACATGCTGGGTTTTGCCCACTACAGCAAATGCCAGATAAAAATATATCTCCGTAGATTTCCTGTTACATTTCACAAGATACTTCTAACCTATTTTTAAACTTCTTACACACATGCAACTTCATTTTCAGTTTGGGGCAGAAATCAAAAAAGGATATGAGAAACTATAGAAAGTGTATTAAATATATTTCCTTAGAATGTACACATTGCATAAGGAATGGTAATTATCATATTTTAAATAAATAAAAGAAAATTAATCAGTAAATAAAATATTCACTATCTTTATGTTGTGCCATTTGTATACACATGTAAAGGGCACATATGGGGCAAAAAATAGGCAAAATTGACCTCATGGAGTTTTTTTTCTAAATAAAAAATTAATGACAACTCCTACACATGATCACAAAGGGATGCGTAGATTTAGATAATTAAAATTTCTGTAATAGATATGGTCTAAATTAATATAAAAAAATAATAATTCTGAAGATGAGAGTTTAAAAAAAGAGAAGTTAAAGAAAACAGTTTTAAGTGGCAACTCATCTAGAGTTAGTTTAAAATTACTGTATTCTCATCTAACCTCACTTAAACTAAATTTGTCATATTTTTTTCTGCCACTAGTTCTGAGTCCTGCATGTTATGTAAATCAAGTCCACCAAAACTAATATTTTTAGTTCTTGCCAAAACAAACAAACAAAAAACTACCAAACAAAAAAACCACCAAAAATTATCTTCTTAACCCATCATTATAAGCATAAAATTGATAAAATAAGCATCTATCATCCGTTATCTTTACAAACACTCTAGCTTATTGATTTCCTTCTCACACTATACTTATAAATGAATTTTGAACATTTAGGAATCAGTCAAGTCCCACCACTTGATATTTTCATAGTCACACTTTGCAATAATATGGTGACATGTATTGCTCTCAATGTTAAACACTAGAAGATTGCTGGACCCCACAAAACAAAGAATTTAGAATTTTGAAAAAAAATCACATCCACTTTAGGAATAAGTTGTTTCTAAATAAACCCAAAATGCTGTAAATTAATGACAATCATTTACCTTCTAGAAGTAGTAGGTATGAATGAAAACCAAAATAAAATACATCCCATTTAACTCTCTAATCCACTCTCACAGAAACATTGCAATATTAAAATATTGCGTATTTAATGCTATTTACTAGAATTACTTGCCATTCCTATCTTCATTACAATCCACTATAAAGACATTATTGTTGTATCTTCAGTACATATGCATTGACTTACATCAGGTAGAACATATTCAGAAATATATCTTGCTAGCAGTATTCTGAAGGCACAGAGTGGAATAGCATAGTATTAATCTACCTAAAAAGTCTCAATAAGGCAAACTTCCATATGGTTTGCATTCAATTTATGTAAAACACTTATCAGAATTCTGTCATCTGTTGTACTGCATTAAGAAGCACTGTAATGATAAGAATGGAACCTATTTAAGTTATTTACTACAATCAAGCTAGAGAAACTCTGGAAATCCTTAAAAACTGAACAACATTGCTATGTCAAGAAAAGAAAAGGTTCATGGAAAAACAGAAGCACAAGAACTGATATCCTGATATCCTTAGATGCCTCTGTTGCTGAAAACCTCACACTGAGAAGTTTGTGCTGCTCCTTAAACAGCTTACAGAACATAGCTTGATCTCGGTGTAGATAATGCTACTAATAGTTTAATCCATCATTATGGAGCTAAGGCATTAAAAGTATGGCCCATGTTTTGTTGTTGTTTCTTTTCCCCTTTTCTTAGGAATACACAAACTTACTGGAAGGAAAATATCTGTGTAATTCTAAACCAATGAAATTCCGTTTCAAAACTATCAAGATATTTTTATGTCACCTCAATCTCAGAGAGTTGAATCTTTTTGTTTGTTTGTTTTCAGTTTCTAAGCTAAACATATAGTAGTACATATTTGCTGTTGTGACAATACTGTTCTTTAACACCTTTTGCTGATATTTATTCACAAGATATTTATGAAGAGCAATCACATCTCTTCTCTCCACTTACTTTTTTAAGGCTCTGAGGTAAATGTAGCAGTGCCTTAAAACCAGACAGTAGGAATAGTTACCATCTGCTCCACCCTTCTGATGGGCACTGAAGCCTTCAGGGCAGGGTTATATGACATGCCTATGAAAGAACTCATGCACTACTGCAGTCTTCAGCTGGGTGTATGAAAGGAAAAGAATTCCAGTTTTGGTTTACCCTAATATACAAAGCAGCAGTTCACAAAGTGATTCAAAGGAGTTTCAAGTATTCATGCCTTGAGGATAGTAACAACTTCTGCCATCCAATTTTAGCCTGCCACAGCATGTCTCACAAAGCCTTAAGTCTGAATAAGCAAAGCCCTTTTAGTCTGCTCTTCCACATCTAAGTCTATATTCCATGGTTATTAAACAGATTTTTCTGAATGTTTAAAAGTAAGCTTAATTCTTCCTGAAAGTGTTTGACTAGAGTAACAAAACAATTTTTCAGAGGAAGTCTCCTGAATGACTTCTTAAATGATGTGCCTCTGTTTCTCACAACAGCACCCAAATTGATGCAGCCTTATGTTGCAGAAATAAATTTTCTTGTGTCACACTAGTGCTCCTAGTAACTCTTGCCTAATTTATTAAGTTCTTCTCTTTTTCTACCGCTCCCATATCATTATTTCCTAACTGAATTTACTTGTTCTTAAGTTTTAACTCCTAAAGTCTGGAATGTTTTCTAGTCCTTCATCCAGTACAGTGTAATTCTCACACAAACTCAAGATGTTTATCATATTTGTTTCATATTCAAGTCTCCTTATTACATTTGCACTAATTTTGCCTTAAAATATAAAAGAAAAATGTTCTTAAGACTCAAGTAACTTTTTATAATGCTTACCTTTGCAAGAAAACCAATTGTCATCTCATTTAAGTGAATTTCTTACATATTTTTTTATTCCTTTAGTAGTACCCATCTTCCTCAGGTGCACAAATAATTTCCCAGGTGACACAGTATCAACTGATTGCTGAAGTCCAAGGAGAGAGATTACTAAATTTTCTTTGTCTAGAAAATTGGTTATCTTTTCAAAGAAAGTTATCAGATTGGTTTGTATGAACTCCTTTCAGTAAAGGCATTTTCAATTTTCATGCTATCTTCCCTCATTCTTTATGTCAGTAACTTAATTTTTTTTCATATAAACTCTGCTCTGCTGTTTGATAAAAGATGAGGTCACATTTTTAGACCTTTATCCCTTCTTTTCCATCTTCTCCACTACTTAGATATAAATGCTGTATTTGCTATTCTCCAACAAAACAGTACCTTTTTTATTTCCTAACAGATTTATTTAAAGGAAGATGTGGCACGCTTTGCTCGATATCACTCAGAATGCTGTGTTGACAACTATCTGGTCCTCCTTGACTCACATACATCAGACTCCTGGGTTTGCTTTTATCTCAGACACTTCCAGCTTTTGTCTCCCATGGATATCTCTATCACATCTACATAATTTTCACTTCTAAGTGTAATAATTGTCCTGATTCTCTCTCTTGCTTTTATAGCTTAATAAAGCTTTCTTTTAATCATCCCTTTAATGTCTACCTCAGTTGACATCTGTCAGCACTCGATCCTGACAATGACCACACCCTTACAAAGCACATCCCTCTGATTATCTGACTTCCCATCTCCCTCCTTTTCCCATTCATTGCAATTTCCCAATCTTGTAATTTATTCCATTAAAACCAAAAAATCTTCTCATGCATCTACATGGGACAGACATCTGTGCAGTTGAGACTCTGAGAAGGAATTTGAAAAATTTGACTTCACAGACAAGTATGAAAAATATTTCTGTATCAGCTTCCCCACTTTCCTCCTGTCTGTCAGTGTATATAAAAACATTGTCTACCCCTACTACTGAAGGCCAATGCTGAAGAGAATAAACTGTATTGATTGAACAGGGAACAAGTCCCTTTTCTAAGTCCCAGAATTAATCTGCCTAGAGGCAAAATGTCTGTGTTCTCTATTAATGATCCTTTGTCACTTCAAACATAGCATTATATTTATTTATAATTTCTCTAGCTATCATAATGTACTCACCAAGACAGAAAGAAAATTAAGAATGACAAGAGTTCAGTGTCTAACGCATAAAAAAGCTGAGGTAAAAGACAAATATGGAGGTTTTAATGTCATTTTAATTTTTAGAGGCATTAATATCTGGTTGTTTTAAAGTAGACTTTTAAAATCATTGCATAATGTACAATCTACACAGAATGGTAGCTGTCAGTTAAATTTGTTGCTTACTAAGGTTTCCATTTTCACATACAAGTCCAGAAAGAACTTTTAGTGAAATGTTCATGAGAGGCAGAAGCATTACTCGAGGGATTAAATACTTTATAGATATATTTAGAACAGATCATCGTGATGTGGTAGAAATAGCAAGCTGATACATTTATTGCTTACTTTAAGGAAAGTATTACTTTTCATCTCATGGGCACAACAGACTTCACAGGAAAGCTGTGGGCCTTTGGAGACACTGGGCCTGTAATCTCTGTTCCATGCAGACACTCCTACCCTACCTGGGGTACAGGAGGCTTCAGGGGCTTCTCTGCCCCACCACCACTCCTGAGCCCCCTGCTTGCCCTGGACTGAGAGAGGCACTTGGTTATCCTCCTCTCTAGCCAAAATGCACTCATGCATGTGTGAAGCAGAGACCTGCTGCTCCTTCTCAGCTGAATAAATCCATCAGGCAGCAAAGAAGATTATCCCAAAGGCACAGGAGGGCTCTAAAGGTACAGACTTACACAGCAGCCTAAACTAAAAGAAAAAAATTATGGAAAGCAGGGAGAGTGAAAGATGTAGGGAAGTTGGTTTAACTGTTTTATACAGGAGCCTTAGGCAGGAAATGACAGACCTACCAGCCTTTATATCAAATTCCAGAGTACAAGTAGATATCACTCTCACCTGGAAAACTCACTGATCACAGCAATACCTCTCCTGGTAGGGATGTTGCAGCAAAAAAATAACAAAAAACTATGAAGAAAATGTCAGAAGATGAAAGGAAGCACTTTTACCAGTGTACCAGCCATTTGAAAAGAAATGTCACAATAGGCATAGGTTGAACTCATTGTCTGAACAGATCACAGAAAACATGGATGTAAAATACAGATTCAGAAAGCAACATTAAAGGAGAGCGTCATTCAGTAAACAAAACATGAAATTAGGCTCCAGAATCCCTCTTAAGTGTACCTCCAAGTTACAATCAAAAGGATTGTAAAAGGTACAAATTCTCAGCTAGTCTGTACATTCACCTAAATAATCACTTATGTTATGGAATCATCATAATGCTAAGCTAAGTTTATACAGAATAGAGCTGTTCTTAGATGCTGTTATATGTATGCAAAACGCTAAATTGTTGTAACAATACCATAAACTTGTCTGTACTGTCAACTGTTGACTTTCTTACAATTAAGTTCAAAGCAAGAAGGGTTTCTTTGTATCCATGTCTTCCCATTCAAAAGAAACATAAATTCCATGCTTCTAAACCACTTGCAGCTTTTGAAGTCCTTCATCAAGGAGAAGTATGGTGTTTCCTAACAAATAAGAGCTTATTTTATAGTGTGCCTTATGAGTGCAGTATCATAGATTGGTTTAACTAAAATCTGTCAAATTACCATAAGTTTTTTCACATTTTGCAGATAATTGCTTTTTCTTCTCTATTCACTTTTTGTTAATGGAAAAAGACAAAGTAATTTTTATCTTTAATATATGATGTAGAATGAAGAAAAAAACAATAAAAAATATGCAGTTAATGATGTGACCTTTAATCTCTTAGATATGCTTTTAAATTGAACCTAAAATGATCAAAATTAAGCTAGATTTGACAATGGTTATATATGTGAAATAAAGTCACATATCAAAATTAGGCTGAGGTGCTGAGAGTTCACATGTAAAATATCTGAGCAGTGGAAAGCAACAAATGTTGCATTCAAATAAATATAAGATAGTTGAATTACCTTGCATTAGATTGCACTCTGGTGATTTGAACATAACATAGTTTGCACAAGTAGAGATTTTAGATAACTACTAATCCTTTTGGCTCATAAATTCCTCATGGCAAATAATATATGTACATAATCTGGACTATTAAATTAACACTATAATCTGGTTTAGTTTAATGTTTAGGGTTGAGTGTTTCCCTCATGTTTGATCAAAAATACAAAAGCATCTTTTTCCAGTGAAGTAGCAAATTTTTTATTGTATAAGCCAAAATCAGTCTTAAGTGTGTCTCCACTTCTTTTATATAAAAATACATCCAGTATGCAGATGGAAAAGGCTTTTCTCTGTCCAGGTAAGTTACAGAAGGATAGCCAAGTTTATTTTTACATGGCTGCCCCTACTCAGAGTATTAGAGCTGTAGAACTCAGGAGTAAGACACATTAGAATGGCTGCCCCATATCTTGCAGGGGGGATGAACAACAAAAGATATTTATCCAATTAAGTTTCAGGAGACACATGTACACCAAAGAAACTGTGCCTAGTTGGGCTGGCCAGCAGAGTATACCAGCCAAGACTGATTGAGTTACAATTCTAGATATTTACTTGTGGGGGTTTCTATTTCAGAAATTAAAAATGAGGATATACTTCATGTTAATTTTAATTAGTTTTCTGCATCACTGTAGAACATTTTACAAATGAAAGGCCTCTCTCTCTTACTTCAAATAGCAAGACTCCTGATCTGATTTAATCTTAAAATTTGCATAACCTTTTTCCTGATTTCTTTTCAGTAGTTATTCCTTGTAATTTGAGTCCTCCTTTGGATGCCCACAAACATAGAATTTTTTGGAGAAATGTCTAAATTATGGCTTAGCTTCTTCAAGAAATTGAGAGACCTTCGAAGTAATTTTCTTATAGACTTTATGTAATGTATCTGGGGGAAAAAGCGTTAGTGCTTTACTCCAACTTCTGGCTTTCCTAGAAACAAACAAAGACATGGTGTAGGTCCATAAACACCCTCTGCTTTGTAGGATGAAAAGCACCAAAGTCCCTTCTGTGTTTCAGGCAGGAACTTGAGAAATCTAAGGCTGTGGACATTTTGTTTGGATCCGCTACATTTAAAACAACGCAAATTCATTTTGCAATATTGAAGAAGGGACCAAAAAGAAGGAAAATATCCTGAAAGGTTTTAGTATAATACAACAGCTAAGTTTTTTTTTGAGCAGTTTGCCAAACAAGACCAATTTGTTGCGGAGCACAAAGAAACAGCAGCAGCACGAGCTCTGGTGTCTCCTTGTCAGTGTCTGCAGAGACTGTGGGTAGCACACAGGGCTTTTACTTTGTGCATGGTAGTTCCACTCCCAACAGAACTTTAAACCTCAGTAAAGTCTTTCTGCAAATTCTTTCTCCTTTGAGTTAAATGTGAAGGAAACATATGCTTGCAGCAAGTCTTACGCCACATTTAAAAGGAGCAGAAGAGAAACACACACTGGACATTTATCCTGCTAAAATGAACAAGAATTTCATCATGAGCATTTATATCTACTCAAAAGGAGAGCCATGATCAATAAACTTTCCCCCCTCTCCTGTTTTAAAGACTGTATTTACAAAACCTGTCTTTGTAGATGCTTGCCAATAGTCAAAACAATTGAAACCAGCAGGCCAATTCACCTTCCTGAGTCTCAGTCCTCAGAAGTGCAGCAGGAACCCATGAAACTGAATGCTCAGAAAACCAAATCTGACAAAAATATTCTTCTGAAGTTCTTTACAAAATATAATTCTGAAGAATATAAGACTTCAGTTTCATTTTACCAAGTTTTACATAGATTATCTCTGTGTAACTATGTTTCATGAAAGCCTGTTATGATTCAAAACTATTTAAAGATAACAATTAAACCAGAAGAATTATGCTACTCACAGTGTGGTTTATATTTGATAAGTCATTGTTCTACCATATGCTTATGAAGAGGAGGGAGGGGAAAAAAGAAAAGGAACTAAAAAGGTGTTGCATCTTCAATGAGTGCAGACATTTTAGATCTACTTGATTTACTCAATTTGTTTTAAGAGTGAGGAGGAATCTTTGACAAAACTGTCATCTTTAAAATATGGTGATATTTCATTTTCTCCCTTCTGCACTATTTAGATTGCTGGGAACTGAAATACTTCCAGCAGTCACTGTGTCCAATTTTTCAGAGCTGTCACTTCCTAGCAAATCTGCTTAAGCAAAATACTTATGTTAGAAAACAGAGCAAACATATGATATAAAATACATTCTACATTTCTTTGCAGGACGACTGGTATTCAAACACAAAACAGCATGAATATGTAAACATCTGTAATTTGAGTCCTCTAGACTCTTTTAAACCATAAATCTGATTAATTTCCAAAGACGTACAGAATTAGTTCACTTTTTAAACTTAGCTGATTTTATTTTTTTTTCACAATAATTATAATATTAATAAAATGCTATAAAATAATAAAGTAATCAAAATGCTATTTCCAAAGAAATCTCTCCAGGCCATTACACACAAAACCCACACTTCATCTGAAAGACAGAAAACCAGAAGATGCTCAGTTTTAACTCTCTGTAGTTCACATGCTCTTTTGGTCTGTATTTGATGCTCTGCAAGGTAACATAAAACTGGAACAACTTTACACTTAGGCACCTTTAGCCTCCAATATAAAGAGAACAAACACTACATGAAAGGCAAACAAACCCTGTATGCTGCTAAAAGCTACACTAAAAAATGTAAAGATCTTTACCTAAGACAGAGTACATTTTGCAGAAGAAAAAAATTTTTAAAAAAAACCAAACCAAACACAGTGTAAAATAAAGTATTTCTTTCAAGATTGAATTTTAAATTATGGATGCCAAGAAATTTTATAATTTAAAAAATGCAGAATGGTGGTAGCTTTTACAAAACAATAAATATGAAAGTTTATTTTTTTAATTTAAAAAATATTTTCCAATTTTATTAATTTAGTTATACAAAAATCTCATTAATGTTTGAAGTTTATACATGAGGAGCTATGTAAGACTAACGTTACTCCTACTGCTTTAGAAAGCCTGTCATGTTACAGGAAAGTCAGTGCTTCTCACTGTGTACAGTTCAAATCCCAATACTCTGATGGCCTGTTAACACCAAATATGTCACCCTTTAACACCACAGAATCAATACACTGGAATGTCATGGCACCCTGATGAGCCACAAAGCCTCTGTATACATTTATTAGACAAAGATTTTATATTATTTCAGGGAAGAAATGTGTCAAGTTTAAATCAATTTCAAGTTTCTTACTAAGAAGGAAATAGTCCTAGGTAAATAAATGATTCTTTTTCAAATTTCACTCAATCAAACATAGGAAGTAAACGAAGAAGTTCAAAGTCATTCAGACATTCCCTTCTGAACAAGGACACTTGCATGTGCACACTGCTCTAAATTCTACTCCTCATTTTCAAGATTTTTTGACAATTCTTTCCCACCCAGATCATCACCCACACAGCTCTTGATGAAATCTTCTTTCAGGGTATGATAAGGAAAAAAAAAACAAAACTGAAAAAAACTTTTAGTATAATCAAACAATAATACCTCAAATCTTAGGTACAAAAAGCTCTTGTAAAAATTACTTCATCCATTTTCTCATATGATCATCTAAATATTGGCACTACTAAAATGAAAGCAAGACAATTTCTTACATATAGAAAATACTTCTGCAGCACATTCCAAGTAATTGAAGACAAAGTTATTGACCTTTCTGACAGCAGATGGAAAATTGCAGATGAGTAAAAACCATCAGCATCTTCTCACAATTAAATCTTAAAAGTATTTTCCAAATCTAGGAAGTGTTGATTATTTCTGTTCCACCCTTGGATAAGCAATACATACTGGCAAATCTGAGATTACTTGGCTGTTTAACAGAAAAAAAAAATTTTAAAAAAACCTCTTCCTGATCTGCTGTGCAGGTGGCAGAGTAAAGATTACTTCTATCTTTAACCTCTGGATTTCAAAGCTATGTACATTTGACACACACAGAAACACACACATGCTCACCTGATTCCTGAATATGTCCAAGGCCATGTCAAAAAATAAAAATGCACAGTTCTCAGTACTCACATTTCCATTAAGGTACATTAAGTACTTAAATTACTACAATAAATTCTTCTTAATCCATATGAAAATTAATTATTTTCTCAGTTAAATAGCAAATGGTCAGCACAGATTAGCATCTACAAATAAGTGATAAGCCAAATTCAAACTGGATTCTTACAAACTTTAGTGTTATGTTAATTCATTATGATATGCTTTAGTATACAACAAGATACTGCTGTAAAAATGGGATTCTTCAATACTTTTTATAAATATGATTCTGCAACTGATTTATATATGCTAGATAATAAATTTATCAGTATTGAGATTGTAACAAACACTAGCACATAAAAAAAGTACATGTAAAATCTTTAATGTGTTTCTCAGGTAGTAGCATAGAGAGAGATAAGAGGTAACTTTCTTTTCTTCAAAGAAACGTAAATTAAACCTATCACATCTCATTAAATTTTTCTTTACACTGACATAACATACTATGATAGAGTGATTGTGTGCCATTCTGTCAACCCAGCTTCTGGGTTAATATCCCATGTAATATTAACTAAATTGAGGGGCTATCAGTAGGGCTTTCCATTAATACATCAGTGGCCATAAATACAAAAAAAAAAAAACAAACTCAAAAGAGGCAGTGCTGTAACTTTGCTGCATAAAATCATTGCATTCCACCTCAGAAGCTGTTTTCTTACAGGTGCTGCTCTCCTTTTCCCTCTACCAGTGACATCCAGAACAAGCAAAGATTAAAAGAAAACACGACAACAAAAAAAGACCACCAAAAAAAAAAAAAAGAACAAGATAACAAAAAAAAAAAAGAGCTGAATATTGTTTGTACATGCTGCAATGGAACCTGCAAATTTCAAACCACTTTGCAAATGGCTGACCAAATAATGGGTCTTAGCTGTAAGTAATGCAAATTGCATACTGTGAAGAAAGAAAATTTTTAAAAAATAGGAAGATCCCTGAAAATACGTAAATCTGTGTTTTGTCTCTTGTGAAGCATTCCCCACACAAGAATGTCACTATTTCTGCTTTTCCTGTATGCTTTAATATTTTCTATGGCATCTCTCATCAGCTCATGAGTATCTCTTAGCAGACGTTGCTGTGCTTGGCTGTAAGTCTCAGGAGGGCTAGAGTACTTTTGCCAATTAGAAAAAAGCAAGCTGTTTAATTAACACACCCTTTTCATTAATAGTTTAACCCAAAGCTGACAAAGAGTCTTTGTTGCAAACCAGGAACAAAGAAAGGAGTACTAATTAAACACCCTGACATTTCTAAAGCAAGAGTTTATTTCAGTACCCGAGGGATTCTTTGAACTCCTCTAAAGACCTCTAGAGCCTTCCAAGAGCACTTGGAATTTCTTATAACTGTCCCACTCTGGAGGAAATAAAAAAATAATAAAAAAAAAAACCAAACAGAATACAAATCAAACAAAAAAACCCAAACCAAAGTCTAAATGTTCTGGACAATTCTGATGCTTTGGATTTCAATGTCTTTGAACCAGACCAAAATAAAATAGATTTTGACTTCTTAGTAACACAAGTGTAAACTCAAACCTGGAAAGCTGTCTTCAACTCTGACCTGAATTCATGAGATTAGGATGGGCTGATGTGATCTAAACAAATATTGTCAGTCACATTTAAAGTGTTAGGCAAGCCACTGTGAGCTACCTGTTAGACGTCACATGGGAGCTAAACTGATGCAGAAGAGGAGAGGAAAGGTGATTCCCTGCCCTGGCTCCAAGTACCTACCAGAGGGATAAATAAAAAATTCTGTTCTATGGCCTCAAACTTGTAACTTTCTACATTCTTTCAGACTTTCTCTGTGCATTTATTATACATATGTGATGAATACATTGTCTTAAAACCAACTGGCAAATCCAAGTAGCAAGCAAAGGTTTCCAAGTGGATGTGGGTTTGAACTGAGAGCTTCTGTTGCAAGAAAAAGAGCAGCTTTCCTGCAGACAGATAGCAGTGATCCTTGCTTCAGCTCTCCACCTTTCTGCCTCCTCGCAGATATCTACACCCACACCAGGAAAAGCAACGCTGTTTATGAGGCAGCAGCTAATAGCTGCAGTTTACAGCCTGGTGTAGTGAGGCCAAAGAGCACTGATTCTTTAATATTTGGGCTTCAACTTGCACTGACCCAATAACTGCTGCATGAGCAATTACTCTGCTCAGGAGCAGCGAAGTGATAGATAGATAGAGGTGATAAGTGTCACGAAGCTAGACATTCATGCCCATGAATCAGACCTCTGAGGTGCAGTGGGTATGAAGTGCCTGTAAATGTAATGTGCTTTCAGGAAGCAGAAGCAGTATTACACTATTTCATTCTCCCTTATACCTACATGTACTTGGCCAGTTCTAAATTTTCTGGAGTCCAACAGAACGACAATTCAAGAAAACATGACAAGGCTTAGGAAACCAGTTAGAGCTAAGGCTCAAAATGCCAGCCATCCCACTTTCTTCACCTATCCTCCTTTCTAGCTTAAGAGTGTACTATTTCCTTACTATTTTCTATACATCTATACATTTATTTCATTAAGAACCAGAAAACTAAGAAAACTCTTCTTTTCTCTTTGGACCAAACCTATGTACTTGCTTGTTCAAACAGGCATTCAGATGCTAAATTCAAGATTTTTTGTCATAATGCCAAGGAATTACTTTGCAGATTCAGACAGATACAAAGTCCTACAGGTCCATGTCTCATTACACTCAACCATCAACAGACCAAAGGCTATGAACTACTGTCACAGACAAATGAGAAATAAACTAATTAGCAGTACAAAAATTGATCTACTCTTTTTATGCAGTAATGGATCAGAATTTAGTTTACAAAATAGATTTAAAAATATTTGTTTTGTAAAGTTTGTTTATAAATATAATATGAAATGTATGTAGGAGTATTTATTTATCTTTTCTTTTATAGTGTTGGTATTTTGGGAAAAGTGTTGATAATATCAGTGACAGTATTTCAGTTCAGTGTTTCTAGACACAAAAAGTCTGCCACTTAGTACTGCCCACATTAGAAAAAAGCTCTGAGGAAACACGGTATTAAAACCACTGTCAACTACTTTCCATCACAGTATGCCTAGAGATCTAAGAGTATACCAAAATCCACTGACCCAAAGATTTCACAGTTTCTTGTTTCATGATCCAGTGGAAAGGATATGAATGAACAAGTGAGAGAAGAACAAATAGAAGTGAATCAGGACATGCTCTGGAACTCTAACAGGCAGCTGGGCTCCAGCCAGGAGTCTGCACTTGCTTCTTTTTCCTCCCTAAGGAACAGTTCCAGCATACTGAACTGCTTCTTCAACTAAGAAAAAGAAGCAATTTTTTCATCCCCAGCCTGAAAATTTAAACTAGTCCCAGTTCCATACAGAAAATAATTTAAAGTCTAATCCCTATTTCAGGCTGTGCTCCAAAATCCTTTAAAAAAATGTTTTAAAATAAAATATATTACACAGAAAATATTCACTGTGAGATTCCCTTCAATAAAATCTTATGTAGATGGGGTACACAGCAGCTGACTGGTACAGCCCTCTGGAGTAACTTTCTTCTCCAACTCTGAATATTTTTTCTTTTCTAATTCTCTCATCCTAACAATTAACATGGAGCTGGTCTAGCCTGCAGGAGTTATCTTTAGAGGCACTAATCACCCACTGCTCTTCACTGATTGTAGTGAGAATTGTCTTTATTCATCTGCCTGAAAAGCAAGCTTTTAATGATTTCGCATAATGCAACTTTATTTTTAAAACTATTTTTTCTAACTAGCAATTTTGTAATTTTAATTTAAATTCTATTTCCTCAATTATCTCACTTTTACTTTGAATTTTACTTTATGCTCAAATGAAAAAACAGAAATATGCAAATTATGCCAATATTTATTGGGTGTTTTTTTTCAAAATAGCTTTTCTTTTGGTCTTTGAATTCTTTCTAGTTGTTGGTCATTTCATTTGAACTGCTTTGACTCATCTATAAACATAACACTTTAATAAAAGTATTAAAGCAGTTGTCCAATCAAATGGAGTAAAAATAAAAGTAATTATTCTATGGACTCATAAGATGGAAAAAGTAAGTGAAAATTATCATTGTGAAAAATATGAGGAAACCTTTGCATTTTTTTGTCCTAATGAAACAAAATGAGTATTTTTTCGTATTTCTCTGAACAAATCTTAGATATGTTGTTTCAGTAGATCATGAAATACAAAATATAGAAACATAGTTGCATTTACTCAAAGAATAACAAAAAAAGTACAGGAACACATATATGCAACATTTTGAAAGTTGCTTTTAAATAACATTTTATTCATGAAACTTAAAAATCACATATATTAAAGGAAAAATTTTTCTACTATTTGTCATGGTTTGACCAACCAACACACTGTTGAACTTAAAAATCAAAGCTGTGTTTTTCCAAAAGTTAATGTCATTTTGGAAAAAAAAATCTGTTTTGAAAACTATTTTTCAAACACATAACCACATGAACTAAGGCCTCATTTTGGCAAAGAGTTCAGCTGAAGCATATCCACGTACTGATACCCTAATCATATATGCATGTGCCCACAAGACTGAGGTATCTCCACAGTATAGTTCTCTTCTCTCTTGAAACAGATATTATTTTCCCTGTTCTTTCTATGAGCAGCTTTGTTAAAGTCTTCTCAGTCAGATTTTTCTCCTTCTGCCACTTCCTGCTCAAAAGAGTTGTAAAGAAAAACAAAGGCTGACACTGGAATAAGGGGTTAAGCAAAAATTATGTGGAAACCAAGAGGCAAAAGTCCTTCTTGTTCTCCTTTTCTCTATCAGCTAACAACTGAGCAAATTGTAAATGCATTAAGATCTCTCTCTGAAGCCAATGAAAATTTTCTGAAGGGGAAGAAATAAAATAAATAAAATATAATATCTCCTCTGGGAATTACAACAGAGTCATGAAGCCCATGAGCATAACCCATGAGCAAATAAATCCATTCTTTGTAGCTTCCTTTACAAGGAGCCAAACGTGACAGGAAGCCTTGCATTAACCAAGGTAATAGCAATGACGTGCCTACCTCCACGGCAAGAAGCAACTAGAATTGCTACAGCTGATTTACTTCACTCCTGCTTTCCTAACTTTAGAAGAGCAGCAATGCAGATGGATTCAATTAGCAAGTCCAGACCACTGGATTAATGGCTGATACACAAAATGCACTATCAGCTATTATCTACAGAGTTAGTATTTCAGCATTAGAGGAGCTCAAATTAACTCATACAAACAAACAAATAAAGAAGAGTTTGAAGCAGCAGGAAAGCATATGAAAGAACTAATAATCAATAAAAATAGACTTTATAGCAGTAGCAAGTATTTTGGCCTGTAGGATCAGGCCAGTGTCTCTGACTGCCAAGCCTGGCAGCAGTTCCATGGTTCTCTCTGTGATTTACAGGTAGGCTTCTGCTGCAGGGCCCAGTGAGACTGGATTGTGTAGTTAATGGAACCAGCTCAGTTCCAGTGTTAACCAACTGATTAGCAGTATATGGCTGTGAGCAACTACAAAAACACTAAACTCTATTTATATGGGTTTTTTTGCAGTTCATTCTGAATTCCATACTGCCATTACTACTTAAATTAACTGGCTGTGTTGCTATGTCACCATTTAGTGTATGACTACAATATAATCAATGTAGTCAGTATCTAATAATTGTCTCTGTGTCTTTTTAATAATTGTCTCTAGTGTGTTTTTAAATTATACTCTTTTAAATTTAATACATTTTTTCAAAGAACAGTCAGATTTTCACTTGACTGGAAGTGAAGATACAAAAATATGAAACTCTGTCATTCTTTTCTAGGAGGTGTTTTGATTTTGATTTTCCAGGAGTTGTACTAGGGTTAATTTATTTTGGTTATTGGTCATTCTTTGTAAGTAGGTTAATTTACTCAAAGACCATCTGATTTAAAGCCAGAATTGAAAGAGTCTTAAATGACTGAAAGAGGATATACACTAGAGGTTCAATATTAACTTGCCCAGATGAAATGACCACAGTATTAGTGTTCTCCATGGCATTGCTATTCAGTTAGTTGAAAAAAATGCCATTTAGAAGCTATCCACATTTTGCTGGCAGGAAAAGGCAAAACCACAGATGAGAAGATATAGGAATATTTCTTGGGTTTGGCTCAATATTTCTGTAGTCTTGAACAATGATATACTCTTCTGGAAACTGTGGATGACCCAAAACAGGGAAAGGCAAACAATGAAAATTAAGGTAAGATGTCAAACACTGGGAATGCAGGAAAAGGAATGGTAGTAGGTAGGATGCCGAGAAATCCATTTTCTATTCAGAAATGATAAAACTTCACTTATAATAAAAAGCATTGCTGGGCACCAGAATTTTTCTGACTGTATTGGCATCTGGTCTCAGATATACTGACAGGTCAGAAAGAACCCAGGGACAACAATAGTTAGAAGTCTGTGAAACATAAACTGTCTTTCTTGATGCAACCTTATCAAAACATAACAAAACACTAATAAGATTCTCCAAAATGTTATAAGAGGACAATGAAGAATTTTTTTCTATGTACACTAAGGAGAGGTAAAAATGAAACTACCTTACCCTGGCTTCCACATTATCATTTCAATATGCTGTTCAGGCATTTATTGCCTTCTTCACACCTCATTCACTGACTCCCTTTTTTGTGTCCCGTTTGTTGAATGCTTCCTATTTCTCACATCATTTTCTCTCAGCCAAATGTTTCCATTGAACACTTTTTGTTTGTTTTAAGCTCTTAAGGAATATTAAAAAAAAAAAAAAAAAAAAAAAACACAACAGAAGTGACCTCCAGATATGAAGAAGGTTTGAGCAGCTTAGGGACAGAGGTGAAGTACTCTTAAGCAGCACAAAGAATCACAACAATGGCAGTAGCGAAGCTTTTAGGAAAAAAATAGAGTTATAAATTCTAGTACACTGTGCCTAGATAGCCAGTGAATGCTCCTTTTTAAAGGTTTTGAAGAATTTAGATGCAAGATGTCTAACATTACACTGCTAATGCTTCTGCAAGTATTATACCCTTGGACAAAAGTGTCTGAAAAATAATATGTTAGGTAGCATCAACATTTCCTGTGCCTCTCCTGCTCATTCTGAGTTTCTAAGTTTGTGGTCAAAGCAAAGTAGTAAAAGTATTTAAAGCAGCATGCATTACCTTATACTAAATTAATGAAAAAGTAGAGCTAAAACACTTAATGAAGAAACATTTATGAGGGAAATCAAATGTAAAAAGACACGATTCAGCATGTGCTAAATATATATTCCATTAGCCTTTTCCCCTTCTTCCTTTTAGGTAGTGTAAACATAAACAGAATAGATTTTTATGGCTTCTCATTTGTGAGTTTCGTAGTGTTATTGGTTTAATAGACAAATCTCTCATAGGTAATAGTTATAGCCTAGGGGGAAACAGTCCAGCTGTGTATTCTGTGTTTACTGCCCTTTCAATATAGATCTCCATTTACTCTACTAGTCCTGTGATTTGCTGCCATGGTCTTCAGCCAGCTGTTTTGTTTGGAAATCTATTCCACAAATTTATCCAGTGTTCATAACATGCCATTTAGGAATATTTGAAAAAAGTTTTTTCACATCCCTCCTCCAAGAAGTATAACTGGATTATTACTTTTACAATTAGAGGACTCAAAAGAAACATGGATAAGCTTCCAAAAACATGCATTGCAGTCATTTATACAAAAAACAATCACAACACTTTCAAATTTCTCAGAATTATTAAAAAGAACATTGAGAATGATACCCACTTAAAATCCAATCCCTCATTTCCTTTCCTTTTCCCTCAGAACACCATTTCTACATTTCTATGCACTTTGAAATCTCTACCACAGGATGACAATTAAGCATGCTGTTCTGGGCCAGGAGGTTACTGCCCCCTGTTTTTACCAGCTGCTTCTCCCTACTCTTTCCTGTTGGAGGTAAGAAGCTACTCACATCTGACAGGAGAAACAAATGTGCACTTACTTCTCAACTCAGTTCCATCAAGATGGTTTACTTTACAAAATAAATTCCCAAAATAAACAAAACATATAAAAAACAACCAACCAACTAAAAAAATTTAAATAAACAAATAAAAATATCTGTTTAGGAAGTGTTTAAGTGGATTGCTTGTCTGAGTGTATCCTAAAGGAAGTTTATCTTTAAAGTTCAGAAATCAAAGCCTCTGTTAACCATGACAAACAATGATAATCAACTTATGCTTCCCAAATGGTTCCCAAGGCTCATTCTTTAGTGCTCAGGGGCTAATATATGGAACATCTGAAGGTAAATAAATTGTTCCTTATCTACTAGATCAAATATTGACATATTTTACAACATATCATGCTGTCATATGCAGTTAGCTTCATCTAAGATTGTGGACAGCACTGTGACATATTAAGATACCATCGTGTTACCTATCCAGACCAGTGTATATATATCATGCTTTAGATTTTCCTTATCATTATTCTGTGTGATTGTAACATATTTCTCTGTCCAACTGTAGGGTATACAGAAGCCTTCAGGAAATCTGTTATAAAAGATTCTATCACTACGTTTGATACAATTTGACATTTGATGTAACTTCAGAAATAACTATTTACAGATGTTATTCAGCATAACATAGCAGCTACTAGCACTGAATAAATGTGAAAAATTACTCCTCAAGTCAATCCAAATAAAACTTTGATAAATCTCTTTTCTTCTATAAGTAGGTATACATAATTATGAACAATCTGTCCTGAGTTCACAAGCGCTTATAAATAGGTGCTTATCCAGATGACTTTCAGGTCAATGTTAAGACTTCCAACAGTTTTGCTATTCAAACTACATTAGGTTCTGAGACAGAATCACCAATTTCTGTCTAATCCTGTGTTTGTTTTTTTTTTTTTTTAATATTATTTATTATATAAAGCTAAGAATAATTAGATGGCTGTATGGCATCTGGCTGAGACTGACTTTTCCTCACAGCAGCACATACAGTACCATGTGTCAGATTTGTCACTGAAATGATGTTGGTAGCACACCAACCTTTTGTCTGTTGGTGAGCAGAGCTTGCACAGAATCGAGCCTTTCTCTTTTCCCCCACTCTGCCAGCAAGTAGGCCTGGGGTGAGCAAGAAGCTGGAAGGAAGCACAGCCAGGACAGCAGACCAAATTGACCAATTGCCATATCCTAGGTCATATGATGCCATGCTCAGCAAGAAAAGCTCAAGAAAAGAAGAAGAAAAGGAGGAAGTTTGGAGTTATGGCATTTTTTTCCCAAGAAACCACTATTTGTGATGAAGGTGTGCTTTTGAGGAAGTTGCTGAATACCTGTCTGCCAGTGGGGAGTAGCGAATGGATTCCTTATTTCACTTTGTTTGAGTGCACAGGTTTCACTTCACCTACAAAATTGCCTTTATCTCAATCTGCAAGTCTTCTCATATTCCTTTTATTTCCTCCCCCTCCATGGGAGAGGAAAGCGAGCAAGCAGCTATGTGGGTGCTTGGCTGCTGGCTGAGGTCAATTTGCAACAATGGCCATTTATAGTAATTTAATATAACTAAACAAAAATCAATTAATGTTAAAGATAAAAACCTCATAAGAACTCCAGCATCACTGAAAATTTATCAGTGTGCGGTGCTTGTTACTTGTAACATCAGTGTGCAATACTTGTCTTTTTAAATCCAATATAATTTCCAGGAGGGTATTATCATGTGATCTTAATTATTTCAGTCAAAATACCCTGATTTTGTCAAGATTTTTTTTGCTTGACAATCTCTTTCCTGTTAAAAGCCTGTAATGTAATGCATTATGAATAACTCTCACAAAAAGAAAACCTCTTAGATTTCAAGCAATTTGAAATTAAACATATTTTCCCATTAAAAAAAGAAAAAGGAATGAAGTGATACATTTGGGCTTCTATCACTACTGCAGTTGCCATGTTACAGTCAACTTCCCAGCTATTTGATGGATGACTTGTGAGTGTACAAAAGCCTGGCCTGTATAAGGCAAAAGGGATTTCAGGATATATTCTAATGAACCATGTTAAGGGCTAGTAGCTCACATACACCTGACACGTTTTTTCAAGCATTGCCAACTGTTTTCATCAATCCCCAGCACACGAGTGGATAATAAAGATTGATTGAAACCAGAAGTATTTGAATTTGGGCATCACGGGGTTTGGAATGGCACAGCACAATAGTCTCACTGAACTGCTTTATGTAGCTAGCATTATCCATATTTCGTGTACTGCTCTTGTGAGTTTTATCCATTATGAGGTTGGAAAAGCACTTTTATTCCCAGCATCTATTTCTCATATAATCCTCAATGTATTTTGGGTTCTGAAAACTCTCACTCTTGGGCAGATTTTTTCCCTCGCTGCGTACTACCTCTCCAGCCATCTAGGAATTATCTGAGTATGAAAGAATATTTAAGTGGGTTTTTTTCTCTTAAAAATGATTTAGTACTTTTTTCCTTAGGTATTTAAGCATGCATCAAACCCTGATATTAGCAGTTGTACTATATTTTTTCTACTGGTAGTAGCCATTTCAGAGCTTTTATATCTGCATTAACCCTAATGCATTTTTATTAGCTTATTGCAATGGGAAATTCCAACTGTGCCTTAAGAACTGAACAAGAACCTGCCAGAACATTGCATTGCAAGAATTTCCTGAGGTTCTCTCAATACCACTGACGTCTGCTGATAACTACTTACACTCTATTCAGGGACTGCTCTCAGCATCTTGTGGTACCCATGGCCATCCTGAGATAACATATTTCCCGATGTCAGGAATTTAAGTTCCTACATAACTGTAGGGATTTCATTTTTAGTGTTGAGAGAATGTTTCAATTGCCACTTTGCAGGAATAGATGTAAAAGTATCACGGGACATATTCTACTTTCAGTTATATAAATGTAAATTTAGAATATTTTTTCTAGTGTGCTTTCATACCTAAGCTGAAATGAGAATAAGAGTTCGTAGTTCCACTGGTAATATTCCTACAAAAAGCTGTTCCAAGTGGTTAGTAGGAAATGCTGTGGGCATTATTTTTCCCATGAGATTTTATTTAATAGTCATGTATTGGAAAGAGCAAAAGAATCCTGATTCTGTAGAGCACTGTAATCAGAGTAGCAATGCTGATATTTGCATTAGAAAGATTTGTCAAAAACAAACAAACAAACAAACCAAACAAAAATAAAAAGCGACCAAAACCCAACCTATTTTAACCTCTTAAAAGAGGCTCAAAAATACAAGTTAAACTTAGTTAAGAATAATCATATCTACCATATAATATTATAGGTATTATTTTGCTTGACTTTGCTTTTTTGTTCTTGTTTTTCTTTAAGCTGAGATCTGAAATAAAAAACAATGATCTTACAAGTAATAGCATGCGCAAAATCCCAAGGCTGATGTTTATTAGTCATTTTTCTAAGTGCATGCAAAAAATATATTGCATGAAAAAAAGTGCAAATGCAGTCACTTAAAAGTCTAGTTGATCTTTTAAGTATCTCTATATTCAGTCATCACATAAAACTTTATTTTCCTTATGGAAATGTAGTTATACATTAGCATCTTGGCATGTAGCTGTGATATGAAAAAAATATTTTTTTATTTTTAAAGAAGTCCATTACTGCAATAAACTAAAAGCTTTCTGAAAGGGCAGTAGAGTATTATTTATAGTAGTAAATTGTGATGGGTCATGGCACATTCTCATTTTCTGATAAGTGAGTATCCATAGCACTAAATTATCTGCATGACCTTTAGTACAATTTTGGTTGATGCCAACCAGCACTTGGTCCCCAAGAGTGCTTAGCCACAGTCCAGGAATCATTCCAAACCCATAGTTTGAACCCAGTCATTCAGTTCTGAAGGGTGAGAGAGAAGTGTGGTAGCTGGTCCGACAGGTATGATCCTATGAATTAAATTATGTTAGTTAAATATTTTTTGGCATAAAAATGTAAATAGCTCAAAAAAAAAAAATCTCAGATAAGGTTGCAGTAACCATAACTGCATTAGCTACTTGCCTAGTATCTGGGGGATAAAAGCAGCAAGTAGACATTGTTGTATTTTATCAGTGTACCTGCATATTTATGTAAAAATGTGACCTGTATTTTCCCTTACAATATTGTACTAATGCCACAGCTCATATGCATACAGAGAAAAAAGCCAAAGCCCAGCATACAAGGTCAACTTTTAAGAAAGAAATTGAAACAAATTACATGTATCACTGGTTACTTTAAAAGAAAGCAAAACCTCTACCTTTCTTCTACCAAGATAGTATCAAAATAAAATTCTACACTGATATTACACTGCAGGGTACTACACAGAACACACAATGAAGATTGTCCTCAAGTAGGTCTCATGAGAGGATAAATACTGAAACTACAACGAGTAATACGCTAACTTCTCTGGCATCCTCTGGGAATGTGATAACTTGGAGGAGACTATGCTGACATTTGTAACTTCTTATCACAGATCCTCTATTAGCTGTTCTCTTCCAGTGGACTTTGCCTGCTGGGATTGCAGCAGAAGAATGGGATACCCCTGAGTACGTGGCAGCGGATTTCGATCACTTCCGAAGCCAGCAGACAGACGCTTACGTAAGGGGCTTGCTCCGCGATCGCTTTCACGGCCAGGGAACGAAGCAGTTACAGAATTACATGACTTGCCAGAGTCTTTCCTCAGGCAGGTCAGTGAGAATTTTATGTTCAAAATTTTTAAATCTTCAGAGAAATATCAAAGAACAACATTTTTCAGTGGCTGCTAGAAATGTAATGAGTTATTTCAACACATTGCACTGACTGTGCTACCAGTAACCAATGAAACGTAACAGTGATCAACCAGTGCATAAAATTGTACCCCTGTACTCTGGTACATCATGCATTCTAAAACAAAACAAAACCCACAAATTTAAAAAAAAAGAAACAGAGAGTACCATGTCTGGTGATCAAGTAACATCAATGTTCAATCCTATAAAATATTATTGTATAGCGAAGCTGAATAAAATTGTAAAAACACTCATAGTACAAATCCATTCATGTTCCTACTCTCTCTGTTCTATTTCTCACACCTCTTTTTAATGCAGACAACCATTTAACTTTGTTTACATAATTTGAGTACTCTTCTTTAAAATAACACATTTTGCATGAATGCCATGTTTGATTAAAACAATTAAGCTTTAAATGGTAAAATGAGTATATCCATGTAAATATAAAACTAATACACTTCTAATACATATGAACATAATTTTTTTCTTCTAAGTTATGCACTGGATGAAATGGAAGGTTATACTAAAACAAATGCAAACTAGCTTATATGCATGTGGAGGTGCTAAGTCTCAAAAGTTCCTTAATCTGATAGCTAATGGAAAAAATCCAGGGTAATAACTTTCAAAAAGTATATTTTATTCCTTTTCTCATTTAATTAATTTAATTATTATCATAATTAATGAT